>JAKEPQ010001021.1:16102500-16465000 GCA_024500445.1 Entomyzon cyanotis
TTCAACACAGTAAAAATGTGATAATGTGATAAAAGGTTTTTTTCTCAATGAACTCCTGGTTGGTGCTGAACAGTGTAGATTGCTAGGGAGACACTATTTTGTATATGCCTGCAATAACTACATTTTCAAAAATAGTTACAATTTGTAGTTACCACATAAAAATATATAAAATGGAGTAAGATTTATGTTTGTGCCACAGAGCTTCAATACTATTTTCAAAAGCACTTAGGAGCTCAAATCTTCTGGGATTTCTGTGTGACTTAGGTAATTTAGGTTCTTGGAAATTTCGCTTTCCATCTATGTTTCAGAGGTGGAAATAAAGGACAATGCAGTACATACAGGGAAAAGGCAGAGCTGTGTGGATGAAGCATGAAACAATTAAAATTTCATTAAATGGGCTGGTAGAGATGAAATAAGCCTTTCTCATTCTAAAAGGAAAATGCAAATAAGCATCACATATTTATAAGTAGTAATAAAAATGCAACTTATAAATACTTCTTCTGTTATAACTGTCTACCCTTTAGTCCAATTTTCTAGCCCTTATTCACATGTGAACTGCCCCAGGGTTCCTCAGATAAAATACCCGTAACTCAGGCCATAAATTAATTAATCAGTCCTGTATTAGTACACGAGAAACTTGCATAGTAGAAGCACTGGATCATCAGTACACATTCCTGTTCTTGCCAAATATCTGCATGCATATATTCATGTAAAGATAGACCCTCAGAAGGAGAAAACTACAGAATTTGACCTACGGTCAGGATACCATTCCCTGAATCCTTCTGGGGATCTGACATCCTTTATGGATGCTAGGTAATCAACTTATATCCTCTCTGAGAAGTAATGACCATTAAAATTGTAATCATGACAGGACCAACATGCACAGTCAAACTCCAGCACATGGACAATTCCTGAGCCTTCTTTCTAGCCTTACAAGCATACAAAGACATGTCCCCCAAGGGATGTCAGTCAGGACACAGGTTCCAGCAAGTACTCAGCTTGTTTAGTAGACACATTTTTCTTCTGAAATTTGGAGTCTGCCTTAACTAGAATGCTGGTTGTGTGCATGATATTGATCCTTGCTTATACCCTGAGTAGCAGCAGTCTTGTCTGCACAGTGGGGAAGGTGTTTTTTTTTAGCTCAGAGATTAAATTAATTCACAGATGTTAATGAGGTGCTCAGATTCTGACAGGGCTGATGAGGACAGAGGCAGGTTGCAAAGCAGAGCAGGCTGTCACTGCTGATGGAGCACACCTGCAGGGCCCCTCACACCTTACCTTCTTGGTAATTAGTGCTGGTGTCTGAAGGGTTTGTGCAGTGACACTGTGCCTGCTCCTTCACCACTAGGTCTCAGGGATTGTGGATTACCTAGAGCTGTCCTCTTTGAGCACAGCCCTTGAAGCTAGTTTGCCCTGGCCAAGGAAGCTAGTCTACCCTGTCCTTGTAATTCAGTTTCCCTTCCCAGGGAGAAAGAGTTGGCTTCTTCTACCATCTGACTTGGAGTTTAATATAAATATTATGAGCTACAGAGGTTTGATTTTATAATTGCCTTGTTAGCAAGCATTTTAATTTGAGGTGAATGCACTTTAACCAGAATAAGCATGTGTCCACATTGTTGTTGCTTTTTTTTTTCTGGGAAAAAATCCCTGGGAATAGTTCCAATGTGATATTTAAAGACTTTCTGTATTTCTACAAAACACAACCAAAAAAACCCCACCCCCCTCCTCCCGCAACAACACTACACCCAAATCCTGAAGCTTTTGACTTACTATAAGAACAAGACTTGCATGAAGTATTTTGGCTGTGAACAAAATGAAATTCTCTCTTGATTTCAAGTGGCCTGTTCTTTCCTATCAGCATGATAAAGAGTGAGTGGGTAGAATTTGAAAAGAAGGGAAAATAGTGAATGTAGGTCTGTCTGGTTTTGCTGTGTACAGTTCTGGCTTTGCTGCTTTACTTGTGCCATCAGTTCACACTCTTGGGTTGGTGTCCCAAAATGTAGCTAGAAGTAGAATGGACTCTTTATTTTTAACTGGCATGTGGTGTCATTCTTGTCAAGATGTTGCCTTTGGTTATGATAATTTTAACCTAATTGTTGATCCAAAGACCTCTGTTGAATAGCGAAACACTTCTGTGGTGTAAGAGTGATAACAAAAATACAGTACACAAGAAAAAATGCTCTTATCAGATGTGTAGGGTAATATTTACAAACTCCAAATGTTTATAAATTACTAGAATAATGAGGTGATATGTGACGCAAAATCTAGAAAAGGAAAATATTTACCTAATAATTATTACCATCAATTCAGAGGATTTATTCAAGCTTCAAATTCCTTGACTGCTAATATATATGGCAAATGTCCAGCAAGTGTTAGTAGGATAAGCCTGGACAGCTCTTGAGCCAAATACTAGTAACAAAAGCTGGAAGCTGGTCGCAAACTCTAGATTTTATGTCTTTGAAATCACATTCACATATGACTATGACCTTTCATCTGCAGACATACATTTAATGATCAACATGAGTGTGCAGTTATAACATTTATTATATATTTCTTCTGAGTGCTTGTTAAGAAAAAATTGAAGAAAGAAAAGATCTAAAGAAAAACTATTTGGCCTTAACAGTAGACAATGGAACTCAGCATTTCCACATTTTTGATTTCGCAGCTTTGGAAAAGTGACATCTATACTGGGAAAGTGAATAATGTTAGAAAGAAGGTACCACTGCATGCCATTTTCTTATCTACTGAATATAGAGAATCTGTTCACACAGAAGGCCTGTGAAATATGAATGAAGTGTGAGATGGAACCTGATTAGGACTGAAAAATATCCCTTCTCTGTAGTACTGCTACAGAACTTGGGATTTCCTGTAATCAGAAAGTGGCTAATAGTTTTTCTACATGGGTAGTGACTAGAACTACAGGACTAGGTATTTAAAAAATATAAAGCTATCCTTATCAGATCAGAGCAACATGAAGGAGAATTTAATATTTGTAATATTTGTATAGAGATTTATCTCAGAGCCAATTCTTTCATTTATATTATTTCCCAGTCTAATCTACTTTTTGCTTGGAATCTTCCTTGTGTTCAATACTTCTTAGAACAGTAATAAATAACCCAATTCAATTTAGAAAATAATAATGTTTTCCTCCAAATTCTAATAATCCTCTGATACAATCTGTCCCAGTTATAGTAACATGTAGTAATTTCCTTTCCTTTTCAATTTCTTTTCCCAGTTATTTTTTCTTTTCAGTCTTCTTTTTTTTTTCTTTTCTTTTCTTTTTTTTATTTTTAATAAGAGGTTCTTTTGTTCAAAGGGTTTGTAACAGATTGGCAGGGCTTTTTTGAATTCATGGCTTCATCATATTGTTTCCAATTTCTTTCTTTAATGTACTAGATATTACTCCTGAAAAATTATGCATAATCACTAATGGATATTAAGTGCTGCCCAGCACAAACTTTTCACTCATTCATTTAAAGATAAATGTAATAGATGTCCTGGTTGTTTCTTCCGTTGTTTTGTGCAGTGCATACAAAAGGGAACTGTGTGGATTCCTCATCCTTTTCAGGTACTAGGGGCAGAACTTGTTCAGTTTTTATTAACATGTGGATCATAGCAGGTCCCCAATGAAATGGACCTTTCTCCTCCTTTGGTGTTTCTTTGCTGGACTAAAGTTAGTGTGTGTTTTTTCTCTGAAAACTCCTGAGTCATTCTTACTGTTGTAATGGTTACTTTTGTCTTAGATACTTTGAAGCCCCTGGGGATCAAGCTTAAAAAAGCTGTTCCATCCAGTCTCTGGGGTTTTTTTCTTTCATTTACTTTTCATACAAGTTAAACTCTTTCAGCATAATTTACCCCATTCATAGTGAGTGAGTATTGATATAAATAGCTTGGTATTTTTATAAGCTATTGTTTAATGGCCTCGGGGTTGGGGAGAAAAATGAAGGAAAAGAAGTTGTGGTAGTTAATATGAAGGTTCATGAAATGTGCTGTTCTAGCTGTCTTTTCATCTGGGGCATGGGTCAACTTCTCAAGCCAGTCAGACATGGGCTGAGAACTGTCTTAGACCTGTACACTGGGGAGAGAGATTTGTCCATGGGACTGTGGGACATGGTTGATAATAGCTAGAGCCTTCTCTGGCTTAGATCTTTCATTCCATCTTCAGAGAAGGTATCAAATTTCTTAACCCTGTGGGAAATGCCACTTAAATGTTTTTCCAAGCAATGGAATCTGTATTCTAACAGTGATAGCTCATACAAGGAGCTCTTTTATAGACATCTGTTATGGTTATTTTAGCTATAAACAAAATTCCCTCTCTGTGTGTTTGGCTTTCCAAAACTCCCTTGTAACACTATGCAGAATGCATGTTTGCTTCTCAGTTGGCTCTGGACCTTGGCTGACTTTTTACTTTACATACCAAGAATGCCAAGCCACATGCTTCTAATTTATCCCATCTTCCAGAGGTGTTCTCTGTTTTGCTTCATTCACCCTCTCCTTCTCTCTCTGAAGTGGGTACAGTTCTCTAACTAGCTTTTGTCATTATGTCCACAACTTTGGGACTTGTTTCAGGAATGTGTGGTGCTTGAAGATTTTTAACAAAGTTTCTCCAATTTAAATCTTCCGCTTCTGTTGAATGAATTATCACTTCTGTAGCATATTGCCTTCTCAGCACAGTGTAGGCATCAGGTAAACATTGACACAGTTTTAATTAGACTAGCTTAAGGTAACTTTTCTTACTATTGTAATTATTTCAAGAGTACTACAGATGCTTTTCATTTCAAAGAGAAATAAAAGCCCCAAACATTTCAGCATAAATTGTATAAAACATAATATTACAGGTTTGTGTGGACCTACACATATGTGTGCAGATGTGATCTGGTCTCTTCTGATCTATTTTTTTGACTAGTTAATATGTTTGGTGGCTAAATAATTCTCTTGAAGAAAAATAATGGCTTTTCTATGGGATACATCTTACAAAGTGCAAGCTCAGCAAAACTTCTTCCCAGGATAGTCACGGACAGCTTAACTTCTTGGTGTAATCTTATTCTACAAAGTCAAACAACATTTTTCTTTCCTAAACTAAAGTAGATTTTACTTAATCAAAGTAAATTTTACTTAATATTTCCTTTTGCTGTTGAGAGATAATAAAGAGGTCAATGATCTCTTCTGCTGAGAAGTTCTTATTCTATTTTGCTGGAGTTTTATGTCCTTCTGCTAGTAGACTCAGTAATGAACTGTAAAATGGTTATTTTGCTAAGGACACTACTGTTAGTGAATCATTGGATTATTATTATTATTATTATTGAATTAGTATTAAATATGATTTACAATAACAATTATATAACAATGTGAGAAAGAACATGTGTTATAATGTCATAGGAGTGTATTCATTTAAACCATGTACCTAGGCATTAAGCCAGAGAATGTTTGATTGTTATCCCCAAATATTAAGTGTGCTTATGTGACTCATCAGAGAAGAAAGAGAACATTCAGGATCTGGTCATGACACCTCCATTTTGTGTGGCACAGAAATATAAATAGGACATGGTGGTCTGAAAACGGCCCAGAGTTTAAAACTTATTCCCAAATATCTCCTCCTCCTCTACAATAATGACTAATTGTAACATAATTTTGTTCATGGTGCATTAGTGATGCATTTATGTGTGCATCAAGCTGAGATGACAAAATAGAATGTAATAGTCTAATTTTTCAAATCCCCTAAAAGCCTCAGGCCTGTGTTTGAATGCATCTTCATACTCAGAGTGCTGGTTGCTGCTTTTGTTGATGACTCTTAAGAGCATGATTGCAACACCCCAAAAAAGCAGAAATCTCTGAGCTAGCAAAACTAAAAGTGAGGGAGTGAGTGATCTATATTGTTGCCGAACTCACACTTGTTAGGTATGGAACCATAAGGGAGTTTTTATGTTGCTTTATGCCTAGACAATAATTTATACAACAAAAACAAATCCACAAACAAACAGACAATACCAGAAATCACAATAAAACCCACCCAAAAATAAGCCAAGCCAGAAGTCTCTAGCCTGCACACACTTAACCCCCATTTAAATGTCTCTGAATTATTCATTAGACATATGTGAACATTTCCAGGATTGAGTTTCTCTGTTCAGCAAAGATTTTGCAGAATTAACCTAAAAAAAAAAATTGCATCTTTAAGGCAGTTATGAAGAATTTTCCTAAAACCTAATTATTTAATTAGGTTTGTATTTGATAGGTCTAATGAAAATATGTGAAAACATAGATCACAACACATCTCTCAAGAAATTATCTTCCTTTTCCCTGAAATATTCAAATTGTGATCCATATTGCTGCGAGGCAAAATAAACAGGCCTACTTTTTTTTAATAGTCCTCAATCTGTTTGCTCTGTAATGATTTAGCTACTCAGATGATGGAGACTATTTAGGCCTACTCACCTGAATATTCTCTTTAGAGGAACTTTGCTACTGCTTCACAATAACATCAATGTTGTTGCTGCCCTTTACCTTACTTCCACCCTCATTTCCAAAAAATAACTCATAATTCTAAGAAAAAATATACCCTCCTGCAGATGGACATTATTAATATTTCTATTGTAGACCTGCATACACAGCAAAAATAAAGTATTTTCATGTTCATCTTCACTGACATATTTAGAGAAGATTGCAAGTTCCTGCAGCGTGAACACTGCAACATGATCAGAGAGGAATCATAGCTAGATATGAGGACAAGTTGCTGGAGAATATATGCTTAAAGGTAGTTCTCAACTTGCCAGAACATTTGATGTCCCAAGAAAGTCTTAATGTACCATTGCTCTAAAAAGTTGAAGATTTTTTTTGCCGTAGCTCTTGCAGACCAGACCAGGTGGTAGAAATCTCAGTGAGGAATATGGAGTCCTGCACATGGCTTAGATCTGTCACGTCACCCTGCAATGTACATGATGATATGAAGGCTGAACAGGAAATCATGTCTGCAGATCCATATGGCCACAATCTGCCAATTATGAGGGTTGGTGAATCTAACTAAAGCTTGTTAAAAAGGTGACTGTTTCAACAACCTGCTGTTGCCCAGTCCTTCTGTGCAGCGTGAAGTGTAACAAAAGCATTCATGTACACCCATGGCATTAAAACTAGCATCTCTGTGGAAGGAATGAGAATAGGTCATATATAAGGTTTTTTCCTTATAGAGGTATCTCTCTGGTTCTACCTTTGACATTTTAATGAATATCGTATGAATTAAAATCAGTCATTTTAACAGAACACAACCGTAATTCATAAAGATTGATGGGATATTTAAAAGAAAGTGCTACCCTTTATCTAAGGTGTCTAGGTAACCTGATATCTACTTCATTAACAATATTCTCTGCACTGAATTTATTTAGATGAATAAATCTGTACTTGATTATTTAATGCTAAATTTTTATGCACAATAGTTGACCAGATGCTATAGTATGAAAACACAGTGCTGTTTGAATTTGGAAATGCACAGGACTCAATTTAAATATTGGAAATATCAATATTCTATATAGCCAGAATAAAATCTTAACCAGCCACGAAAAATAAGGTATGACTGAACACAAAAATGTTTAAACAAGGACTGACTCTGTCCTCTAATATTGCTTAATTTTGTTTTAGTGATTCAGTTGTGGACTTTGATAAAAAAATTCAGTGAGAACTGTAGTTACAAACATGAACAAACCTTCAAGCCTTAACCTGCTTCAAATGGTCATTTGAAATATGATGATATTTTTCAGGCAACTGATTAAACTGAGATATTTTAATATTTAGAAATTATGGAGAGGGAAAGAAAGAACTTTCCACATCATTAGTTACTTTATCATTTAAACATGGGGAATGTTTCTTTCTTCTACCTCTCTTCTGAGTGTTGTTTTGGAAACACTATTTCTGGTGGACTTCTACTCAGAGCTTTTCACATAACCCTACACCAAGTGAAAAAAAAATTGGATACATTCACTACACATCAAATTATACTCTGTTCCTTTTCATTCCTTTTAAAAATTCTTCTGATTCCTGACTCCATTGCAGCATTCCTTTATAATGTGTACAGAGAGTCGGGTTTTGCCTGGAGTTCTCCTTTGGTCTAACATATGTCATGCTGCAGTGGAGACCTGATCTCATGGAAATGCACAGAGCATGCCAAGGATGAGCTCTGTCATTATGTCGCTATCTTAAATGGTCGGACATAGGACCCATGACTTCCAGTTTTAGGTTCACAAAGCTATTAACAGGAGAAGGAAGTGGTAGGAATCCAATATGTATGCTGTTAACTTGACACAAGCATAATTAACAGTTGATGAAATAGCACTTGACGGCAAATGATTTTGGAGATTTACATAACAAACATAGGAACTACACAAAACATCTCTGGTCTGTAAACAGAAGTGAAAACTGATCTCATCTGGCATATGTAGAAACACTATTTTATCTCCTGAGTTGAGCTCAAATAACTTGAGAATGCTTGATTTGAGAATATTTTATTTTATTTTATAGTCATCCTGAGTGGGAAAGTAGTATAACTTTTTTTCATCTTGTAAGGAGTAAAATGATAAAAACAAGAAGAGTTCTGCTCTCATATAAGTGCAAACCATTGATGCCAATGAGAAAAATGGGTAATGCCATGTTCCAATGAGAAGCTGAGTGCATACATGCTGTGGTAAGACAGTTCAACGTCCTGCCTGTTGAATATTGCTGGATCTGAGTTAGCAGGTTCTGCAATACTTTGAGGAGAAAAAACCTAGAGCCTTTCAGGCATTACTAGTCCCAAAAACTGGCCCAAGTGGTTTCTTGGATCTACCTTCCTACTATGCCAACTGTCTGGAGAAAAACTTGATAATACAGTGTAGGTTCATGAGTGTATTATAAAGCTATAGTTCCTTTAATTAACTGTTAGAAAAACATGCAGAATATCATTAGGGTATGATTGCTATTGGCATCAGAATTTGTTCCTTATGGAAAGCAAACAATTTAGAACTCAACTTTCTCAGGGAAGAAAGCTTAATGTGAGTAATTACTGATTAGTCAGTTCAAATACTAAGAAACAACTGAAACAGCTATGATCCATGATGCACTCATGTACTTGTAAAATTTTTACTGGTTTCTATTTTGTAGTCCTTTACAGCCATTTTCCAGTTTCATTGAGCAATCACTGTTTATTCTCTTCACCATTCCAGATTCAGCTTTGCAAAGCCAACTGGAAATCCGTATTAATAAGGAAAAAAATAAATAAGAAAATACTTAACTAATTGGCTGCTAATGATCAGTACCAGATTACAGTAACATGCTTTGAAAATCAAATTGGAGGAGGGGAAGGGAAAACCCTTAACAATTCATGAAGTAGGTAGTAAATCTAACTGACAGAAGATAAACTTCTCCAGCACTGAGGCAGTGAAAGTGGTGTTGATCTATATAGCTGCAGATGTGGCTCCAGGGTGCAATCTGTCCAGCTGCTCAATATCAGAGCTGCCACATGGGCACTGCAACAGGGAAGATAAATAATAAACCTCTTAGTCAAAGAGATAAATACAATTGGCAACTGCTAATTTTCACAGCAAAAGCCTGTTGGTTCCTGTTTTTAGAGAGAGTACTTTTAGGTATCTGATGAACACAAACAGATGAAGAAGGAAGACTTCCTTGTTAACTGTCTTGGGTAAGTGAGGAAGGATTTTGAAAATTCATCTTCTAGCTTGCAGTTAGTTATGCCAAAGAATACCCTAAAAACTTGGCTGTTCAGGGAGTTCAGATAGAAGTTCAAAGTTTAACTCTACTGAAAACAAACTTAAAGAAACCTGTTTATCTTCACAGTATGATTTCTGTTTTCTGAGCCTGGATGAACCTCTTGTGCCAGTCCACCAAATCCAGGATGCCAAAGGAGATAAACCACTTGTCTTTCCTCCAATGTTAACCTAGAGGAAGTCAGTGTGATAATACTGGTTACAAACCTGAAGCATGTGAAAGATTCATGTGCAAGCCGTTCATTTGGTAGAGATGTGATTATTAAAGAGCAGATGAGTAATTATGGAAGCAATCCCAGGTTACCCATAGGGTGTCTTAAAAACCTATATGGCTGACATAATTTCAAGATGCATTCCAGGAGGCTATAGCTTGATACAGCTTCCCTGTAGAAGTGCAGAAATCTTAAATCCAGTCATTAAATGCTGGATACATTCATGTAAATTTTCTAATCCCAGAAACCAATTACTAAAATATTTTGCCATTCCCCCCCTTATACCTCTTATTAAAGAAAGGAAAAATAAAGCTTTCATATTTTTAAGGAATTTATTGTGTTTGAAAAATCTTTGCTTCCTGTGATCCAGAACAAATCACTGAAAATCTTGCTTTGCTGGTTAATAGGAAATCACATTTGATGGATTACTGAGGTTCATCTAAATAATATTACAATGTTTCCCCCTTAATTTTGTCTTAGAGCAAGAGATTGAAAAGCTCCCAGTGTAAACTTACCAAGACTGAGTGTGGGCTTTAAAAATTGAATAATAAAATTAAATCCTCTGGCAGGCAGGTGGAAGGGTACTGCCGGCAGTACTGTGTTTTCTGATGCCATCCAGTGAGATAATGAATCCATGTCTATGGAAATTGATTCATTAATATTTCATTGAGTCAGCTTCAGTACAATTCATGAACTGCCCCTAGAAATTCAATAAGTAAATTCAATGAGTTGCAGAGCTTAACAAATCTGGAGCAAAAAGTAAAAATACTATGAGTTGGTAATTACCAGTGGAATTTTCTGTGTGAAGTGAACCTTGACAACAGGATTTTATGTGTGTATTTTATCTTCAGAAAGGCCTAAACAAAACGGCCGCAAACGTGTGTGTACATGCGGACCCAGAGACTGATATTAAGGAAACTTCACACCAGAGAGGGTTCTGAAAGAAAAAAAAAGAATTACCTCTTAATGCTTTTGGTTGTTTGAAATTTAAGCCTGAGCTGGATTTGTGTTTTTCATTGGTAGCTGTCTTTATAATGGGATCTTGCTACATAATACTTCAGCCTTGGCAGGTGTAACTGCAGAACCCAATGCGCACGTTGTGACACAAGCTTCACTTTTCATTTCCATTGTGAAGTCTGTGGGAAAGAAGTTTTACACAGCAGCGTACAATGAAGCTTGTTATTTTGCTACATTTTGTTCAGTCAAAGGATGTGGGACAGATGTGAACATTTAAGCCATCTTGGAAGAATGGATAACCGATGAACACGGTACATTGCTGAGGTTTTGGGTCAGAAACACATGTGTGCCAGTAGCTCAATTCACCATGCAGAATTGGCATCAAAGAGACTGATTAGGAAAAGAGATTCAAATTACCTTGTCGACTAAGTAATTGGTCTTTGAGTGTTCCTAAAAAGGGACTGATAAATAATTTTATTCTCATTTTGTATCAGTGTCTCCAAGACCATGTCTGACTAACCTATATTGATGTCTTTTAATTAAACCATGCTTGATATGCTTACGCTGCAGTGGTGCATACTGAGTTGCATGCTAGACATTCCAGATAAAGTAATTATGCTATTTGTCACTGTCATGATTAATGTGTGACAGCTGTTATGACAGCTGTGCCACTGTTTTGTCACAACACTATGTTCATCCATAACAAAATTAGGTGTCTCATTCAAAGGTACGCAGTTGCTACTATTTTCCTAAGAAGTCAACAATGAAGAAAACTGAGAAGGAATATTACATGAACTCTATGACGAATAAGAGAAATGACATCTCTATTTTTTCTTAAATGATGCTTGCCTGCATTGGAAATGCAGATAGCTCACCTTTTGCAAACAAGCTGTCATACAGAGCCAATCCACAACTAATCTAACAAACAAGATCTTTCTATGTGGAAGGATTGCTTCATAATTTGAATTTACCTTGTCAGGCAAGGCTTCAGATGTTATCTAAATAACCATTGGCTGTTAGAGTCAGGGAAGGGGGTTGGGAAAGGGAGAAGTTGGAAGAAAAATCAAAGCTTGTAAATAACAGGGCTGGGGAGGGACTTCATCTTCTCCTCTAGCAGTCAGTCAAGCAAAGCAAAACAAATAACCTCCTCTGACACATGTATACCTCCAATTATTTTAAACTAATTGCAGTCTGTCTCCAAACTGGATCTTAAACTATCTAATTAAATACTATTAATGATGTTACCTAATACTGTTTCTTATGAATCACTGAAGCCAGATTGTAACAGTTAAAGAAAATGATGTGAAGAGACAGGTGGCAAAAACGAAGCATTGTTTCATTATCCTGTAAGTTTTTTTGAGATGTTTATTGTGCATCTGTTTAAGTACAGAAAAATATACTTTGGCTTCTCTTCTCTATCACAGAGAAGTCATGAAATGTGAGCCTTAGAATAGGAAATCATGTATATTGCCAAAAAATGAAGATTTACTTTAGAAAGAACATGCATATTTAAAAGGGAGAAAGGACAATTATTTTTCTTATAAACTCATTTGGAAATTATAAATGTGTTTTAATTGTATCCCATTTTCTCCACACCTTAATTTGGATGAAACATATATGGTGTATTGTACTGCTCTAAGCTGCTCTCAGATGCAGAAGAAGAGTACTTATGCTGTTAATTGTATTTTATCCCACTAGTAGACTTTATCTGTTGCTCCTAGACATTTTATGTCAAATGTCATAAGCACTGTGTAGTGTTTTTTGTGGCTCAGTACTTACATCTGAGCCAAGTGGACTCTGGAATTTTCTGTAAAAATGCATCTTTGTTCCTAATTGGTGAGATAAGATGCATCAGGGAATTTCTAATTTGGTTCAAAAAAGTATTTAGTACAGAGACAGATTTACTTTCTGGTGATAATTTCAAGATTATGCAAAGAAACAGGTTTTTTGTCTATTGGAAATAAAGGATGTCATAAGTGAATATTGTGGCATAGGTATATAAATTTTTGTATTGAACAAATGGCTTAATATAATTGCATAAATACAAGTTAAATGAGAAAAATCATTAACTTAAAATCTGAATTTTAGATACTTTTCCACTTCTTTTTGGAAATGTATGTGAGATCACTGTAATGTATTTATGCCACTGGTCATTTATACAGTAGAATATGAGTGGTACATATATAAAAAATTTGCTTAAAAATTTAAACCACCATCCTAGGTTCATATACCTTATGATTCAGTATTTTCAAAAGACTACATATAAACTCGTGTAAGGAAAGAGAGACATTACAGGATTTGCATAAAAAGTGGTAAATAATGGGTGTGTGCAATTTTCTTATGAAGGTATATATACATTTTATAATTTTGCTTCTTGTTAGTCCTGCTATAAAGGAAAAGCCACAGATTTTTCTGTTCATCCACTCAGCATTCATCATGGCTAGTCAGGAAGAAACTGTTCTGATGAGTATCAGTCTGGACAATCCAATATTTTAGATTAACACAATTTAAAACTAAAACCCATCCCCTTCCCATTTTGTCTAGTGTTGAACATTTGCTGTGGCAAAGAAAACTTCCTCAGTTATTCAGTAATATTTAAAAATCTAGTAGAATCCTCCTTTGGAGAGAACACCTTTCACAATGAAAAAATCCAACTATAAATAACACACATACCCTCAAATGAAGCCAGTCTAAGCATGAATTTTATTGAGGGCCTCAACTACATTTTTTTTGTTGTTTATATAATGAACAGATTATTTAAAAAAAAATTTCTACCTGCAACTCTGTGAAGAAAACACCTTTCCCTTTAATTTTCTTTTAACTCTTTCTTCTTTATTTCCCTCTAAGTCTGGCTTGGAAATAAATATGTACCTGAGCAGTGTCAGCTCTCCAGAAAAATCTACCTGAATGATGACCTTCATCAATCCTCTTCCACAAATTTGTTCAAACCTATTGCTTGCCATGATGCTTACATGTAGGAATTGTTATGAAGATGTGAACCAGCACATATATAGGAACAAAGAATGTGAATTTTTATTGAAGACTGTTGCAGAGCTTTCTACACATGTGAAGGGACATTAAAACCTTCACTGTTAATTGTTGCTTACAGTCAGCTTACTAGTGGGATCCTATCACAGAGTCAGAAAGATATATATGGGCATACCATGGTTCAAGGAGGTAATGTATTTGCATAAGATGAGTCAACAGCTGAAGAACAGAACCCATTTCTAGTGACATTTGTATGTAACATTTCTCATTTATATTTAAACAATGTTGTCACAAGTGTGTGCTACAACAAGTTTGCAGATCCAGCCTTCTGCTGACATTTGTGACTGAAGCATTTCAAAAGTTTGAATGTACTCTGAATCATACTGTTGTTATTACTGTGTGTGCAGACTGAATATAATGTCCTACTTACCCTTAGGGTGAAATGGAACAGAAGGTGCAGCGTTGGCAGACAGAACTCTCTGAACACCCAGCCTGACAGTGTCAGGATTGCTGTCTGTGTCTAACAAAGAGGAAACAGATTTTACATGCAGTAGGACCAATGCATTGATTTCTGTGAGCATTTGCAAGACTCCTCCTGAGGAGGAGGCAAGGAGTGTGGTATGATTACTTTCTAACCTACACTGTTGTCTGCACTTTGTATATATTGTAGACCCCAAAAAGGAAATTAGAGATTCCACTTCCCTGAGAGAAGCCCAACTCTGTCTATCTTCATTTCTTGTTGTCTTTGGGCAGCACAGAAAAAGGGCACCTAAACATCTTAGAGTGAGTTGATTTTCTGAAGGGTGACATACAACCAAAGTACCTTTTGGGAGAGGAAAACAGGAAACAATTCTGCATGTGCCATGCTTGGGAACACAGAAGCAATTTTCACACAGTATTTTAACAATTTACTTTTAGCCAAGGTTGTACAACATGGCAGGAGTGATCCAAATTATCTTCTTGTGTCCTTGAAATTTTCATCTAATCCATGCAAAGAACCAGACAAATTCTAAAAAACTACAAGCATGTGATAAGAGTTTCTGCTATGTAATCAGTACTGAATGAGGCATACTATCAATCCCAAAAGTAAAATATTTTACTGATTCAGAACATCTACCAGTAAAACTATGACATTTGAAAATCAAATGACTTCTAATGACAGGGAAATTAGAGACAACAGACTGAATATAACAGGCACATTAAAAAAATTGCATCTGATTTTAAAGGTGTTTTCAAAAGCAATGATGCTTTTTAAAACCATTTGGAATTAGTTTTCTAGGAGCAAGAGAGTAGAATTTGAAGGCATTTAAATAGGAGAATGCAATGAAGAGATTATATTTAACTAGTGACATGTCAAGTCTAGAAAGGAAGTGTGAGGGACTGTAAAATTTGGGTAGTGATTGGAAACAGCTTCTATACATCTCTGCTTAGCAATTTACAGTGCAATAAAGGAAACAAACAAAAAAAAATCAGAAAAAATAGCCAAATATAATTTTGATAGATCGATAATTCAATAGACTACAAATTTTGATGATTTATAGACTCTGAATGGACACCAAACTAGAAGAATTCATTTTCTCCTGTTTCTCCTAGCTTCAGTTTGCAGACAGCCTTAGACAGCAGAAAGACTGATTGCTATCATATTGTAGTGCCTGTGTGTTGTTCAAACAAAATTAGGAAAACACACATAAACCAAACCAGAAAAACTGTATTTCTTAGGTGAAAATGTAGAGCAGCTTCTATGAATTCATTGGCTCAGGGATTAAAATGGATTTTAATATGCAAACACCTTCACTGATTATTGGATAAAGATTACTAGCCTTTTGCGAACATTATAGGTTACTCTGCTTTCTGCAAGTAGTTTACAACTGGTAAATCCATTTTACCATCTGGTTAAATGTAAATGATATAAAAGGATCTAGTTATTTATTGTGTAGAGCAGGAAGCTATACATGGAGTAAAAACCACAACTCAACAGAGAAAAAAAATTATTGTATATTTTCAGGCTATATCAAAATCAGTAATATAACATTTTATTTGAACAATTAAGTATATAACTTAAGTATCACTTCCATGAGTTCAGACAGGATAGGCTTACATCTCAAAATGCATGCCCTTCATGTTGCAGAATATTAGCATTTTAGGCTAGCTGGTAGGGAAAATGAGACCATAAATCTTGGCTGGCAGTTATTCTGTGTACAAATTCAAAGAGACCAAAGAGCTGTAGAAGTAGGCACCACATACTGTTTTCCCTGAGGTTGTAGGAAATAGAAGTAGTGGAGAGAGGCCCTTAGCAAGCAAGTCAAAGCACACTGATCATGCAGAGGAGGAAAAGCATCCTCATGGCTGGCATTGTTAATGAGGAAATTACTGTTTCCTGACCTTGCACTTGCTTGAAACCTTGTTGCTTGGAAGTCATGAAGTTTTAAAATATTGCTGGTTAAGATCAGAGAAAGCGGCGGGTGGGGCTGGGGGTAGGATTGTGTGTCTTGTTTTACTTTAAATAGATAAGGTTTTCCCTTAAACTTCAGCCAAACTTGGGTTAGTTTTCTAGACTATGAAGAAGTCTGAGGATTCCAGGGAGTGACCTTTCACATGATAATTTGAGTGCTTCTTCGTGATCTGGTGATTAAACACGGAGACTTCCTGCTCATGTTGTCCTTGCCCACTCTTAGTGCAGACATAAATGCTAATTGCTCTCAACTAGTTTGTTGGTGAAGAGGCATGCCTCGTTATCTTGAGATTTTAACACTAAGAACCCTAGTCACAGGTAATTCCATTGTATAGGCCTAATCTCTTCCCAAGGTTGATAAACATGCACTATAAGCAAATAAAAACTTTTTCAGAGAGTCACAGAATATGATCAGTTGGAGGGTACCCACAAAGATCATCAAGTCCAACTCCTGGCACTGCATAGGACCATCCCCAAAAGTCACACCATATGACTGAGAGTATTGTCCAAATGCTTCTTGAACTTCCCCTGGCACAACTTCAGGCCATTCCCTCTAGTCCTGTCACTGGTCACCACAGAGGAGAGATCAGTGTCTGTGCTACCTCTTCCTATCACAAGGAAGCTGTAGATTGTGATGAGGTCTCCCCTCAGTCTCCTCCAGCCTGAACAGACCAAGTGGCCTCAGCCACTCCTTGTACATCTTCCCCTCAAGGCTCTTCACCATCTTTGTTGCCTACCTTTGGATACTGTCTAGTAGTTTAATGTCTTATATTGCAGAGCCCAAAGCTGTCCCCAGCACTCGCGGTGAGGCTGCCCCAGTGCAGAGCAGAGCAGGACAATCCCCTCCCTTGTCCAGCTGGCCATGCTGTGCCTGATGCCCCCCAGGACACACTTGGCCCTGCTGGCTGCCAGGGCACTGCTGACTCATGTTCAACTTGTCACTGACCAGGATCCCCAGGTCCCTTTCCATGGCACTGCTTTCCAGCATCTCATTCCCCAGTCTGTCCATACACCCAGGGTTGCCCATCCCAGCTGCAGAATCCAGCACTTTCCCCTGTTGAACTTCATATGGTTGGTATTTGCCCAGACCCCTGATTTGTTGGGATCTCTCTGCAGGGCCTCCCTGCCCTTGAGGGAGTCAGCAGCTCCTCCCTGTTTTGTATCATCTGTGAACTTGCTCAGTGTCCCTTCCAGTCCTGTGTCCAGGTCATTTATGAAGATGCTGAAGAGCACAGGGCCGAGGATGGAGCCCTGTGGAACCCCACCAGTGACAGGTCCCCAGGCTGATGTCACCCCATTCACTGTAACCCTCTGTGCCTGACCCCTGAGCCAGCTGCTCACCCATCACAAGATGTGTTTGTCCAGCTGTGGGCTGGGCACTTTGTCCTGAAGGATCCTGTGAGAGACAGCATTGAAAGCTTCACTGAAATCCAAAAAGATCACATCTACTGGCTTCCCTCAGTCAGCTGGGTGTGTTACCTTGTCAGAAAAGGAAATCAGGTTTGATAAGCAAGACTTTCCTCTCATGAAGCCGTGCTGAGTGTGGACAGTGACTGTGCTGTCTTTCAGGCATTTTTCAGTAACTCTTGGAATAATTTTCTCCATTTTCCAGTTTTATGTATTGTTCTAGATATGTCTTAAAGGCTGTAGATAAGCTGTTTAATTCTATTCATGCTTTCTGTTCTTGCATTAAAAAAAAAAATAGAGTTGCTGAAGTCATGCTGACTTTGAATAGTACATTCACATTTTCTCACTTTCATTAGGATGCTATGTAAGCTGAGCACTGATCTTATGATTATGGATATACTAATCTTTAATGCTGTATGTAATTCTGAAAAATAGAACATATTTGACTCAGAGAAAACACTTGGTTAATGCACCAGCTTTCCAATACCACATCTGGATCTAATTCCATGGCATGATATTATGCTATGTAGATATACCCTGAGTGATTGCTACAGAAAATGAAGAGAGTGAGCCAAAAAACCTAAGGAATTTATTTATTTTAATTAATTTATTTACTCTTTTTCAAAAACTTCTCAGCAAATTACCAATCTTAGGGCAGGAGATGATAAAAGTGATAGGCTATGCTACATCATAAACTCCTATTCTGTATTTAAGCCCATGTGAGTTTGCTTGTGATTCTTGAAATAATACAAAATCCTGAGTACCACTGCTATAAACTTTGTTCCAAATTCAAAAATCAGCTCCTTATTGTTTTTAATAAATAAATCATTTTCTATCAGATTCATGATTATGATGAACTGTGATGTCCCAGTGACTGGCAATGAGGAGGAAGTGTAACCTTCTTACATGATTGTTGCTTTTTTATCCACTTCACAGCACCCAAGTACTTTGGAGCCTATTAATCTAGCAGTTTATTTCCTAATTACCACAATGTAATATATCCCTCTGTAAACATTCCCTATTTTAATAATTTTGAGCCAAGTGTTTTTGTTACATTTTCTAATCCCTTTTCCCTCTCCACCAAAACGTTGAAGAATATTACTTCCTGTGGAATAACTTCTGTGCAACAGGAGTATTTTTGTCACACTATTACACACTTTTTGTACCTCCTTTCTGTGCTCAAGCTGTGTGGCATCCTCCCAGTTTTCTGGGATGCTTTGTGAAAAGCTGCCAGTCAGAAATTGGTGTTAGTCAAATTTAAGTCAATGTCAAGACTGTTACGCAACAGTTGCTTCCAAGTTTTGCTTTAATACCTGGGGTTTGTGTTACTGATATTAAATAAAAATTCTTTGCAATGAATTTTAAATGAAGGAAAAGCTCTCACCAGAGATTTGTTAAAAGCAGGCTAACAGTTGTTCTCTTCCCTCCCTCTCTGTTCCTTTTTAGTAGAAGGGCTTTAAATTATATATTAACCAAAAAGGTAAACAGAATAAAATGGGCAATTAAATATTTATGGAAGATGTAGTGGAATTGTCCTGTGCAGCACTTAAAATGGCCCAAATGATTGAGCTGTGAATTGCTCTCCCTAGGTATTGAAAAATTCATCAGCACTATTTAATAAATGTTCGTATTCGTAGCCACTCATGTTTACACTACAGCACTTCCAGGAGAGTGCTTACTAAAGAAAACATTTTAATGGAAGGTGAACTTTCTTGTACAGTGAGTCACCTTAAATTATACAGACTGTGTGGTAGAAGAGACAGAGAAATCTCTAAACAGACGAATGAGAAGTACGCATAACTTAACAGCACTTTTCTTAAAGAGAACTGCCCATGAATTGTAAAGGGCTTTCTGAATCCAAAGCTATTTTGAAGCTTTTAAAAATTCATTTTGTTTGCATTTTAAAAATATTTAACCTTCACTACCCCTGTGAAATTATCTTCAATGCTGACTTGGTCTGAGGACACTATTATTACTGAAATGTCACCTGGCTGATCTAGAGGGAGGGAAAAAATGGCAAAAAAGAACTTGCATCACAAATCAATCAAGTGCTGAAGTAGTTCTTCTCCAGGTGACATTCTGTAGGCTCAATTTGCATATGCAGCATATTAACACTATTAAAATATTCATTAGCAAATTTACTGTGTTAATTAATGAATTCACACCAAAACCATAGAAAATAAACATGAAACCTGAATGCTTCATTTATTAACTAGTAAAGTGGTAAGAATGTCTGTGCTTTATACGAGGATTTTTGTCCAGGTGTGATTCAATGGGTACTGAATCAGCCTGGAGGCAGCACACTGCTGTTAACCCCTGCCTCAAACCCTCCCACTGCTCCTGCTCACCAGGCAATGGGAAAGAAAGCCACATGCTTTCTGTTGTCTGGAGAGCCACAGCAGGCATGCTGTTAGAAACCCAGGGACTTCAGTACAGCCTGCCTTTGTGTTCTTCGGGGCATAGGTCTTTGACTTTTTTCTAAGTGTTATTTCTCTCATTATTGTGTTTAAGCCTGCTGCTTAGGGGAATGGTGGAACTGGCCATAGCTGATGTTCAGGTGCACCATTATCTCTAGAGCAGTGTGACCTCTGTTATTAATCCAGCAAAGGTCCTTCTGAACTTTGTGACACTCTAGTTCTGCTCATTATTTCTCCATCCAAAACACATGATATCCCATGGCAGTTCAGTTTAGTGCACTCTGGCTGCTCTAGGCAAGAACTAGGGAAGTTTAGACCGGAATATTTGGCACCAAGGGAAGTTGTCTCTAATTGTGCTGTGTAGGTTTACACAGTAACTAAGGACTTGGCAAGTGGATGAAGTTTAGAAAGAAGTAGTGGTTTCTCTTATGACAATTTAGGTTGCTTCTACTAAAGAGATATGGTGACTAGTTTATACTTCTAACAAAAGATGAATGTCAACCTGGGTTTGCTGAATATTTTCATAAGAGAGATACTGAAGGTTAGCATGGTTGGAGGTGAGATTTAAGTTACTCTGCTGTGGGGGAACTCAAGCAAACTTTAGAAATACTTTCTCTAGCATGTCCTTTACTCTGGAAGTTAAGACAAATTCAGGCATTTGGAAATTCAGACTTGGTTTCCATGAAACATGTCCAGAGGCTAGGAGGCACTAGCAACACTCACTACAAACAAGGATAAGCTAATTTTTTGGTAATGCTGGAAGGATAAACTTCTCAGCTCAAAGAGCTCCCTAGTGGAGATGTGCCAGACGAACCAGGTGAAAGGCACTGTCCCATCTCAAGCACTGTCATTGGGAGTTATGCACACACAAGCAGAGCAGCAGAAGATGGTTTCAAACACCTCATGAAACAGCAATAGAAGTTGAAAATGTTTGCAAACTTCAGAAAATCTTATTTATCATTTGCAGTTAGCTTAACTGACTTCCTAAAATGAAGTATTTAAAAACTTTGTGCATAAAAACTTTTCAACTAATCAAGATAATTTGATAGCAGCTTTAAAAAACTCTACCACAAAACATCTTGTTGAAAAGGAGTATATACTAAGTACATTAATATACATTAAGAATATGGTGTGGGGAAAAAAAAACAAAGCCAGCTATGATTTATTCTTCAGTAGCAGTTGAGAACTGCACCTGGAAAAGGATTAAAATAAAATATTTCTCAGGGGATTAAAACCAATATTTTTGCAATAATTTTGGTAGGTTTGTGGAGATGTAAAAGGGAACTGTAGTGCAGTGCTGTATGGAGCTGCAGGAAGCCGATGTACTGATCTCTTCACTCTTGTGACCAGTGAAAGGATTTGAGGAAATGGCATGAGGCTGAGTCAGGGGAAGTTTAGGTTGGATATCAGGAAAAAGTTTTTTACCTGGATGGTGGTTGGGCACTGGAACAGGCTTCCCAGGGAAGTGGTCACAGCATCAGCCTGACAAGAGTTCAAGAAACAATTGGACAATGCTCTCAGGCACATGGTGTGGCTCTTGGGGATGTCCTGTGAAAGGCTGGGAGTTGGACTAGATGGTCCTGATGGGTGCCTTCCATCTCAGCTTATTCTATGATTCTATGACTAAAGAGTTTCATGTCACGTGTTGTGAGTTCACATGATCAATACCTTGGGGAATGACAGAGGGGGAAAAGGCCTAAACCAAAAAATTTTTACACCAAGAGGCCTTGTTAAAGACATTTAGTATTTTTAGTTTTTCTTGTGTGTGTATGGGGAAAAAAAGAGACATCTAAGTGCAGACTCAGGGCAAATCATGATATTTCTACCTATGTTTTATTTGCAGCTAACAAGAAGATACAGACTTTCACTGATCTTCATTTGGTGAGACTGGGAAGGGTTCTTGTTCCTATTCTATTTGGAAAAAATTTAAACCAAATGTTGCATAAGCATCTGGCATTTTTTTAACCTGCTTTTTATAAGGGAAATATCCTCTGCTGTCTCTAGCAGGCTGAAAGGTGGAAAGTTGGGGTTTGGGGGATTTTTTGAAAGAGGGGTGGAAGGAATTGATACCAGCCCTTGATAATAAAGTCATTAAATCTGACAGATTTAGTGGGAAAGGGTTTTAAGGACAATTATTATTCTGTGAGAAAGAACCTGCTTGATTTTTTGTTGGCCACCTGGAAAAATTTAATCAGTAGGTGGATGGATATTGGCAGGAATTTTCCAGCATCGTTTATGGTGAAAAACTGAATCAGTTCACTAAATCTTTTTGCCTGTCATCTTTTCAGGACCAGGCAACTTGTTTCAGCAGTTTTCATGAGAGGATCTTAGAAACTTCATTTTCACACAAGTGAAAAGTTGCAAGTTTTGTCTCATGGAAAAAGGTGCTATTATCCTCCCATAAAAGTAAGTTTTTCCAAAGAAAATACTTGGTTTTCTCAAACTTTCTAGGGAATAATAGGTCCGTTCTGGTATGGAAAACAATCTTTACCTACTTTGTATTTCATTAGCCCCTCTCAGAAACAGTATCTAAGCTCAATCATTGCAGCTTTTGAATACTTGAGCTACTACTGGAAACATAGCATTTTAAATCAAGCTGTTTCAATTTGTATTGATGAAATAACAGAGTACTTTTTCTGTCAGTAAAAGTGTGTGTGGTATCTGAGAAATGTATTGACTTAAAAAATAGGAAACACTTAAAGGGCATAATGATCTCTGGCTGCCTGTCTAAGTACTGTGAAACCATGAAGCCTTTTCAGGGCTCCTAGTCACAGTTAACTCTGTTCAAACTCTAGTAAAGAAAAGCCCACTTGACTTTGCGCAAGATTTTCCTCTCTAACATTGTCGTGATCCATGAACCTCTTCCCACTTCTCAGTGCTTCATTTATTGAGCATCAGGTTTCATCTTGCCTCCCTTTTTGTATCAGTCTTGGAACATGAGGCATTCTTCTCTGGAGAAGAGGTAATAGGGAAAAATGTATTTTGTGTCTCTCAATCATATTGTGGTTCTCTGCTGAAACTTTTCTTTTCCTGTATCTCTTAATTCCTCTTCTTCTTTCCTGTGCATTATTAAAGTTGCCCCTAAATTATTTACAGTAGCTCGTAAAATGTCATTAGTGAGAGTCATTTCACTGGTGAGGAGAACTAAAAACTAGCTTGCAGAGGATTGAAGGAGACTGAGAGAAGAAAAAACAATGAGGCCAAAGAAATCACTGTTGAAAGAGAGTAGATGGTAGAAGCTTGAGACAGAGGAGAGACTACTGGCAGAAAAGACTGGAGTATGGACAATAGTGCTAAACAGAGGCTGAAGATTAAAGACAGAACTAGTAGTGACATCAGAGAGGAAGTATAAAGGAATTCTATTAATTTGAAAATAGGATCATTGATGTAAAAGGCCATTACAATGCATCCAGTGAGTGGATAATATTGACTGAGGCAGCAGGTGTGTAGCAACGCGCTCGCCTTCCCCAGGTCGAGCTCGTTGAGGTGGGAGACCACCGCCTTCTGGACAGTGCCCAAAGTGCAGAGCTCAGGGAGCTGGGAGCCAGAGCCTGAGAGCCGGTCTGTGGCGCAGGAAGAGACGCAGTCTGTTTGGTCAGGTTTCCAGAGTTTATTGAAGGATCCAACAGAACAAGGAAGGGAGAGAAACGCCGACCAAAAAGCCCCGATTGCTCTTGGGAGGTGCCTTTTAAGGGACTAGGATTAGGGGAGGGTACAACTTGGAGAACCAACTGAGTTGGCAAACATGAGACTGACATTTGCCTTATCCAACTGAGGGACGGGGTAGGAGGGGACACAATCAGGAGGCACCAATCCGGGGTCGGAAGGGGTACAGACAAAGGAGAACTCACTAGAAGGTAACCATAAAAGGGGATAGGGAGGGGGAGCTCGACACCAATCAGATTTCAATCCCAGGGTGATGTCTCTAGGTACTTGTCAGTTCCCAGACCTGGGGAATCTACGTGAGCCAGAGCGACCATCACACAGGTGGACTTGTTAAGAAAAGAAAAGAAATCATGGAAGTGACCTGAGAAAGAGCTGATGCAAGTGAATAGCACTCTTTTAGCTGGAATATGTAGAGAGGTAGATCTTAGGGGAATGATGATGATAGAATTTAAAAGTACTACTAGGTGGCATATGGAGGAAGAAGGAATGAAGATATCTGGAAGAGCAAATTTCTGGAAAATAATAATGGGGAAAAAATTTCTAGAAGAAAGATGAATAACTGATTATGAAAACTTCTTCAGTGAAACTTTAAACAGAGTCCTGACACTTTAGACAGAAGCTATAGGACATCAAAAGGTACATTCATGAAGGAGAGGAATGGAAATGATGCTGACACAGTGGAACGTATAATAACCTTTAAATTACAAATGCAAACACTGAATGAAATGGAAGGAATGGAAATTACTTTTTGTCACTCTTTAGTGACAAAAAAAATCTTTCAAAAATATGGAAATGTCTGAAAAATAGTGGATCTCCATTTTCTTCCCCCTGTACTAGCTTGTTTTCTACTAGGATTTTAAGGCACCCTTATCTTCATTCTCTTTTAGCATTATTTTGTACTTGAGAGGTATCTTCTACACCTTTAGCAAAAAGAAGGTTTCACATCTTCTCAGTTTTGGAATTTTGTACACTAGGAAGTTTTAAAGACAATGTAGATATTTAGCATCTTTTCCAGGTCCTATGAGGCAGCAGCTCTAAAGGAGCCATTGGATCCTCAGGCTAAGACATGAATAGGTACATTTTCCGAGCTGCATACAAATATAAAATGTGCAAATCCATTTATTCACTAATAGGGTTTATCCTTAGCTCCCTGTGCACAGCTTTGCAAATTTACTTACAAATGACCATACTGTAAAATTCAGGGTACTCCTCTGGGAAAACTGTCCTTTTTTTTTTTTTTTTTCTCAGTAGGTAATTAATACTTAGATAAGTAATACATTTTGATTGCAAATAACTATTCATGTCAAAACCTGGCATGCTTTAAAGTGACACATTCACTGAATCTTTGTTAAACTGCAGCAGTCTAATCCTTTTTGCCCTCCTCTGGCAGGTTCACCATGGAACTTAATACTGTACTTGTATGGGATTATGCCTCAGAACTGGAGGCTGAGGGACTCTATGCTGCATAGGGAATGGCAAATTAACGACTGAGAATCCAAGTGTGTAATATGGTTTTCTTACTATTAAAATAGACTGAGCTTAACAGATAATTTTCAATCTGTATTAAAAAATTAATAAAACTAGCCCCAAACCACAAAGAAATAAACATTTTTATTATATATTTTTTTTTAACATAGTAATGAGAAACAGAGATACCATTTATTTGCTGCAACACCAATTTGGTCCCAAGAGTGGAATCCTTCGTGGGGATGTCTGCATGTCTGCTTGGGAAGATTTAGTGTGTTCTACTGGTTTGTTTTGAAAATACTGAGGGCACTTTATTTAAAAAAAAATTAGTGTAATCCAGACCTTCCTACAAACACTTAACATGTTTCACTCCCATTGAAAGTTATACTTTTAGGCAAATATATATGTTTGAACGTCTGTCTGTAAGTACTTAAGAATGCTAGAAGACTACACATTACACTATTCAGAACAGCATCCAAAAACAAAACAGTGAATGTTTTGCGTGTAAATTGGATGTGAGATTTTGAATACAAATGGCCCATCATTGTAGCAATATTCTGCTATCCCATTAGATGGGCAGACAAGCAGACCAAAAGCTGAGCCATTTTCCAGAAGGGAGTGACAGTTTGTTTGCTATGACAGATGACATTTTAGTTTCATGACAGGCTTAGTTCATGGAAGGAAAAAGTTCCTACAAATGTTTCAATATAACAATTTTCTATTTTGTGTATGGTTTGGTAGTAAGACAAACAAAAAATGGAGTAAAAAAAAGAATTTAGGGTGATTTAAATTGGCTTTTTTTATTTGGTTACAGATTATAGAATTAACAGGATTTCTGGAGAGGTCTTCACTGAACCTTCCAGAAAAGTTTCTTTTGAAACTCTACCTTTTGTTGTAAGATTTATATGAAATTAAATTATTAAACCTAGGGATTTAACAGAACACAGTTTCTACTTTCACATGTAAAAACTCAAGAAACTGATGCTTTGAAACAAAAGTCAGCCTAATATAATTTTGTCAATGCATCTGTCTCCACATGGCTGGGTGTTTCAGAAGCTCTGTGGCAGAAGGTGTTTGATAAGTGATACAGATCAATGGACTGAGGATAATGAAGTTTAGTGTTGGTCAATGTTCTTACATTCCTGAAAGTAAGTAGAGAGCTCTTTACTGATCATTTGAAATGATGGACAGGTTGTTAGCTTTGTTTCTGAAACTATTGGTTTAGAGCATAAAAGCATCTTCAAGATGATTTGTGGTAAAAATAGATGGGACAATCTCCAGACATTGTCTCTAACCTGATGAAATGCTGAAATCCTGGTGTTAATGGGTATAAATTAATAACACTGTGAATTTAAAAAAAAATGCTGCTTGGGTTGGTTATGTAGTAACTTAGAAAGACTGAAAGGTGTTTTCATGTTTCAGGAAACGCTGAATATTTTGATTTGAAAATCATTTTTATGATATAAAAAAACCCAGAATAATGTAAAGCATATTGCGAGCCTCTAGGTTTTTAAAATTTCTTAGTGGGATATTGTTAATTACCTGTATTTTTATTTTGCCCCTAAGTTTGAAAGCTGCGGCTACAAAATTTTTGCTGCTGTGCACTTCAATTAATTTTCCTTTATTTATCTTGTCTACTTGTCATTCAGTACATGGGAATATAGAGATAAACTAAAAGAAAGACTTTCTTAAAAAACTCAGAGAAATAATTAATAAAACTCTTGCTTCAGCTTGCTTCAGCAATCTGTATGCCATACACACACAGACTTTGAAGTAGAATAATTATAGATTGAAAAATAAGAGGTCTGTCATAAGAAGAGACCAGAAATAAAACTATTTCTATAGACTTAAAACCAAAATATGACCACTGTTAAAAACCTTTGAGAGACATAGAGATGTGTCATCATGCAATTCTAGCACAAACAAACTCTGTTTTCACTCTGATTGTTACAAATTTATAAAGCATATACTGAAGCTATATTTGTTTCTGAGCATAGTTAAGGGCTTTGGAATGGAAACTACCCTGGGAGGATAGTTCATTTCTCACTTGAAAAGCAATATCTATTGTATTACTATTATTATTATTATCTTTAGTAATATTATATTAATATTATTAATTACTTGTATTGTTATATATTAAAATTTTATAATAGTATATATAAAACAAATTAATAAATACTATATTATTTAATATTAAATTAATATTAAATATTTTATATATATATACTAATTAATAATAATAATTATAATAATACCAGTAGTTTCACTTTTCAAACAATTTTTTTGTAAAGGACAATCCACACCAAAAAGGATGTATATTTTCCTAATTTTTTTCCTACTTTTTCTCGTGAGATTTTTTCATTAATGTGAAGTTTGACTGTCCCAGAAGAAGTAGAATTTTGACAATTAGCATCACTGCTTTGTATGTTCTTTCAAAGAGAAAAGACAAAGCAGATGGGCTGCTTCCTCCTTAATGAAAGCAGACATCATAACATTGTCATTGAAAATAAAATCACACAAATGCTCCTGAGAGGTTGCAACTTTTAAAATCATTATTTTATGCATCTATATATATGTGGTGGTTTTGCTTAGCCCAGAACTTCAGCAAGATATCTTTAAAATCTAAGAGAAAGTTGAACCCTTCAAAAGTTGTGGTAGGCCTGAAGAAGTGTCTGAGGGGTCGGGAGTGGCACAAAGATAGCTCCTGTGTGTCCTGTGTGAAAGTTCTGGAAGTTTTTCACAAAGTCCAGCAGAGCCAATCTCTGATGGCTCTGAAGGTGATGGACATGCTGCTGGCCAAGTTTGGGCCAATTAGAGGTGCTAGTTACGCCTCTGTGAAAACATATTTAAGAAGAAGTCAAAACAAAGTACTCACGCTCTTCTTCTTTTAGCTAGAGAAGGAGGAGGAGGAGGTGAGAATATGTGGGGGGAAACAGCATGGAGACAACAAGGTCAGTGGAGAAGGTGGGGAGGAGGTGCTCCAGGCGCCAGAGCTGAAAACACTCTGCTAGCTGTGGTGAAGACCATGGGGGGAGTAGGAGGTGCCCCTGCAGCCCATGGAGTCCACAGGGGTGCAGAGATCCACCCACAGCCCATGGGGAGCTGCCCACAGCAGAGGAGCAGGTGGATGCCTGGAGGAAGCTCTGATCCAGTGGGAGTCCCATATAAAGAGTTAAAGCTGCAAAGGCCTTGCAAGGGAGAGAAAGGCCTTGCCTTGCTCCTGAGATGGAACAGCCTGGCCTCAGCTCAGAGGTCTGCACCCTGTGGACAAGAGGACTCATGTTGCAGCAGATTCAGGCAGCTGCTGCTCGTGAGATTGGACCCAAGGTAAAGAAGTTCCCAGAGGACTGTCTCTCATGGGAGGGACCCATGGCTAAGTAGAGGACTCCTCTTCCTGATGGACTGACAGAGAAAAAAACCTTACCCTGCCCTCTGCCCATGCTGTTTGTTGGAAAGAGGGAGAGGGGTGAGTGGAGAAACAGTGTTTGTAGTAGAAAAATTGTGGTGAATGGATTTAGGGACTAAGAAAAAAACACCATACCCTGCTCCCTACTCAAGTTGTTGGTTGGAAGGAGGGAGGTGTGTGAGCAGAGAAATGGTTTCTTAAGAGGAAGGGGGCTGAGTGAAGGAACGGTGTCTGAAGAGCTTAGTTTTACTTTTCATTTATCCTCTGACTCTGTTAGGTTAATAAATCACTTTACAACTTAAAGTTTTCAGTCTATATTTGCCTTTGGTGTGTTTCTTCCACCACTGCCTTATCTCAACTCATGAATCCTGTGTATGCTTAACAGCTTTTTTCCTCTTCTCCTGCACAGCTGCAGCAGGGGAAAGGGTCAAACCACAACGATCTATATATCTATATATGCACGTGTATATGTACACACATATGTATATATATATTCATAATATTATATGTGTGTCAATTCAGTCTTCACATTAGAAGATAAAATATAATAGTGGTGGAATAATACAACAGAATAACAATGCTGTCTCGTGGGAAAGTGGGTGAATGGCAACTGAACAATGAAAACTCCAAGGCTTTCATCAGCTCTCCACTACACAAAATGCAAGTGTCTTCAGAGCTTATGAAAAGCACAGCATGGAATCACCCTTGCATGTGCTCAGGTTTATTTTAAACTTGTTTTTTAAAATCATCATGACAATTTTGCACAGAGAAATGAATACAAGTACCTTTTTGAAGGTTTGACCCTGAAATAAATGGGGAAGACTTGTCTGAAGCTGCTGTGAACTGCAAAACATGAAAATCTGTGCATCTCCAGTTGTGACAGTTCAACAGTACAATATTTGTCTAGAATAAATAATGCTGAGAGTGGCAGGTTGGGCTGGATGCTAGATGGCATAAGGCAGCTGTATAGATCTCCTGGAGTCCCAAGGTGATGGGACTTCCTAGGAGGAAACAGAATGGCATGTCCACCACAACCCCACAGAAATGAGAGCATTCAACACTTTCTTTAACTACACTGCTCTGTATTCCACAAAGTATATTTTTAATGCAAGACTGAAAGAGGAGAGGCTTTACCATTGAAATGGACCTCATTTCACCTCCACATAAGCTCTTGTACGTCTTGGGGATTTTTTGCTCTTGTTTGAAACTTTCAGCCAAGGTGGGAATGATATATTATATTGGTGAGGACAGAGAATTCACTGAGCTCAATGTCTGCTTGCTGCATTAATAAAAATCAAATGAAAAAAGCAATCTGATTAAATTATGTGTGCTTTTTCCTATGCTAGTGGAGCTTAACTAAGCAAACAGAAGCAGTGAAGTAAATCAGTGTTGGTTTATTAAAGATCAGAATTCAATATCTCAATAGCTGAAGAGCTTATGCACCAGTGTTCTCACTGTTGAGCTTTTCTATGCAAAGAAAATAAACACAATGGCACTGTGGGGACTCTTGTTAGAGAAGTGACACTTAGAAAAGCCTAGTTTTCTTTAAAGGAAGATGCTGCTCTGTCTACTTGTACTTCTTGTCTTTCGCCAAAAGATTATAATGAAAACAAAATCCTAATATTGTTTGCTGTTGGTGACGTAATAGTGGTATTATCCTTTAGATATTCAGGTCTTGCAGATAGAAGCACACCTCAGCTTAGCTCCTTTTCATTTAATACTCTCATCTGCACAAATAGAGTCCTCTTCACATTGATCTTATAGCACCCTCAAGATAGCAACCCTTTGTGGGGAGGAAGAAGTTAAGGATGTTTAATCTAATTTTTAGGACTCAAAGTTTATGCATTGCAACAATGCTCTTTGAGTGTTAGGGCACTCATAGGAGATCTCCAGGAGAGTTTGTTGTAGTCTGCAGGGTGGAAAAGCTCTCAGCTAACTCCTTCATCCTAACTTCCTAATATAAGAAAGATTTGGCTTCCGAAAATTTAGAAAATCAAGATAATTTCTGCTCATGACCGGGGTTATTGTTTATGTTCAGACCAAGTACAGACTAGGAATTCCAACTGTCCTTTTATACCTGCCTCACACTAAGGCTCATTCCAGAGAGGCACAAAGTTTACAGAAATCGATAAGTAGAAAATTTCATTTTCTTTGCTGCTGCATTGCTTTGTGCTTTAAAACTTGAATGGATTAGTATAGACTGTGTGGGTGGACACAGGCAGCCATTAAGTTATTTACTTGGAAAAGAGTTAGGTCCAAGGCATACATGACCTTGGCAGGAACTATCTCTTTCTTTAAATAATTGATTTCCAAAAATCTAGGATAAATGCCACATCTTATAAAATAGATAACAAAAGGATAATCATCAGAGCCACTTGTAAATCTTCTAATAAAACAGCATTTTTGATGTCCTGAGGAACCATGTGATCTAATGAAACAGGATCACCTGCAGCTTCTGTCCAGACATGTCACATGAGAGACCTGCCCTCAAAGTGTCAGCTGTTGCTCAGGAAAAAGAAGCTCTTCTATTAGCAATGATGAAGTGAGAAGAAATGTTGTTGATGCAGAACAAATACAAGGAAATAAGCGAATATGAAATTATTCCTTCTTCCTGGCTTGTGGGAAAAATTGAAACTTTTTGTTCCAGCCAAGTTAATATTAAAATTAAAGAGAATTTTAAAATCTAATAGTTTTCCTTTGAAAACCTGACTGAATTTTTGTGGAAAAAATGCATTTATGAGGGACGGTGACTTTCAGAACAGAAGAATTCAAAGAATGAATTTTCCTTGTCTATGCCTTTTTGGCATGTGGGGACAAAATTACAGACTTCAAGTTTCTTCTCAAAGACTGTGAGGAATTTGAGAATGAACTTGAAAGATGAAACTGCTATTAATTGTGCCAGTCCAGTATGACGAAGGAATCTGTCTGATGAGCAAGGACTGCCTAAATGCTCAGAGTCCAGACAGTACAGAGGAAAGGAAAAATTGAGAGTGATGAAGGGGGAGATAGTTAAGTTTGCATCTCATTCTCCAAAGGTAGAGGTTTTTCTTTGCTGTCATTGTAGACAATGTTGATGAGACCTTTTATACTGAAAATTATTTGCAGTAAAATCTTGGTATTGTTTGTTTTCCCCAGTGGCTACCATATTTACAGAGAACACAGAGGGCATTTCTATTGGTATACAATCAAACAAGTTAATATCTACTTACCTGTTCCCTGCTAAAGCTAAATTTTCATTCAATTCAATTCAATTCAATTCAATTCAATTCAATTCAATTCAATTCAATTCAAGTCAATTTTTAGTCCTAAATTAAAGACCATACCAGATCACACCTTGTTAATTCAGACTTCTCTGGGCATTTATGATTACACCAATAAAGTCTCAATAGTACATTCATGGCAGTGTGTGAAGAAAGCAAAGTGAAAATCTCATCTGAACACTAAGAAGCCTTAAATATAGCAGAGAAAAATTAGATTAGTAGTTATTTTCTGAATAACCCTTAAAAGAAGATAAGCTTTTTTTCTTGCTTTTTTCCATGCCAGAAAGTACCCAAGATAGCTGACCTGATGTAGTTTTTGGTCAAGGTTAGAATTTCATGCAATCTGTAGAAAGGGAAGAGAGAAGAGAAGCCAGTATTACTGAGTCTGTGTGGAGAGCAAATTGCTTTGTGTCGATATAGAAATTGTACTAGTTCTGTGTTGAAACATTAAGACTCTAAGGATGAAAAAATACAACAGCTAGCTTGATCAGGGGATGTCATGGACATGATTTATATTTATTTTAAGCTGTCTTCTAAATACTAGGATGGTTCCTTTGGTACCACCTGCTCTGATTCAGAAGCCTGCATATTCAACCCCCTAAGCAGAAGCTGGGCTCAAACCCAGTGCTCAGTATACAAACCATTACTAAATAATTTCTGGCTGGTTGGTAGCCATATTGACCTTTAGCTGAGATACTGGAATCCTCTTGCCAATATCCCCACCTCCTGCTTAATTGGCACTGTATGAAATGTGTTTCCAAGGGAATGTACAACAGCAGCCATGGTCGCCTCCAATATTAACATAGCAAAAGGAGCATGTAATTTATTCCTCTGAAAAATGAATGCGTGATAAAACCCAGCATAATAAATCTCTTTCTGCAAGGATTACAATGACTGCAAGTAGACAGACCATGGTCTATTTGAACAGTGCTTGTTTCATCCAATAAACAATTTTGGTTTTGTGTGAAAGTCTTAGTGGTGCATTTAGATGGCACCAAAACCCACCTTTTATTAACATTCAAATTTATCTTTTTGGTTGAGGCAAATTAATCCAGTTATTACAATTCATTGTAAATAGTAAGCTGTTAATATAGCATCAAGATATATTTCACCCCACCATGTGGCAGAGTGAGCTTGATTGCTGATGTTACTCTTTCCATCCAATAAAAGGTCAATAATTTTCTGATACTAATGAAAATATTTTAAAAGTTAAAATAATTATGACAACAAGAAAGAAAAGACAAGTCACTTAAATTCACGACACTGGAAAGGGGTCTAAGAGGACTATGCACTGGCAGAACACTAATAATGTAAAGAAGCAGGTCAGTGAATTTTAGTGTATTTTTTAGGATCATTGTTTAGGATGAAACTCTTCATATTTTCTTACCAAACATCAATGCCTAGAGTGCTCTGCAGCCCTTCAGAAGGGTCTCAACTGAGTGGAGAGATGGGCAGAGAAGAACTGTCTGAAATTCAACAAGGGTAAAAGCAGGGTTCTGCACGGAGGAGGAATAACCCCAGGCACCAGCACAGGCTGGAGCTGATCTGCTGAGAAGCAGCTCTGTGAAGGAGCTGGGGGTCCTGTTGGACAGCAAGCTGTCCATGAGCCAGCAGTGTGCCTTGGTGGCCAAGAAGGCCGATGGTTGCGGTGTTCTTTCTTCACGGGCAAGCACTGCACGCCACAAGGAAGAGTGCTGTCCGGAGCCGGGACATGCTGGTGCACGGGTGGCTGCAGGGCACTGCAGGAGGCAGTGGAGCTCGGGGGATGAGAACCGGCGATGAAGCGGGCAGAAATAAAAGATGTGGACTCTTAGGCTAGGATTCTCTGGGGAACTTTATTGAGGGAGAAGGGGCCGAGGAGCAAGGGGCAGTGAGGGGGCAGAGAATTGAAGGCTGAGAGCCTTGATGACCTCCAGACGGGAGTTTTTGAGGGACAGAGAGAGGGGAGTGGTTGGCTCCAAGGAGCCAACCAGGGAGAGACAGGTGGGAGGAGAGAAGGAGGGACAAAGGGGTATAAACCAATAAATACAAAACAGGGGAAGGTACAAATTTGGGGAACCAAAGGGGAATCAACTGGGGGAGAACTTTCCAGAACCATAACCATAACTGGGGAACAGGAGGGGGAGAGTGTGGGGCCAATTAACAGTTCACATAATTAATCCGAGGGCCACAGGGGACCACGGTCTGTCGCCATGGCCAGCAGGGCTCTCCCTGCTTCTGCCCATCCAGCCCTCCATAGGCTGGGCCACCGCAACAAATGGTGTCCTGGGGTGCATTAGGAAAAGCACTGACAGCAGGTCAAGGGGGCTGATCTGCTCCTCTACTCAGCCCTGGTGAGGCACATCTGGAGTTCCATGTCCAGTTCTGGGCTCCTTACTACAAGAGAGACATGGAGATCCTGCTGTGGAGCTGCTCCAGGGTCTGGAGAATCTTGCAAGAAAAGGCTAAGGGAGGTCAGCCTGTTCAGCCTTGAGAGAAGGTGACTGAGAAGTGACTCCATCAATGTTTGGACATATCTGAAGGGAGGGTGTCAGAGGATGAATCCAGGCTCTGCTTGGTGGTGCTGAGCAATCGGACAAGAGGCAATGGGCAGAAACTGATAAACAGGAAGACCTACCTGAATACGAGGAAGAATTTTCTTACTGTGTATTTGACCACACACTGGAACAGATTGCCCAGAGAGGTTGTGGAATCTCCTTCACTGGAGATATTTAGGAACTATCTTGATCTAATCCTGTGCACAGGATAAACCGGGTGGAACAGGGAGGCTGGACCAACTGACCCCCACTTGTTCATTTCAACCTGACCCATTCTGTGATTACAGGAAAAAACAGCTCTTTTTATTGACACAACAGCTTTAAAAAAAAATTACCCTTAACATTCTAAAGCAACTTAACAGGTTCATTTTTGAAAGATACTTTTATTATGGATCCAGCTGTCTTTACTCTGAAAATAGGAAATGCCATATCCTCTTCCTCTGCCTATAAAAGCCCAGCAATGAAGACTTTGATTATATGCAAAATTTACCTTTGAAACATATCTTGTGTATTTATAGGGGTTTTTTTGGTGTTGCAGGTGGAAAGAGAAGAAACATCACACAAATATTCACCTCCCTGGAGTCCACTAGCAAATGCTTCAAAGGTCTCCCTAGAGAGGAAAAAGAGTGGTTTACAGAAATCACAAATTTGCAAATCTTCTAGGCAAATTACAAAATTCAGTGATTCAGCCACACTGGAAAATTCATCATTCTTACTAAGATGCATCATCATTATAAAATGTTATTTTTTCTGCTTGTGACGATTTAAGAATGGTACATTCACTGTACTTCTGAAAAGCTACAGAAAAAAATAAAGGCATAATAGTTCATGTGAGTTTTATGCCCTTTTGTCTCAACACCCATGATATATTTTTGATAATTCTGATCAGATATGATAAATACAATTTCATTTACAATGGAAAATAGTGAAGAGGTTTAGCCAAAGTGCATACCCATTGTGCCACATCCATTAGGTTCATGACAGTTTCCTGCTCACAACTCAGTACATATCAATATATTTCACTTTGTAGATCAGAATGATTTCCTTAAAACCAGAAATGCTTACATTTTGCTGTTTTCTTGTATAAACAGAAATGAATACACTTGGATCCTTAACCTCCACCTGGACATAAACCAAAGAGAACAGAGGGCCTTCATTTACCATGTGTCCCACTGAATTAAATCTTGAGCAGCTGTACTACAGCTGGCTTCATCTCCTCCTCTACTGTCATCTGTGGCACTGAAAACCTCCCATTGTCAGTCACTGCTGCAAGAATTCCCTGACATATAGAACTTGACCCAAATGCCTTTAGTTTCAGCACAAAGATGTTGTCTCTTGAAGCCATGAGGGAACTGGATTACTCCTTTATTGATCAATTGTTGAGTTAGCAATCAATGGGTAATTGACTGTTAACCTCCATGAGATGACTCAAGCACTTAAGTCAGGCACAGTTAAATAGCTTGCTGAACAAGTGCCTACATACTGTCTGTGGCTTCTGTACACAAATTTGTCAGCTTTACATTATTCAAAGCCACGTAAAAAATCTTCTGTAAATGAGCCACACACAAAAGAATAAACCTGTTAAAGAGACAGATTTACAGAGCACTGGCATTCCATATTTAAGAGACACCCCCTCCCCTGTTATGACTGAAGCAATCAAAGGTGCCTTGAAAGATTGCTAAAAATGATCAAGGATGCTTTATTTTAGATTGATAACTGCACTAGCAGGTATGAAAAGGAGAGCAAGCAATTGAAGTGTAATGGATCATTGTGTGCCTGCCTAACATCACTGGCTTAACATTTGTATTTTAGACTGTCTCTTAGACTCTCTCTGACCTAATAACAGCATGTAGTGAAATAAAGTGTTCGTTCTGGAGGTAATTGTTATGTGGTGGAATGTAAACAAGACCAATTCTGCAGTATATTTACCACAGTGCATATTTATGAGCTGGGTTTAATTAAAAGTCAGGAACACTAGAGTTATTTTTTAACTAGATGCCTATTATCTAGTGTCAAGTGCTTGGTTTTAATCACACATTTTATACCATCGTGACCTAGATCACTGCCTGTGACATACAAGATAGTGTGTTGTCTTTACTGAGAAGATGTAGCCAAGCTTGATGGATGTTTTCTCATTCCTAACCTCATTACTACTGGCTTCCCATCCATCTAATAAAATGCTATGATAGAGAGTGGGAAGGTGCTATAAATCATAATATTCCAGCCGCTCCAAGCAGATTCATTAGAAATGCTGACTATATATCTCACACATAGAAAGTCAAGACACAAAGTAGGTTAGTGCTTCTGCCTGTGCTGGAGACATCCCCTTACTCCCTGCAGTCAAGTTAGGATTTGTTTTTAATGGCAAAGATGACATTTAATGAAGTTCTGGGTGGCAGACTGCTTTGACCTGCGTAACCCAATAAATATTCCAGCTGTTATTATTTTTAAAGTGTGCTGTAGCCTGTTAGCTCGCTTGCAGCGTTACTCCACCACTGAGAATACATAATTGCTAACTAATGAACTTTGGTTTTGTTTTGAGTGTGATAAGGAACTGAGGCATTCTACTTTATTGCTTTTCCAGTGTTTTCCTTAAGGAAGGGTATCCCCATCTAGGCTAGGTTGCTGAAGGGACTATATAGGGGGAAGTGGCAGAATCTGTCCTTTCTGCCTGTCTTTCAGCTTATGAAAGAAAATATGGTTGCGAAAATAAAAATGCTCAGACTTGTGTCTGGAGAAGAACTGAACTGGATGCATCCTCTGAAATCCAGGTTATGAATTAAATTTCAGGGTCATATCATACTTTATTTAGGTTTTGGTTTTTAGTGGAATCTACACACTTGAGGTAATGAGAGCTGCAATCTTTGCAAAAGGGAAGTGTTCACTACAGCAAGGAAAAAACAGTGGAAGAAAGGAAACAAGCAATTTTAGCACAATTGGGCCATTAAAAAATGCAGCATGAGTGTGACTCTTGCTGTTCCAGGTGTTTGCGTTTTCATAATGCTCCTTTGGCAAGTGCTCAGAGCTTCTTCCATTATCCTGTGCAATTTTCTTTTGTGACAATTTTCATGCAGACCTTATGAGTCTGCCATTTTAAAGATTTTGCTGGGAGCTCACCTAGAGTGGCATACCTGTAGCCTGGTATAGCTTGATACTGCAGATTTCAGAGAAACTTCTTCCACTGGATTAAGTTTGTTGGCAGAACCATAGTATCCAACAGTCTTTCTTTTACATACACTGCAATTAATAATGCCAAACATCAGTGAGCTTTCTGTTGGAATTGAAATAACATGTGTGTTGGCCCTTAGACTTACTGTCTTTCCTTGTGTGTGATATAGGATGTTAGACAAGCACATGGGCAGAAGCGGACTGATGGAAGGCAGCTATGCATATAGCTTTTGGGAATTCATTAGAGGACACCAGTGAACACTCCTGTCTGTGCTTAAAGGTTGTTTCACTCCATTTTGGGGAAATCAGATAGCATGTAAGCTAGCAGTATTCTTTATTAAATCCTTGAGGAGGAAGTACAATTGTGTCTGCATGCTATCCGCAAGCAGTGTTTTCATTATAATTCACTATGATCTCCAGTACTTAGTGTCAAACTGTTTCAGGGAGAAAGATTGATAGCTGTTATTAGTAATCCATAGCTTTATGAATGTACAAATTAAAAGAAATCAGAGAGAGAGGGGAATTGTACATCAGTTAATATAATCCATTTATTTTGAAACCTGCACTAAAGAGTGGCATTCATCTTTATTGCAAAGCAAGTCTCAGCTTTGTGGTGATATTCTTAAACAGATGATGGTAAACCATATACAGGATTCACTTTAACAGCATAGAGCCCACTTTCCGGTTCCTAAAACAGTCTGAAAGATACATCCAGGAAAGAACAACATCTCCCTGAATGAAAATGAACAATTTAAAATGTTTGCCAAATGTAACTCCCTTTGGGTCAACTTGAGGGCCTCTGCTGCCTATAGATGACTTACCTGACACTGCACTGGAGTGCAGATATCAAAGAGTTACTGCTTCCCTTGTCCGCTCTCTGACCCTATAAATCTAAAGCCAAATCAGCTTCTGATTGGATACATCTGGAATTGTCACATTTGTGTTTTGGCTTTTTGGATTTGTGGTTTTTTGTTTAGTTATTTATTTGAATATTCTAATGAAATGTAAGGATTATATACCAATATACAAAACTCTTGTCAAATCTGGAAAATTAATATCATAGCAGAGGTTCCTGTTAGTGGTATATCAGCAAATGTCAGGTGTAAGTTCAAGAAGATAAGATATGACAACTGCAGTGGACTTGTTTGGCAATTACTCTAAGTAACTTTAGAATTAAAGTGAAAACACCAAGTTTTTATACTTGAGCTTTGTTTTCATGGTTTTTTTTTTTAAAGCTGTTTGCATTCATCTATCACCATTAGTGGTGTGAACAAAAGGACTGTTAATATAAGTTATTAAAATACTTCTGTAAAGATAATGATTTTTGTTTAAGACCTATAGAATTAATCCAGAAAGATAAACATGCAGGATACCGGTTTTTTAATATTATCTGTTGCAATCCATGCTTTCATTTTTTCCTTTTGGTCTGTAGAGCTTTCTTTTGACAAAAGCTGTGGTTAGGAAACACTTTGTGCCCTTCAGAAAAGCTGAGTTCTTAAGGAACAGTCATAGAATTATCATATTATTGGAGAAAAGTATATGATGCCAGAACCATCTTTGCTTTCTGATAGTCACAAATTGCTATGGTGGTTAGAGCAAATGAACAAAAAGACACTCCACTGTGTGTTACTATGCCCTAAAATATAAAAAAACTGTGACCAGCAGGAATTAATTAAAATGTAACAGTATATGAAAGATTTACTTTTGTGCATCCTCTTCTGTTGTATTCAGTTATTGCTGATTATGGAACAAGAGAAAACCACTTCATGTTTATGTACTTCTAATCTTCATAGAATAATACATATCCAAATTTGTATTTACCTTAGGATATCATTGGAAACTGAAGGCTATCATATTTTTTCTTATGTGACTGTGTCTGTAGATGGATCTCATAAAGTTTTCCTGTTTTTCATATCCAATAGCAATGTAGAGGCAGCAAAACAATATTGTTTCATCCAATGAAAAGAGAAGCTTTTAGTAATATGGGTAATGATTACAACTATTAGGGGAATGTAAATTCAGTCTCCTGTTGTTTAATTATTAAACATTAATTCCACTTTTAATTCTAATATGGTAATTTCCTTTATCATAATTACTTTGCATTCAAGATACCTTTACAGATCATAGAATACCAAGACATGGTATTTTCATGGACTCTACTGGTACAACATAACACCACACAAGAAACCCTAGAGTGTTAAAATTAAGTTTGGGGGTTGATAGTTGCTATAATTTAAAATACAAAAAAGTAAAAAGCCACAACAAGCCTCTGCATATACACATTGTTATTTAATCAAAGAACTAAAAAATAGGGGAAAGGCCAAGTAAATGCAAAAGAATATCAAAGGCATAGTTTCCTAAAATGATTTAGGGATTCAGTCTATGTGATTGTCTTTGTCAAATGTTCATGTCTTAGCTTCAAAACTGATATGTAAGAGCTACAAATTATTATAAAACTATGTAATTAATCTTTTTATACAATTGTTTGTGTGCTACATGTGGCAGTGTGTCAAATTTATTTATAGTAAGACAAACCTAGAGCATGATACCAGGTTTCTTTCCCTCATTTTGCCTGTTGCATCAGAAGCATAGAGCTCCCCTACTATGTAACACATCTGTACCCTGCTTTATTCTCAGAGACTTAATTTCCTCTGCTTTTCTGTGTTTAAACTGGATTGTGACAAACTGTTTCCTGAATTAGGAATTATTGAGGTATTTTTTAGTCAGCGTCAGGTGATAAAAAGAAGTCATGGTTTGATTTCTGTGGCAGAGGTAGAAATTATTGGAACACAATCCCTCCTTCAGTTTGGAGCAATCCAGGAAAGACATAATAAGTTACTTCCTTACTTCCAACAAAAAGTTGTTTTATTTTTCTCCCATCTTCCATGTCCTTTTCTCTATTTTTTTGGTTTTTTTTATCCTCACAATCCATTGGACTTGCTCATCTTCATCTCACTCTATCCGACTATCTAAGTACTTCACCTGCGGGATGGATTGGGATGAGTGTCTGAGCTGATGATGGGTTCTTTAATGCTCTGTTTTTCCCCATAAATGATGAATAAATCAATGCCTCTTGTTTCTTCATAGCAATGTGAACCAGCACTGTCTCAAGTTAGAAGGAAACCTGACACACTTTCTTGGTCACAGTTTATGTTTAAGCTCTCTACACACTCGTACATACCCACTGGTGCTAGTGGTATGGAAGTACAGTTGGTGTGACACTAAATTGACTTTGATCTGTAATTATTTTACATTTATTAAAACTAGATTTCCTGAAAACTTCTAAGACACACGAAGTATTAATTTAATTTTTACCACACTTTTATTTCACTCTTCATGAGTTTTGCAGACCAGTCACTGTATCTTTGTATTATTGCCTTGTTAATATGAAGCAGCAATTTAAGTGTGTTTAGCCTTGTCTTATTTTTAAATATCTGTATCTTCACTTAAATTGTTCAGCGTCCTCTACCGGTGTTTAAATCTAGAAACAGAAGCAAACTGAAATCTGAACCACTTACTTGGAATATTTCCTTTCTCTTTGCTGTTACCTACACAGCTCCTCGGTAGCTATAGGATACATAATCAAAAGAGTACAGGTGCTCAGTATGATTGAAACAAATCCTTGTGTTTAGTCTATTACTATTCGCATTTGGGAGTGATTCTCAGTGGGTGTGATTGAAGAGATTTTTTTCTTATTATGGACTTTTCTTTGTGCAGTATTGGAAGAATTTTTTTATTTATTATTTACACTCTTCAATCTGGCAGTAATATTTCTGTCTGCCAGTGTCAATTAGATTGCTCTTGACTGGTGCAGATCAGCAGTCTGTGATATCTCTGAAAAGCCAGTGTGTATCACATGTCACTAGCAGACATATTAACGTTTGTGTTGAGGAGTGCAAGTGATGTAACAAGATTAGATGGCACTGATATAAAGGACTAAATATAAGCCCATGAATAAGGGAGAAACTGCTAGGTGACAACTGTCAATTATTTACTGTCTCTGTCCAATGTAATATTAATAGGAGTCTCCACTTTTTCTTTGTGTCTCTCTCTCTTTTGCTTGCTTAGTGTTCAATTCTTCAATTTTACAGAACTGAGCTGTTATTACCCTGAGTTGTTATTAAGAGATTAGCAAAAAAACTGAACAAGCCATGCTGAGCTTTCTTCACTGACATGCTAGATGACATTATTTACCAGAAATTAATAATTAGTTTCAAAGCCATTTCACTTTATTTTAGTTGTTAACATATCGCATCTACTTCAGATGCTTTTTTTTTCTTATACTAAAAAATGCAGTAGGAAACAACTCTGATAAGGAAAGAAAGCTAAATGGTATGTTTGGGGTTTTTTCACTTATTTTTGGCCACAATAACTCCATATTTTTAAATAACTGATAGAAATGAAAGAAAATATTATATGTCTGAAACTGCAGTTGCATGAAGGTGTCTGCCACAAATTAATGTCTTCCAAAAATAGTATGCAAAAGCAAGTCCTGTTTTTTCATATGTTCTTTAGAAATACTGGATTAGGATTGTGGTACCTTTTAAAATTTCTACAACCCCTTCACCAGCAGATTATATATCGCCAAATAGATATGAAATTCAAAAACACAACTGTAAACTTTTAAGTTTAAATATATCAACCCAGTTACTATTTTCAATAACAACTTTTATGCATCAGGATTAACCATGGGTACTTCATAATCAACTTTAAATAACTTCCAGACTTTTAACAGAGCCTGCATCTAAGTGCATATCTCCTGTTGGGAATGATAATTTCATGCACTAGGTGACACTAATAGCTGTGGCATGAAGGCAGTGCAGGAGCCCTCTGCTTCTGCATGGTTGACAGTCATCTGGCACACTTATTAGTACCTTTTCATCAATAAATATTTGTATATTCATCTTTGTAGGATTATTTCTAAGCATATACAAACACTTGTTAGCAGGTATAGTAAGTCAGATTTCACACTCGTAATATATATTTTTGTCCTTTTTCATAGGTTAAACTATTATTTTTTAGGATTGAGAGATTTTGCAGCTCTAAGAAATGATTTAGTACTTGAATTCTAAAGGATATAAAGAGATACAGAGGATACTCAAAGGACTTCAGCGGGATATACCTTGTATAACCTTGTAACCTTGTTATATGTCAGACGAAAGTACATTTCATTGTATTTGTGAGGTACAGATAAAAAGCCAAGATCTTCTGGCACCTATCAATAGAGCAGAAAAAAAGTGCATGACAACAACAGCAGTCTGCTGGGATAACAGATTGGTGCCCACTAGTAAGGGGGCAAGGCTCATAATTCACAAGCAATGAAGCCACAAGTGAATTATAAAGGTCTCGTCCTTCTCCAATGGAGATAAATGAGTCCGCCTAGTACAACCAACCATATGATCTGCTAAGACAGGGGTTTTTTTTCCCATAATCCTTTCTCACATAAATTTTTTTTTTGTGTTTAACACAATAAATAGGGAATAAAAGACACTCTGCTCTTTTCTCCATTATCTTGCTGAGGATCCTCTATTCTGGTGCTGATGTTGAAGGTGTTGACTGTTTTTATTTCTAATTTAAAGCTAAAGCTTCATTAAACTCATCATGTTTAGTCACAGGCATATGTGACAGAACTGTCTTTGGCTGGGTTTTTTTCCTTAACTGATGTATAAATTCACTTTTTTAGCTTTTCTTGCTGTTACTTACTTACTATCACTACACTTGCATCCCCCCACCTCCTACTCTGATTACTTCTCTAGGGGTCACATATTTTTGCCCATGCTTGCTGGAGAGAGGAGACCTGCCTTTAAAGCAATAATCTGTTGCTGTCCACTGGTGTTTGTCATGCAAGTCTGGAGAGCTGTTAGTGAGACCTTAATTATACCAAGGACTGAAGACCTGTTGAGGCAAATAAATTTAAATGTAATCAGTCTTTTCAAAGTTGTGATAGCTATGGGGTTTTACGTACGATAACCTTTTAATAAGGCATGTTGCAAGACAATCCAGTATTTGAATAAGATGAAGCCAAATATCACCCCCAAACTTTTATAGTAATTTTGTTTGGTACAATTTGAATGATTTGTTAGATGATTCATTTGTAGTACTGGCAAGCAGGTCACATAAACTAATGCATTGGAGTTAAACGGTGGGAATGTAATCTCAAGAGAGAGTGAAAACAACATGCTGATTCTAAGTAGCAATTAAGATTACTGACAATGAAAGCAGAGATGGCAGGAGCTGAGATTCCATGCTGATTTTTCATTGTAAGATCTTCTTTCAATTGCTTGTCAATTTGACAGTTTTGCCAGGTCCAATTAAAATATTTGCTTCTAACTGTCCTCCTAAAGCAGATTTAAACAAAAAAATAAATTTTTGACACTCTTTCAGCTAATGTCTTCCAGTTATTTCTGAGAATCCGACAAAGTTAAATTGAAATACATCATTACAATATTTTCCGCAACCGATTGATGAGAACACTCTGTCTGTACTCACAGTAATCTACACATTCAGCACTTGAATATTTGTGGAGGTGTTTTGTTTTAGGTATGTCCTTTAGCTCTTCTTTTGGAAAGTTGCCTACATTGATATAAAAGACACATTGTAGTTTTATGTGCTTGATAGAGTTATGTTAATATTTGCCAGCTAAACTCTCTAGAGATCCTGGCTACAAAAAGACCCTGCTCTTGGCCCTCAGAGCTCTTCCATGATGTCTGGTGCTACATGTACCAGTGATGGCTTCTGCTTGCGGTTTGAGATTTGAAATGTGATTTTCTCTGAGATTACTGCTCTGGGCTGTTCCGTTGCCAGGCACAAAAACTGACCAGAGGGATTATTTTTCTTAAACTTCATTGCTCCTCTACGGGTGTTCAGATAGTGTGAAAGGAATGTCTCTTCCATGACTTGAAAAGAGTGTTTGGATGAGAGAGATAGTTGAAGAGAAAGAAGTGATTAATAGGGATAGAAAGAGAGAGAGGGAAACATAGGAAGCAAACCCAAATGTGCAAGCTTAGACTAGGGAAGAAATGGAGGAAACAAACCCTGGAATTATATGAGATAGCAAAGAAGCATGAAGAACTGGGAAGAAGGAGGTTTAGGATTATGCTTAGGGAGAGAAAGGATACAAAGATATATAGAATGTGAGCACTGCTTCAGTAAGGTAAAGGTTTTTTTTTTGTGAAGCTTAATGTCAAGCTGAGACTTTCCATCTCTGTTGTAAGCCTATACCAAAATCAACAGAAGATGAGTTCTTCGTTGAAAAGCTCTGTCTTGAACTATTTAATCTCAATCAAATTGTGACCATGGATAATGCCACTGGCTAGGAACTTATTTTCTGTGTCACTATGTTTTTAGGAAGAAAAATTTAAATTACACAATGTCCAGTGGTTTGAATTAGCTATTCAATTTTCATTGTACACTCAATTTTCTTTTCAAAAGAATTTTTTTCCATGAAAGAGTATTTACTTATTCTCATTATGTAAGACCTTTTCAGAAATGAGCTAATAGGAATCATTAAGCTGTATGTGGTCTTAAACTTCATGTTTGCATACCAAAATTGCCTACCTTCCTGTGAATGGCCATATATGCTGTTGCCCTGCTTGCTTGTTTATCTCAGGGCAGAGAAGTTATTTATACTACATCATGCTGGATTAATGCTTTCCTTACCTTCCTTTTAAAAACTGAAATAAACACTGGTCTTAATATAAAATATGTATTTAAAAATGAGAATTATTGCCCAGACTGAGTGCAAATATATATTGAATCTCATACCATTTAAATATGCTTCATTGTGCTTGGGACAACTTCTGAAACCTCAAAAGCAACAAAAATCCTATGTTGTAAAATTATATCCCAAGTTAACTCCCATAGGCTTTTTTTTTTTTTTTGAGGGGGGTTTCCAGAAAAAACTTAGAATACAATACTATGAAATCAAAATTAAAAGTGTATTGGTATTTTACCTGAAAGCACCTTGGTTTTCTACTGGTAACAGAACTTAACAGAATCTGTCTTTTATCTACATGGGAGTCAGGCTCTGGCATTTCAATAGATATTTAAATTTAAAAGATCAGTAGCCTGCAACCCCTTTTTTATTTTTTCTTCTTCCCATAAACTTAGTATAAAAGTTGGAGCATTCTGAATAAAGTTACTGACATTTTAGATTAAGGCTATAAAAAAGCATTTTATTTTTGAGATGTTCTCAATGTCACAGGAAAGTATTTTAGAATTTTTATGCCCTTACAAATCTGCTGTGGGCCAGTAAAAACATCATCAACAAGCAGGAGGTGTTACACTGGCCCTGGTCCTGTGGGAGAATCTCAGGAGAAGCACACTGATACAGGGTCTCATATTTTGAAAGAATCTCAGGATGAATAAAGTTGGAAGATACAGCCGGGAGACATCTGTTCCAGCCTCCCTGCTCCAGCAGGATCATTCTAGAGCTCATTGCATAGGGTTGTATCCAGACAGTTCCTAAATATCTCCAGTGAGGGAGATGCATAACCTCTCCAGGTAAGCTTTTCCAGGGCACAGTCACCCACACAGTAAAGAAATTCTTCCTCATGTTCAGGTTAAACTTCTTGTGCATCAGTTCCTGTCCATTTTCTCTTGTCCTATTTCTCAGCACCACCAAAAGAGCCTGGATCCATCCTCTTGGCACTTTCCCTTCAGATATTCACAGATGTTGATGAGGCTCCCTCTAAGTCTTCTCTTCTTCAGGTTAAATGGGTCAAATTCCCACAGTCCCTCCTCATAAGAGAGATAGTCCAGCCCTTCATCATCTTTGCAGCCCTCTGCTGGACCCACTCCAGCAGCTCTGTGTCTCTCTGATGCTGAGGAGCCCAGATCTGGACATGGAACTCCAGATGTGCCTCACCAGGGCTGAGTAGAGGAGCAGGATCACCTCCCCTGACCTGCTGGCAATGCTTTTCCTAATGCACCCCAGGACACCATTGGCCTTCTTGGCCACCAGGACACACTGCTGGCTCATGGACAGCGTGCTGTCCACCAGGACCCCCAGCTCCTTCTCCACAGAGCTGCTTCCCAGCAGATCAGCCCCAGCCTGTGCTGTTGCCTGGGGTTATTCCTGCCCAGGTGCAGGACCCTGCTTTTGCCTTTGCTGCTGGCATCTTCTAAATGTTATCTCAGCGTACTGAAAAGAGAAGACCATCAGAGCCCATTGCAAGAGTATATGATGCTTGCTTTTATCCCTGACTGTAGCAACAGAACAGTTACTGGTATGTCTTTTCCTATGAAGATGTCACTGTTATAAACGTAGAGGAATAGCTATCGATTTGGAAGGGACCATCAGTGACCATCATTAGTAACCCTTACTCCAGAAAATAGGGCAAATGGCCAATGACACTTTTTCTATGACATGCGCAATTTAAGAAACAATAATCTAGTCACATATAGGAATTAGTAATGAACAGGCCATATTCCTGCCCCTTACTGATCAGGACTTCACTGTAGAGAGACATCTGGGAATTGCTTCATTCAATTTACAGTCACTTTTGTTTCAAGCAACACATAGAGAGTATTTTTACAAACCTGCAGCGTTAAAAAAAATCTGATCTTAGCTCCTTTTTAATGGAAAATTTTGAAGTTTTCATGAATGATCCCATCATTCCATAATGATGTTGTTGGCATGAAAATATGCAATATTTTTTTTGCCTTCTTAAGTTCTTTGAAGTTTCTTAAGAAGTTTACCTTCTTAAGTTCTTTGTCCAGCATTGGACTTGCATTATAAATGAAGTAAAAAGGTAGGTATAAGTTGGAGCAATGAGAGGAAAGTGATGGTTAAAAAAATTGCATTTTCTCTGTTTATCCACCTATCTTTTAGATTGCACTCACCTTCAGGTAGAAAAATATTACTTTATGACATTATTATTTTTCCTGAAATTTTTCATGAGAATGAAAATTATGAGCATAGAGGATATTTTAATGCTGGACCATGGATACTTCTTTTGCTCTTGTGTTCTAACAAGAAGTCTTAATGATTCCTTCTTGAACATACTAATTTTTTCATCAGCCCTGTACTTTTTCTTGTTTTGCATAAATAATTTTCAGTCACTGTAGTACTTTTCCATTTGAAATAAGGAGATTTGAAATAACCAGTATCAGTGTTAAGTAATTACTGCCATAAAAAGACTTAGCTCATAAAGAGGAAAGAAACACCAGGAGTGCTTTAGGAAGAGGAAAAACATAATGAATGATAAATTAGGACTTTTCAATTACCAATAATAAAGTAAAAGAATGAAGCTGTGGATAAATAAAAAAAAATGTGGTAATTATTTAAAATATGTTCAAGTTTGTGGAACTGTTTCCTCCATTTGGCATTTAGAACAAAGGTCCAGATAGTTTAGACACAGAAATTACTTAGAAATGACACATCCAGAAAATTACACATCTAAGTATACAGCCTGGCAGTGGCCATTTAAACAGAAAAAAACAAAGCAAGCCCAAAACCACACACAAGCACAAAATACCCCCAAAATCAACCAACCAACCAAAAAACATCCAAAAGCCAATCAACCAAAAAAAACCCCAACATAAAGCCAGAGAAGCACGCTTACGATGTTTGGAAAATGTATAAATTCTAAACAAATAATCTAATCTCTTTAGATGATAACATCTTCTGTAGGCAGTACTGTTTTTTAAATGTCAGAGTAGGCTTTTTGAAAGACTTGATACTGGGGAAAGAAATATTAAAAGCACATTAAGACTGACTCTGAGGTTGAAGATGTATGAGAACTGACAGGAAATTCAAGGTCATGAAACTTGTTTAGTTGAGTGACACAGCTGAGTGTCTAATTCAATCTCAGAGTGTGTAAGAGAGAAACTCAAAGTGTAGAAGATATTTAAAGAATACCGACACAAAAAATTCATGCTCTTTGCTGTTCATATGTATTTAGTCTAAAATTAAAATTGAGATTATTTCTATAATCTGTGGATTTTGCTGTACACATCAAATATTTTTCCAGAGGTTTTTTTAAGTGCGTCTTACTTTCATTACTGACTTAAATCTCTATGTATGATGTTTATACCAAGTGGGAGTATACATGGAACTGTGAAGTGTATATGAGACTGATTTAAAGGACAAATTGAACTGAATGAAGTGCAAGGTGTGTGTGTGAGCAAAAGTTTTTCAATTTTGTGATTCTGCTGAAAACAGTTTAAATGACATGATTTAAGTAATTTAAAATTACTGTTCTAGTTTCTCATCTTGACATAGTGGGACCTATTCTATCCATAACTTTGCCATTTTCTCATCTCAGTATGGATGCTCCAAGGCCTTTTATGTCAAAAAGAACAGTGTAAATGTAAATGGTTGACCACCTAAATGAGAATTCTTGGCTCTTGAAAATGTATCAACATTTGTTTCATTCTATAAGCATCCAGATATCCAACGGTCAAATAAAAATATTTGTAGTTCCTCTAAAGTTGATCTGTTCGTCACTGAATTTAGGAAGAATGATATGTCAGAAGTTTAGCAGTGTTCTAAGAACTTGGTGCTGACAAACTAGTTTTCTTGCATCTTGACAGCTTGATGGGACCAGTGCTGTAGGGCAAATCAGTTCTGCAGGAAATCCAGGACCCACTGAAGTCACTTCCAGAGGCAGCAGTGGGGAAAGAATCAAGACCTTTATATTTAGTAGCTCATTTGAGTGGCTGTCAAGTTATGCTGCTCTACTAATTGCTTTGGATATAAAATCAGTAGTTCTCTTGGAAATTAATTAATTCAAAGTTTAAGAAATTTTGGGCTAAGTATTTACACATAGCAAAAATGAACCAGGTGTTCAAGAGCAATTACCATAACGTAAACACTTCAAAAATAATTAAATGCAAGGCATTCTTAACAAGGATACTAAATCCTTAATACATTTATCAAGAACCAAAGATAATTTCCTAGCTGTGCTCTCGTGAAAAGATATGTCCTTGCCACAGACTGTATTCAACTACTTGATTTTAATCTGCCCAAAGAAGTATTTTTCAGAAAGATGAGGTTTTTTGAATGTCTGATGTGACTTCAGTCTTTATCTTGTAAGCTGACTATCTCCTGGGGTACAGCCATAGAAATATCCCTGCACAAGAGGAGTCCCAACTCTACATTTATTCCAGGAATGCAGGCTTAAAAATATCTTTAATGGTAACTGCTTAGCTGTAACCACATACAGAGAAACAAAGTTCTATAGATTTTTGGGCACACCTTACTTGTACTACCTTTTTCAGTAAGTGTATAAACTAAACAACAACTTTTACCAACTGCTATTCAGAAATTATGAATCTTATTTCCTGTATTCTGTTCAATTATAGCTGACAGTGTAAGGAATGATTACATGGGAGAAGCCAGCTTGACAAGCAATAATCTTTCAAACTGTCATTTTATGAAGCAGAAAATCTACAACACATTAATGTGGCTTAGTAAGATTGTTTCCCTTTTTAATTTTGGGATGGTATTTTTACAATTTTTTTTCTTGGAAATCTTGACCTACAGTGGAATAACTCTTGGTCTTACTCTTCCTAACAGACTGGATTTCCTTGAGGACATTTCTCTTATGCTACCAATTCCAGAAATCTCTGTTTTTCTAACTTTAGACAGAAGTGCAGTAATTTTTTATTCACCTTTTAGTTGTTATTTGCACTCACTACAAGTCTGGTAATCACCACTTTGGGAAGATAAACATTTTTGAAGTGTAGCAAAACCAGAGCAAAGCAAAATTTGAAATATACAAAGGCTCATCATGTTTCCCCATGTTAATATGATATACAAGTAGTTTGACAAAAGTGTGACATAAGGATACTTTTCTACACATGAAATTCATCCCTTTGACTTGTACTCCCAGCATTACTTGAGGAATGTGTAGATAAGTACTAGGTTATTTCACCTTCCTATTTAACCTTTTGCTTTGGTCAACAGGATTATTCACTGATGTGCCTTTATATCCTAGTGATTAAAAAACCACTTAATAAAATTAGGAAATTCAAAGTCTTCTGAATGGCAATGACTTGAGGAAATAGCCAATCTTCCCTTGTCTTTTCTGGGCAGATATTTTTATGTGACACTCACAGTTATACATCTATTCATGAAAGAGGAGTCAAACAGAAATAAGAAGTCCAGCTCTTCTTGTCTTGTGAAAGCTTGGTGAAGAACTGAAGAACTGCTATTTGTTTACTATCAAAAGTCTCCTAACTAATCTTCGCTTTTGCTTGACACTTTTTATTTTAACATTTATTTTGGCACAAATCAATACATGAGAAACTGAGGAATGGAAGTTCCAAATCTTGACCTTCAATAAGACTTTTCTCTAATTTTCTTTGAAGTTTTGGGTCACTTGTTGCATAATTCCAGCATTCACTTTCACTTATTTTAATCACTTCATGTTGTTGTGGTCTTGTCAGTTGTTCAAATAAAACTGTTGAGACTCCATTTCTAAATGTCAACTAGCCACATAATACCCAGAACAAAATTTAAGACCATTAGTTTCAATGCTGCCCTTTCTCAAGAGTGTATAAAAAGATTTAAAGTAGCTGAAATGCTTAAAGCAAATGATCATGCAACTCATCTGTGCACATTACTGTGTGTCATGTTTTTTCTCAGATACCACAGTGACAGGTGTCCTAAAATGGAAATAGATTGTTGTCATTCAGGCATGACAGAACACGCATGTTACAAATCATCATGGCCTTGGCTAGCAGCACCACTGAAAAGGCATTTCTGTTAAGGTGAATGGCACTGTTAAACGTGTGGTGGGCATGACCTGCAACAGAAGGACCTGGTGTGCTAAAACTTAAGGGGTTTAGGGTTTTTTTAACATAACATCAAAGCGAACTTCACATTACATCTTCTAAAGGTATGTGAGGTTTGCTGTTCTTACCATTTCCAAATTTTGACATAGCACCAAGATTAGATATTTCACAAAACCATTTTATCCTTTCCTAGAATTGTGTGATATTTTGCTGTGTCAAATTATATTAATTAGGTTATTTTTTATAATTTATAGATGCATAAAGTCCATAAAAATATTCTTTTTAGGTTCCATTCTAAGTATCATTTATTCTTAATGAGCTTGAATTATACACGCTAGTGTTTGCCTACCTTTTGTGAATTTTCTGCAAAAGCTCATTTTTATATTGGTAGTTTGCAGTGCTATCTAAGGAAACTTATTTGTGGTAGAAATTACACATTTGACTTTGTCTTCTTTCTTTCCATCTCTCCTACTTTTGGAGTTCAAGATCAGGTGAAAAGGGGATTTGGGAATATGCTAGGGTAAGATAGCATCTGCAAGGGTAAATATCAAAGATTTTCAAATTTCTGTTTTTATTTTTCTGGATGAAGAGAGTCCGACAGGTTGTTGTACACCTTCTCTGTCTTTGACTTTATCCTTATTTTCTTTTTTTTTTTTTTTTAAATATTTACACACCATTTGCCTTGACTTTTTTAATACAAGCACATAAAATCCAAAGTAGTAAAGGAAAAAGACAAGCAGGTTTGCAGTTAAATAGACATGGCCCTAGCCAAGCAACTTTGCAAGAGTAGAAATAAATTTACTGAGCTTCTGTTTCTGAGGCTCAATATGTAAGGTAATGAAAATCATACATGGATAAGTGGGTTTAAGTTATGGTGAGATTAACACCTAAGAGAAAGAACAAGTGATACATCTGACAATGAATGTTATGACAGAGAAAGTATCTATGATTCTTTACCTGTTTTGGTTCACTAAATTTTTGCAATTCCATTTATAGACTAGGAAAATATAAACTCCTTCAATCATTCCTTCAATCAAAGAGGTGAGGCTTGGTATATCCTAACAAGTATAAACATAATATTGATAAAACTGAAAACTTACTCTGCTTTTTGCAGCTTTAAGATGGCCAATATTATTATTTGTGCCCATTGCATGGAATGAAGAAACTTCCAAAACCGATTGTCTCCAAGACTTTCCAGTGAGTTGTGATGCAGAGGCCTAGCTGGAATAACAACATAATTTAAATGCCATAACATAAATAACACATATTTAATGTTAGCATAGTAAAATGGATTTTGTTCATGTTTTTAAATTGGGAAATTTTACTTCCTTGGTAAGCTACTATGTAATATTCCCAACTATTGTGTTTTCAGTGCAAAAATCAATCTGGTCTAGTGATATGAGTAAAATTGCATTATTTGGACGTATTTTTACCACAATTCTATTTCCTAGTTCTGTGTGTATAATATATACCTCACCTTTCTTTTTTTTCATGCAGATGATTAAAGAGGGCCTGGGCAATATTAGCAGCTTCAGAGGAGTCTGCCATTACTGAATTATAAGCAGATTTAATTATTCTATCACAAAAAGCTAAGAGAGCAAAATAAATACAGCCACTGCAGACTGAAACGCTGCAACTCTAATTGCCAGAGCACACTAAGAGCTTTCAAATAGTAAGTCCTTAAATAATAAATTGGTATGGGAGAGAATAATGACACCCAGGTGTGAAACCTTACCCTGAGAGTAGTGCTGCATACTCAATGACATAATTGCCTCTATTACCATATTCTAGTCTAGCATGGGCTTTTGAGTTATAGAAACTGGATTGAAATGAAAGACAAAATATGTTCAATCCACAGGTGAGATTTGAAGTAGAAACATATAATAAAATCCAGGTAACTAAATTGCTACTTGAGTTTTGAAAGTAGGCTAGGTATTATGTGAAAAATTATATTTAAATGCTATTCACAGCCTGACTTGCTCCCACAAAAGCAAGGGTTAAGAAAATTCACACTGGGAACAAAAAGAGCCTTTTAACAAAGGTACTCAAAAATGCAGTAGACCTTTCTCATTTCAGTGTGAAAACCCTTCTTGTTCCTAGGTACATTTTTTTCCATGCAATAGTCTGTTCATCACTTTAAAAAATATGAGCCTGTGTAAAATGAGTGCTGCATTTTCATCTATATTTTTTACTTTTTTTGAGTGGTGTTCAATGTAACGGAACATAGGAAGGAACTCCTTCACTAAATACACCTCATCACATCTCAGCACTGCTACAGATGTTACTTTGCCAGTTGCCATTCCGAAATATACTCTTCTACCACAGAGCAGAACAACAGGATGATTAACATGAGTGATACTACTGCTTTTTTTGAATACTATCTTCTGGAAGGAGCATGTCCAGTAGAAGCAGGATCAGGGAAAGGTGTAATCAGTTATATGACCTCATACTTCCATTATTGAGGCAATTTATATCCAAATAAAGTAGATTAGCAACAAAGAGAGCTGATCCTGACTTCTCTGTGGACATAACCAGCTGCAGGTGTTTGCTGTCATACCCCCAAGTCAGGCCACAAAAAGAAATGCATGAAAATTTTGGTGAATAAGAACTTGGCATTTGATCTGCACCAGCATTTTAACCTAAGAGCTATGATAGTTTTCACATTCTGCTGCAGGGTCAAAACTACAGAAATAATGCAAATTCCACCACTCCCCAGAAGAAACCTCTTCAGATTGCTAAAAATACCTTTGAAGTCTGCTGAAAAGCTGACAGTTACTGTCAGCATTGTGTCTGTATTGTAAGAGCTCCTGTTGGTATTAAATACAGCTTAAGTGTGCAACCAACAGGTGACCCCTGCCTTCAGAGCTGTTTTTATGTATTGATTTGATACTGTACATGTCTCCCCGTCCCCAGTAATGGTTTGTCGATGGGTTTCAGGGCTTAGGATCTGAGTTCTTAGAGCAAAAGATACAGCAAGCCTATGAGCATGGGACTTCCCTCACTGAAACAAGAGGTTTAAAAAGTTTCTTTCTGCCCCAAGTGCCACAGGACCACTCCTGGTTACAAGATCTGCTATCGTTACTGGTTAAGAAGAGTCGTGTTTTAAGAGACATTTCTTCTACAGGAGGAGACAGATGGTTTAAGAACATCCCTCACCAAAGAGTGCAAGCTGGAGATGTTATGGAAGATACAGAATGAATATAGTTATCATTGGATTCTGAAGGAAACTGCAGCTATATCCTATGGGTGTCCTGCTCTGGCTGTCTCTCTGGTTTCTCATCTTCCCATAGTGAGGCTCAGAAAAAACACTGGTTCCTTTTGTTATCTTAATATATTTCTGTCTTGCTAAGGGCCCCTGCAGATGAATGTGCTGGACAAGAGATGATGTTACTCTTGTAATGATTAAAGATCACAAAAGAATATAGATTCCCAAATACCACTTCTCTACACATGGCATGACCATGTTCTCCACATATGCCTTTTTACATGCGGTAAGGACTGCTTCTAGAAAGCGGATAGACCAGATGCAAAGGCACCATTATGCCTCTTTGTTTGAAGTGTTCATCCGGACTTTGCTCCCTTCCCATTGTAAAGGAGGTCATGAGAATTACTAGCAATTTCTCATTCTAAACTCACTTTAAGAAAACAAGGTGGTATGTGGGGGAAAGACGTGAGTTGCAGCTGTGTCCTTGAGCAAGACAGATAAACAACTTTGAGGGAAAGAAGCATAGAATGTGGACATGTGTTGACAACAACAAGAAGCAGAGAGATTTGTGACCAGTTGGAGAAGGCGCATGTACATATAATTGGTTTGTTAGCCAATTATAATGCAAAAAGGAGCTCATGTTATGCTTGTGATGTAAAGCATAAAAGGTTGTACAGTGGGTTAATAAAGCGCTGATGCTTGCCACCATCTTCAGGGTCAGTCTTTAGTCCACTGTCAGGAAGTGATTCTTTATAGCTAGAACTAAGCAAAATGCACTTCCATTAATAGATACTCGGCAGCAGTACCTATTGGTATTTATAACTGATTCACATAAACGGCAGTTCAATGGTAAAGATCTTTATTACAGATTTTATTACTGGGATTTATGAAACATTTCTTTCAAGGGAAGGAGCAATTCTATTTATATGTCTGTTGTTAAAGTTGACCATCTAAATTGCACAAGCAAATTTTATACTGGCTGTATTTACACTAATATTGATAATATATCTACATTTGAATGCACACACCAAAAATAAGTTATTTGCAGGAATAAAAGTTTTCAAATACTTCTTTAAAGAAAAGCTGAGCAATTGTAGACTGGCACAGCCTCTGAATTCCTTAAAAGTTCCTTTTATCTGCACTGTGACCACACAAATTTCCATTGTGGAGAAACTCACTGTTTTGCAGTAGTCTAATGCTTGTGAAGAAAGGACTCTGCTCTCATTGTAGTTCCTTTTTTTACAGTTCTCAGGAAGACAGTAGAAATAGCTAAGGAACCTAAATTCTGCTTCTTGGCTTCTGCTAGCACTTGACAGAACTTTTCACTACTTGGTTTTTCTTTCTCTAGGGTGGTAGTAATAATAACCATTCATGTAAAGTATTCTGGGGCCTGCAGCTGAAAAGTACTTTGTAAGTGTCTCCTATGTTAACACTGTTATCGCATATAGTTAAGATCCACTGAGTTTAGCAATCTTTTATCTTCCATGGTTTAGGTTTTTTAATCTGTTCAGCTGAGTCCCGACTATAAAATTCCAGACCTTCTCTGGAGAGTTTTCTTCTCATTTCCTGTCATTTAGGTGTCTGTCTTTACCTTCTATTTTGCTTGCTCAGGTTCCTGTTATACTCCTCTTTTTTTTCCTACTATAAATATGAAGCACAGACCAAGAAAGGACCCTTTGAGTAAAACAGTCTTTCATTGTTCACTGTATTGTGGTGCAGATTTTTCAGCATTAGTTGAGTTTGTCTTGGCATTCCAGCTTGTAAAGGAGTTGATAAACATCTTGTCTATTTCAATCCGGGCTGGATAAGTCATGTAGTCAAAGGATTTTATTATTCATTGGAAAACTCCTGGGTTTGCACTAGATTTTCAATATAGGAAAAATTATTTATAAAAGATGGGTGCTGTGAAAACATACAGAAGGACATTTTGCTCTTGGTTGCCCTTTTAGTGGGACAGTGGGAGTTCTATGTATTCAGTGAGAGTTCTGTGTATTCAAGAGAGGAGTGCAACCTTCAGGGTTTGATTTTTCCAAATATTAGAAGCTTGGGGCCCTGTGCAAAATTGCATGCACAATTACACATTTAATCTGCATGCACATTTACTCTGATTGCAAATGCAAATCAGGCTGTGTGCATGGAAATGGTCAGTTGAGTTTCAATACCTGAGAATCACATGAAGTCACAGTAATTGTGCATGCAGATTAAGCATGCAATTGGGCATATATTTTTGCAAGTGGCCTTTTGCTTCAATGCTTTGAAAATGAGAACCTTTGAGCTCATCGTTAATGGGCGTCTCTTGTTATTTTCTTTTTCAAATGGCACTGCCAAATTAGTATATAATACATAGAGTTGATCTTGCACTCATTATTCTATAATTTGAACTTTATCAGAGATGCTTTCCAATGTCTTTGTTGGGAAGAATAGCCTTTTATGTCTGGGGCACATTTCCAAGGAGAGGATCTGGGTGAGAAAAGAATACAGTAATACTGGGGTCTTTCACATCTACCTCATCATATTTAGTTATTCTATAGCTTTATTGCTATGGTTATGTCTGTGTATATATTCAACTCAAAAATAGTTCTTTTAAGTACTAGATAATAGAAAATGTTCCCCATTTCATGTGACAGCAACCTCATCTGGAACAAAAGGCTGGAAATCTGCAGAAAAACCAAATGGATTTTTTAATAAGGAACCAAGACAATAGCCAAATAGAAGGAAAAAAAATGTAAATGATGCTCTGATTTCCATTTTCAGACATTTTCTTAAACAAGGAAAAGATTATAAATTATTCTTATTATTCTCTATTTCTTCACTCTGTTTTCATTATTAATTGACCATAATCTGACATTTAAAAAAAAGAATTCAAGGTGAGTTGTCTCATTCTTACTCCCTTTCAAAAGGGAGTACCCTGAATCGTTAAAGGGATAAGAATAAAAAATTTGAAAGACAAGAGTAAAACTTCATTTTAAAATAGACATTATTAAAAATTTCCCTTCCTCTGCCCTCCACAGAAGACCAAGGAATATTGAATAAAGAATGAATGTCCTTAAAATGAAGACCTAGGCAAGAACCAGATCAATGTAACTTGAAAAGAATTATCAAACTGTTCATAAACATCTGAAAAATAACTTGTAGGTTACTAAAAGACCCAGACATTTGAAGCATTCATCGGGAACAAAATTATTCAAAGCCTTCTTGCAAGATAGTAACAGGACGTTGGTATGGGAAAGGTAACAATAAAAACACTAAGGTAACAAATAATAAAGGCAACAATACTTGGACACAGAAATGCGAGATGAACTGATTAGCTAAATTCAGAAATTCTGTTCTAATAACATATTAGTAAAATAGTGCAAATATAGGAGATAAGTTTTATTCAGAGAGAATTTGCTGTTACTCACAGTTAAAAGGACGGATTTTTATGAGTGTGGCATTTTAGAAAGTGGCCTCAATAAAGGTGAGCATGTTTAAGGGATTCCAGTCCTGTCTTTAATGGTACCCCCCAAACAATAAATGCAAACCAAAACATTTTATTTAATCAAAACCAAATACAAAACTTGAAAATATTCATTTTGACATATCCACATATAAAGCTTAATTGAAATTGGCTTGTTTCACTTGGGGGCAAAAAAAGTCAAATTGATGAAATTTCATCCTCTGATTGTAAAACTGTTCCATCAAAGGTGTTTTGACTGGTTGTTACTTTCAGCAGAGAAAACACCGAATAATGACTTGAAATGCTTTTAGAAGTCTTGCTGGTAGCCCCTGAAGACAGGATGGAAAATAATGTCTGAAGGGGTTGATCAGTCTCTCAGGCTAGTGACAACCCCTGCAGCTTGTTCTTCATGTAAATGATTCAGGAATTCATGCAAATGAATTCAGGATGGTAGATACCAGGATGTGGCCCTCTGTGTGCCCAGACAGAGGTCTTCTGCCTTTCAGAGGCTGCTGATCTGTCATCTCCTGCTAATATCAGCTACCTCTGCAAAGTGCAAAAAGGAAAAAATTGTATAGCTTAGAGAAGGCAGGATTGGGAGAAACTGTTGAATGAATGTATATTTTGGACAGGTCTGAAAAGAATGTCTTAACAGTTTGAGAATTATGCTAATCAAAGAACCCATTTGCTGTTCAATTTTCTATTATTACTTCTGAGGAGTATTAATATTTTAATAAAAGCCTGTTTCTGTGTCCTCATCTTTGGGTGTGAAGAAAACTCACTGTGTTAGGGGATTGAGGCCTTCAGAAAATATGTGATACCAGATACAGGGCATAGTGAAGTGGGCTCTCTTTTCTCCTCAACAGTGCAGAGAGAGGGGGTTGAGATAATGACCGTTTAGGTAGGGAAAAAAAAGGCTGTGAATGCAAGCAGCCTTTTGAAATGATGAATTAATTCATCATTTCCTGTGGGCAGGCAGGTATTTGGCTGTCCCCAGGAAAGCAGGGCTCCATCACATGTAGTGGTAACTTGGGAAGAAAAATGCCATAACTCCAAGCATCACCTCTACCTCTTTCCTCACACAGTTTTTGTTGCTAAGCACAATGCCATATGTTATGGTATATTCCTTTGGTCAGTTGAAGCCAGCTGTGCCAGCTGTGTCTCCTTCCCACTGAAGGTGCACTCCCAGCCTGTTCTCTGATAACAGTCTGAGAAGCCAAAAAGGCCTTGGTGCTATTTAAGCACTGCTCAGCAGCAACTACAACACTTCCTATGAAAGTGATTTTGAATGGAAAAGAACTGTTCCCCAAATCAAAATTCTCTACACAAAAATTTCCATTTTAACAGTAAAATTTTTTGTGGGAATTCATGGTGATTTTTCCCCACAAAAGTATAACATGTAAAATGATCTGCCTAGTCTGCAGGGAAGCTGAAACCAAATGAAAATGAAAATACAAGTCCTCTGATGTCCCTAAGCAGATTACGGTAAAATATGTTGAATTTGGAATGTCAAAATATTCTGTCTTGATCTCAAATTCTGAGATGAAATGTTTGGTTGTTTGAATTTTCATTATGATTCAAAACAAAGTCAAATGTTTTTCTTGAGAGCAGGTGGAATTATGTGACATCAGAGAAGGGCTGAGGGATAAAAAATTACAACTGTAAAGGAGCTAGGAGGCACAGTTGGTATGAATTTTTGTTGTTGGATGCATTAAAGGCCATAATATCAGGCTGGGAAGCCAGAAGAACTGTTTCAAAAACTTAGGGTGGTAATCTCATAATCTGCTAGTGGTTTTGAGGCATTTGATTCTCGGGGTGGGGGGGGATGGACTACAGAACAGGAAAAAATTGCATAAGAAGTAAATAAATTAAAAAGAGTTTATAAAATATTTCTATAAAAGCAAGCCTTTGAAAAATGTCAGATGAATATTGCCTGCAAACATAAGGAAGTGGTGCTATGGCCCCATCTCCAGAATCCTCATTTTGCTGCTGTCTGAAGAGCTGGTACACCATATGTGAGCAGTCTGACTCCTCCTCCTCATTACACCTGCAGACAGGAAATCAGTTTAATCTTACACTTAATTACCCCTTCAAATAAAATGTGTGAAAGGTACAGGAAATCCTTGTGTAATTCATGAATTATCAATCACAATACAAAAATAATGAATCCTCAAAGATAAACAACTTGGCATGGTAGGGCTGGTGTTTTGTTAAAGGCCTTGTTGCCCCCCAGTAAAAAAAGGTCCATTAACTTCCAATACGTGGAACCACATGAATTAAATTAGGTCACTCCTCATGTCACAATTTCAAATTTCGTAAAGTGCAGCTTGTGGTTATGTCACGTTTCACATCAAAGGCTCTGGTTAATGACTTCCCAAACTCTTCAATACTGTACTACCAGTGATATTTACCATAGCTTGACCACAACACTTTCCAAGCTGATGTTAATAATACATACCCAGTTTTGTAAGTCTGACCATCTTTTCCTTCTCAATAGACAAATAGTTGTGGTGTGACTGTGGGTGACAACTGTCTGAGTGCCTTGCTGTGAGCAGCTCTTCAGGATGAAAAAGGCAGCAGTATGGTCCTGGCTTAATTATTGGTAGTGATAATGGCTTGTTGAAAGCATCCTTTCAAAAGGGATGCAACTGCAGAAGCTTACTTAGACAAGAAGAACAAACAATGTCTAGAGAGCAAATACAAATATGTAACTAGTTTAAATCTTTCTCTGTTGTCTAATAAATTTAAATTAATTTACTTCTTTAGGGCATTGGTTGGAGACTGTGTGTGTGTATGACACAGAAAGTTTGTTAATGAGAGTACAGCTGCTTGGGCATCATCTGTTATGCAAACATTTGATCACAAACTGTTGCTCAGCAAATAAATAGCTACACATAACAAGAACCTTTTGTTATTCAGTGTAGTATGTTACTATTTCCAGAATGAGGCTCTGTTGAAAACAAAGACATCAACACATCCATTCAGCCTGCCTTGTTTCATTTAATTAATTTTGTTTTCAGACATAACAAATATGCCTCTTATTTAGTTTATTCTGTTGTATGTAAATACCAAAACTACAATGCATTTATTTTAATACTTTGATTTAGCAATTACATACTTCAGGAAAGCAAAAGCATTTCATGAAGATTGAAGTAAAGACCTATGCTTCATCTTAGGTTAAAATATTTATTAAAACAAAATTTGAAATATTTCATTAAGTCAATATTTTGGTTTTCTTTCATTTGGTTTTACACTGATGTAATATTCTCTGAAAGTGTTATTTTACCATCTACTGCATGTATCCTTCCAAGGAGTTTTTGAAAAAACAAAGTAAAAAAAATTTATATCATCAAGCAGTAAATGTGAGGAGCCAGATAATCTCCTGTCTGTAAAATACCTGTCTGAGTCCTAGCTCCACCCTGCCCCTAGCACTTGTCATTAGCATCTTCTTTGTTTTTGGGACCTGTACATGTGTCTCTTGCAGAGCTTAATCTATCAATATACAAACGAAATAATTTGGCTTTCATCATGTCCTTTCAAAACCTTAATTTTTTTTACCTTCTCACTACATCTTTAAAAACGTTATAGCATTTTGTTTGCCAGATGGTTTTTGCAAGTCAAGCCTTCAGTGAGGTTACAGATATGTGAATAAAGGATCATTTACTTAGTGGTAAATGCCAACAGATACACACTGACTTTGAAATGTAGATTAAAGGTAAATATTAGAACACTTCACTGTATTCCCCTATCAACTCCCAACATCAAGCCACAATCATAAATTTTTCAGTGCTGAAATAGATAAGTATGTTCCAAGTCATCATGTGTTGTTGCCTGCAGCTCTTCCTTCAGTTTTTGTTGGGTTTTTTGCTTGGTTGTTTTTTTGGTTGTTTTTTTTATTTTTTTTTTTTGTTTTGTTTTGTTTTGAGCACCCTTTTGTCACTTTAGCTAGTCCTTTGGGTCAATGACTTTAAGAATAAAGTTGTGGAAGTGCTTGTCAATCTCTCACTATATTATTTTTCTATTGCCTCCTTTGGAACAATAATAGGGTGATATCTTTCCCTTCCAGTTCATGTTCCTCTGTGGGTTCTGCTAATGCAGATAGGTGTTGACATATCTCCTTCATTTTCACAAGACACCTGAAGAGATTCACTACAGAGGAGAATGAAATACCAAAACTTCAGCTTTTGGAAAGTAACCAGTTGTTGTCAGTTTAAATCAAGGCACAGAAATGGAAGGGTTTGAATAAGGCCTTGGGAACATTATTACATTGCTCCTTGGCAAAGGCATTTCTTTAGAAGTTTGCACATGTATGATAAGAAGCTGTAGAGGGGATTCAGAAATGTAGATTCTTTATTAAGTTTTACTTATGATCTGAAAAATTATTTTAAAATATTCTTTTAGTAACTGATTTCAGCCCAGCTTATGAAAAAGATATCTAGATGTCTTTTTCATGAGCTGGGCCAAAATAGCTAGATGTGTAAATCTGAATGCCTGCTAAATCCAAATTCTTTATCCCAGGCCCTATGTTGCCATGTGAAAAATTACCATGCCGTGGCAGCCTAACTTTGGAACAGCCTAAATACAACACAACCTCTTTGTCTGATCTCTCTGAGTCTGAAGTTTCCCTTCCATGAGTTCCTTGTCTCATGCTCCAACATAAGTCTCAGTAGAAGAGGCCCAGTCCTCCTGCATTTTCACCGTGTGTAGTTATGTTTACTTTAAAATGGGTCTGTTGAAAGAAAATAAGTTATTACTAGGCTAGGTGTACGTGTTTGTTAAATTAGTGAATGATTATAGCACTGACACAAAGCCTGTGTCCATGGCTGTTTCTCCAGGAGTACATATCAGCATTTGAAATTCCCTGGAAGAGTAGTCAAACCACTAGACTACAGCCCAGGTTGGAACTGGAGGTAAATTCTAAGTACCACCTCCCCTCTTCTAGAGGAATAAAATACCAAGAAACTGGGTTATTGCAAAATAATAAAATCATGTCTTATTTTAAAATTTTCCTCATAAGTTGCTGATGCTATAAAACAATAACAATATAAAGGTTTTAAAAATAAAAATCTGGGGTCTTAAAAGTGAACAGTATGAATAACTATGTGGTGCAGTGAATTTCTATCTCATAGTAGCAAAATTTAATGAAAAAACATGCTCTTGAGAACAGAATAAGAACAATAGTGATTACTTAAGATAAAATAAAAAAATAAGCTCAAAGGGTAAAATAATACAAAGGAATTAAATTTCAACATAGAAATAACAAATATTGGAAATATGTTTATAATATATAAAACATAAATTAATTACAATACAAAATGTTATATGCAATTGGGATTGCTTGTGATCCATGGACTGTCTAAGAAAAACATAAAATTAGTGGCGAAGCCACTTCTACCTAAGCTAGACTTCCAAAGGGAAAATATCTCTTTTGGAATAGTACAGTGGTCAAGATCTATAGAACAATACTAATACTGCATTTTCAGTCTGTTTGACTCTGTTGCTATTATATCCTACAGGAAGCTATCAGATGAAAGAAAATATTTTTCTTAAGAAAATCCTTTTGCAATTGTAAAAGTGACATGTAAAAAGAAATAGGGTACACCTCTAATATACCTACATAAAGAAAAGAGAGCGAATGGAATCCTGACAATTGTTCAGGTAACTTGGTCAGAGAGAGATTGTGTTTTTAAAATATGACCTCTTTCTCATTTAAAACAAAAAAAACCAAAAAAAAAAGAAAAGGAAGAAAAAAAAGAAAAATTAAAAAAAGAGATACTTTATTAGACATTCTGCAATTCCAGTCTATAAAGAAGGGAAAGCACAAGTCTGAAAACAAGATTTCAATTATGCTGTCTCAATGTGTATAAGGCAGAAAGGGGTTGTACAGGGGATATGGTGTTACTTTGCAGTTACTATGAAATAAAAGCATTTCACAGTAATAATATTGCAACTACATGGTAGTTCTACTGGATATAACAAATGCATGTCAAACTACATTATTTTGCCATCACTTTTTCCACTATTTTTCTCACAAATGTTACTTAGAAACTGGGCTACAGGGAAAACTAACTCAGTACAGGTGAGGGCTTTTCCAGCTCTCACTGAACTCACTGTAAAGACTCCCATCAGTTTCAGTGAAACTCATAGAAAACAAATGAACTCAATTTTTACCTACATTCAGGACTCATATAGCTCAGAGACACAACTTGAAACCTGTTAGTGTCAATAAAAGAGCTCAATGATAAGGGCTACAAACAAGACCAAAAAAAAAAATTAAACAAAAAGCTCCATATTGTGCAGATAAATGCAGCAGCTATACCAGAAGTGGAAAAAGGCCTTGTCAGCAGCTAAGATCTCTTTTTCTCAGAGCAAATGCAAAGCACAAAGCCATGCTCACCCTTCACCTGTCACTGCTACACAGTGTTATTTTATTCCTGCATGCCTCTTCCCACATGAGGATATGAATAAGCTGATATTGCTCTAGAGATAAGAAATCCAGTTTAATAGAATTAATACGTGCACACATTTATATGTATACCTGTATTCCTGTGAGGATGCTTGTGCAAAATCTACTTACACCTGGGGGCTTTGGAGTGAAAGACTGAAAGTAGATGTAGCTTGTCATGTTGCTGGGTAAATTCCAATGGATTGAAGTGCTGACTAATTTGTGGTTTTATCAGCATTAAATATTTTAGGTGAATATTTCTCCAATTTAACTGCACTGTCAGGGCAAGATTCTTCCAGAACCTCAGTTCATATACTGCCAACAATTTCTCCTGTTGGTATCAAAGCAAAACAAGGAATTTGTTCAACATTTCCTATTGTCAGGCAGGTGCACAGCTATCCAGCTTCCCTTGCATCCTATCACAAGACAACAGGGAGGACAACAGCACATCCCACTCCACCGCTGAGGAAGTTGTAGGCAGCAGTGAGGTCACTGCTCACTCTCATCTTCCCTCAGCTGAACAAACCCAGTATCCTTGCCCACTGCCTGTAAGTCCTGCCCACTAGTCCTTTCATTGTCTTTGTTGCCCTCCTTTGGACACAGTCCAAGCTTTTTCTATTATTCTTATGTTGTTGACCCTAAAAGAGCACACAAGGTGAGGCTACACCAATGCTGTGTTGTAGCAGTGAGATCTACTCAGGTGAGCTTAGAATCTGAACTAACTAGCAAACTCCCCTGGGTTTGGAGAACCCTTCAGGTTAGGGTGACAGAAAATCATCCCCCCTACAAGCTTTGAGGCTAGCTCCATGAATATGGGTCAGGAATCAGAGGTATTGGCTCCTGGAGTTCTCCTCCTCTTTATCCCATTTATAGTTAATAGCTAGAAAGTTCTTTACCAGCAGTGTTATTATTGGTTTTTAAAGTTCTATATCTGCCCCCCTCGCACCCCTATTCCCCAGTTTATCTGCCAGTTCTGTATCCCTCGTGCTCCTATTGATTATCCTCTCAAAAGCCCTGCTATCTTTCCATTCCTCTTAACCCCATGTTGGCTTCCATTCGGGGCTCTCCGTGCTCGGAACCCAGCAGCTTCTGTCCCACCATGTTCCGTCCCGGTCCTATCCGCCTTCTCCTCCCCGGTGTTCCTACCAATAAACCCTGGATTCTGAGAACCGAGAGACTGCATATCCTTAATCGCCAAGGCTCCTACCATCCTGCCTTCGGGGAGTCAGCCCGAGCTCGGGTCTCACCGGCCCCAGATCCGCTCCGCCCATGCAGCGTGGAAGCACCCGGTGGGGACCTCTTTTAGTTGGGGTTTTCGAGGCTCCCCTGCCTTCCCAGAGAGAGAAAACCTCACTGTGTATAAGTGGGACAATCTCTTCTTTCAACGAGTTATTTATGCTTTATTGCTCAAAGCCCTCAGATCCTTACTGCATTTCTGCTCTCCAGCCTCTTGCCTCCAATCTATACATAAATGCCCCCAGGTGCAGAGTCCAGTATTTGTCCTAGTTAAATTTCATACAGTTGGCCATTTCTTAGTGTTCTAATCTATCAAGATGTCTCTGTGAGACCCCTTTGGAATCAATGGCTCCACTTAATACATTATCACCCATAACTTCATGTGCACTTGACACCTATGTCCAGGTCACTGATAAAAATGCCAAGGAGAACTGGCCCCAAAATTGAGCCCTGGGTAAGCATTCATGCATTACCAGACATTACCCCATTCACCATGATTCTTTGAGCCTTCAGCCAATTTCTCATCCACCTTTTTTTTTATCACAGACGTAAGACAGCACACTCAAGCTGTTCAGGCCCCAGGACTCACAAGTGCCTTGGAAGCCCTGAGCCTTGCAGAACTGTCAAGACTGTTGTGCAGCTTACCTAATCCACATCCAGTTGTCAAGATGCCTGCTCTATGATGAAAGGAGAAGAATTGTGTAGAGAAAGAAGGGATCTCTCTTGTGCCCTGGCAAATGCTACTTTCTGTCTCCCCAGGTAAAACTCTTGGGTGTTCTGGTAATGTGGCAGCTCAGGGGAGTTGACAGACTGCCTTCTCCACTGCACTTGGGGACAATTAAACCAAAATATTTTTCAAACTTCTTTTATTAATATTTCCCTGAAGAAAATATTTTGTTTTAGTTTTGAGTGTTCTCATGGTACACTCAATGCACAGTTTCTGCCAGTTCATTTTATGTACTTCATTTGTCATAATGGATATTAATCTGCTTTAACTAAAGAGATTGAAACTTAAGAAAAGGCAAGAGAAATCTTACCACCTACATCTCTCTGGAGATGGAAAGAAAGTTGACAGGAAATATTACATAAGAAACTAAACTGCTCATTATGAAAACAGCTAAAATAACAGATGATATTGGGAAGTAGTGTATTTTTTTAAATGACATTTGTATAGGGCCTACAGATGTAGTCTCAAGAGGATGTCAAGCATAAAGAGCAGTTGACAGAATGACAGAAAAAGACTGGATATGTTTTAATGCAGATTTGCCTTTATCCAGACAGTATGCAGGAAATAGCCACCAAATACATAGCACTCTTTCCTGATGACTGGAAAGGATAATGAAAGAACTTAACAAGGGTTTTATTAATTTCAAATAGAAGCTTTTGGAAGTGAGATTTACTTCCAAATAAGTAGATAGTGATAATAAGATAAGTGATTTACTTATACAATTTTCAGGACTCTAGTGATCTAGGAGACTCCTCTGCTTCAGTTTGTTCCATTTCGAGGAAACCAACATAAAAGGCTTGAATTAATAGTTTTGTTTAGATTCTGTTGGTACAAGATGATTCTGAAAGGAAAAGAAGCTGAAAACAGAAGGGACAGTTATTTTGCAGTAATTAAGTATTAATTTCCAAAAAGCTTGTTTTTTTAGAGTTACATCTACTTTTAGAAAGATTAGACATAGCCTGGCATCAGAGAGCAGTAATGGCATGCACACTGTCTTCATTTGCTCTGATTTCACATGCCATTAATTAATAATGTCACCATCAGATGAACTACTTAGAAGTGCTTTCTGCTTTACAATGTCTTTGTCACTTATGACAAAAACAGAACGTGTTCTCTAGAGCCCTGAGGGAAATGCCCATAACTCAAGACTTCCGCTTTCCAACTTGTGTGCCACATCCTCTCTCAGCTGACTTCTTAGATGAGAACTCAGCTTCTGTATCTTTGGAGTTTCCATACAATGGCGTAGCTTCAGGTGGCAGGGTGATTGCAGCTTTCTAGGCTATGAAAGGTAGACCTGGCCCTGAGACTCAAAGGAGAGAGTGTTAGCCTCTGGAACAACTGGTCTAATTGTGAAAGGGTGCACTCAGCCTTCTGTATGTGTTAGGAGAAAATGCTGGTTGCTGCTGTGGGGGGCTTTTTTGAAAGGTATGAGGCAGACCTTGCCCTGAATATTGTCTTTAAGCTGTAGTCCCAGGTATAAGACGAGAATGACAGTAGTCATTTCTCTCGTCCTTAGTCTCTTAATATACAATCTAATTTGTACCTCAGTGTACGTTTGGGAGACGGAACCAGTAGTACTGATGGCAGTTGGTATTGTTGGCACTGTGGTACCCTTTCTCCTGCATGCGTTGTAAAAATAACAACGTTTTGTTATTTTTGGTTCTCAGAGTGTTTTACACAAAGACATATTATGTGCTCTATTTCCAGATCAGGAAAGCAAGGGGCAAGTGAAAAACAAGTAAAGGCAAGTATACCAAAGAAAACAAGTAGGGGAGGACACAGTCTATTGCTTGGTCTCTTAGGTGACATCAAATATAATGACCTATGGAAACAAGATATTTTTGTCTGCTTCTGCCTTCTTGAGGGGAGGGAAGACTGCTGAACAGAAGATCTTGAAGACATCTCTAAGCGATATATTTATAGTACGTTTAGTAAGGATAAGAATGTTTTCGAGAGATATTATATGTGTAAATATCTGCTAATGCTCCATAAATCTGTTTGAATAAGTAACTTAATTATTGTTCCTTTTTTTTAAATATAAATGGCTTATTAGTTAGATTTAAGACAAGCTAACATTTTGTTATTTGGATTTTTTCAGGAGGAAATTTTACTAAAGGTATTTTAATTATTGTACTGTTGCTCTAGGAGAACAGATTAATTAGACAATGAGTTGAAAATTATCAAGGTGTTTCTGTGTGTTTGTTAGTTTTCAGCTGTGAATATATAGTGTGGATGAATACTGAATGATGGTAGTGTTAGTTGGACCAGGGGAGATCAGAGACTTGGGAATTGGACGTCTCACAGAGTCAAATTGACTTTGCCAGCATGAGTCTGACAGTCATGCCAGCCAAACCAAGCAAAATCAAACCATTACCATTGAGGGAGACCTTGGCGTGAATAGCAGAATAGCAGCAAATCATTCTACCTCTCAAAAGATTATCACAGCAGTTGCTGTAACTACAGTGTGGTTTTGTGGTTATGCTCGTGCTGCACTCTGATGCTCAATGTGGGGTTCAAAAAAACTTATGGCCACTACAGTTTGTATGGCATCTACTACTGTCTCTCTGGACAATGTCATGCTGAGTTTACTGAAGGAGCCCTTATGAATGAGTGTTCACATTCACACAGGTGGCTGTTGTGTGGATGAATAAGACAAAGCCAGAATACCTCAGGTGTCCTGGCTCATTGTTAATTGGTCTCTTTCCAAAATGTTTTGGTTTCAATCACCAGCAATGATTTTTTAATACAAGCTGTAATTTTCCATCTCTGACTTACTCAATGATCACACAGTGTCCAAAATTTTATCAGGGTACTATAAAAAAATCAATATGCTGCTTATCTCCCGGAATCCTCTTCTGTAGTCTCAATTACAGTGACAATGAAGCCAGTATTGTAAGAGCCATCTGAGATGAGCTATGCACAGTATTGGTATGTTTGCACTCATTATAATCCTGGTGGCATGAAATTTTTTTTCAAGAGCATTAAATGTTTTCTTGTGCAGTTTTGGGTGGTTGTACACATTTTAAATATGCTGTATAAAATCTCCATTTGGCATCTGTTAGAATAGGGCAATAAATACATACCTATATAGTCTTTATGAAGTGTCAACTTGAACTTCCAGTTTTCACTCTTTAAAAATCTGAAAAGTGTGTGTACAGACAAAGTATTCCTGGTTGGGTGATAAAAAAATGAAGAAAAATCGTTGCACAAGCTGTGAGCAACAGAAACATTTAGTATATTGTTGCTAGATTTTACCACTGTAAGAAGACAATATATCCTCAGTGAAAATCAGTGCCCTTCTCACACTGAAATAATATTTCAAAAATGTCCCTCGCAAGCACTTCTTAAACCATGAGATTGCACATTTATTTCTGGGAGTGTGGGAAGAGAGGCTAGCAAAGCCCATGGAAAGAACACAGAACCAATCCTTTTCAAGAATACTTTTTGTTGTCCTCTTTCAGAGGTGATGATGCCTATCAGGATTGCTTGTTTTAAAAAAAAAAAAAAATTCCTCATTCCAGGGTATTGTATGCATACAGTCAGGAACAGGTTGCAGTCTTCTCTTCTGGTTTTTGAACAACACCTCCATAAGACAAAATGCCCTGTAAAATGCTTTTAGTGTGCAAATTTAGTATCTTGGGAAAGTGAGGCCTGATCATAATTCAGAGAAATCAGTGTGGACATTGACATGATCCAGCTCTTAGACCTGTAAGGAGATTAGGTAGAACTAACAGGTCTAGTTCCATCTCCTTTCAGCTGAACTACTGTGTTTCACTAGTGTTTACTTCGTCTCAGATGACCTTATTGTGCAATTTCTTTCATCATTAAAATCTAGTAGACTAAATAGTGGACTAGTAGGGCTATATCTCTCTCTCTGAGGTGGTCTCATTAAATATCAGACAAAGCTCTAGCCATATGTATAGGGTCCCACACATACTAATATCAGGAAATTTTCACCATGCTTCAACTAATTTTACAAGTAGTTCAGTTGCCTTCTTAGTGTGTTGTGAAGAATTAATTTTCAGCGCAGCTGCAACCTTTTTAAGTGACTGAGAAACAAGTGTGAATGCTGAGAATATATTGTGATTCCTTATCTTCATCCATAGATGGTGTTGCAACTGCCACAGATGGTGTTGCTACTTCAAACCCTGCTGGTGCTGAACAGCACTGTAATGTTAATTTAAAACAAAAATATGGAAGTCAATTCAGGATGCTGTTGAATGGCATTGGAAAACCTTTACTATACTGAATGAAAGAACTTGGCTAACTTGTCAAGCAAATCTTGGTTTTATGGGCAAGCTGTTGGAGATTTCTTCTAATTAGGTTAATTTCTTCTTTCAAAGTGTAGTAACTAGAATAAAAAGAGACATGAAGACAGAGTGAGTCTAAATATTTTTGATTGCAATAGTAATATGTTAACAGTCTACCAATTTATTATTTCTGTACAATGTCTGTATCTCTTGCTATGTCTTTTTTAAATTCTCTCTGTGTGTTGTACTATTTTGCTAGCATTTGGCATAAAAAAAGCACCCATCAAAAACTGGACTGGAGCTATATTTGAAACGTTACAGTTATGTAGACAATAAGAGAAAGGATTTGGCATTTCACCACAAGAAGGACACTTCAGTGAAGATTTACCTTGTAGAAAAGGACAGGGACCTGTGATGTGTTTTTAAGTGTTCCAAAAAGCCTGTTGAAAAACATTACTGTGCCTTAGCAGATGGTGTGAAATTGCATCTTCTAACTTAAAAAAAAACCATAAAAATTCCTATTCATGGGCTGAGTTGAGCCATAGTCATGTTTACTGTTGCTGTCATCTGTTAGGGACTTAAAATAATTGTAAGCATGTGGCTTTCTATAAGGCAAGAACATCATCATAGAAAGAGATTTAATTTACTGTATGGTAATACATAATAGAATGCACTGACTGACTCTCATACTGATGTCTGAACAACACCTTCACTCTGCACTGAAATTTTTCTTTCTTCAGCTTGTTCCTTGAAAAACACCGAAAAACAAGATGAGGCACAACAGTGCTCCAACAATGGGACAATACACAGGGAAAGTACATAAGGAGTCATGCCAGAGCTATTTTAATAATTGAAAAGTGTCAGTCATATTTTCTCCATGAAGAAGGTGCGTTTGGCTCTGACTGGTATGTTTAGGTTCTCCTAATTTTTCTTGCTTACCTAAGGTTTGATGCAAAAACTTAAGTCGGGTTTTTTGCCTGTAAGGCCCCATTCAAACTCTATGAGTTCGTTTAGTGTACCAGACCCTTCATTTGAGGAAATGGTTAGATACATACTTGTGATCTATGTAATTCTCAGCTAAAGAGTACAATAGTATGTAACAGAAAGCCACTGTTGGAAAGTCTAATTTTGTGGATTGAAACTGTTCTTAATACAGAATTTTTATTGTGTCTTTCAGATTATAATGTCCTACTAACCATATACAAAATCATAATTGCAAAATGAGTGATCAAAACCCTATTTTTTTATGTTCAAACGAAATATGTGCAATTATACCTCTTTGAAGAACAATATCATTTGAGCAGGATTGTGTTATACTACAGTTTGTAATGCCACCTTGGTCATTAATACAAAATACTGTTCACTGGAACTGTAAGAGAGGTTGAATTGTTTACAATAGGCAGGTGGTACTTTATTTTCTAAAATTACTTAGTTTAAAAGTGGATTTTGCATAGAACCCAATAAAGTATATTTTTACTGATTTTATCAATAAGTTAGTTGCCCCTTTAGTTTAAACTTTCATAGGCATATCTGGGGAAAGGATGCAAAAGAAATGGTATTATAGCAGGCTTTTGGGTTTTTTCCTGGGAAACAGAAATAAGTAGTTAAATATGTTCGTCATATTCTAGGGTTCTGTAATTGAGACTTCACCTACACGATGCCCATTCATGCTGAATTTTTGAATTTAATCAAAGTGCTTGTATAAGCATCTTAAATTAATGATATAACTAAAATCTAAAAGGGAAGTGTAAATTAATTTAAACTGTTTCAAAGATGTTACATTTTAGTTCAGGTTTCTTGATCAACATATTTTGTGTTAGAGGAGAAAAGAAAATGAAGACATGTGTAACTATTTTGATAATATCCCAAAACCAGAGTATGTTTACAAGTTGCATATACTCTGCAGGTCAGTGTAATATTCAAAAAAAGTGTTATAATATTTAAAAAAATATTATTCTACTAGGTCCTTTACAGTGACATTTTAGTCCTCAGTGTTTTATGAAATCTTTCTTGGAGTACAGAAATATTATGTTTGGGTAAAGAACATATGGGACAAAAGAGAAAAATCTCTTTACAGGGTGAAAGCAGAGACATTTCAGGTTTTAAAGGAGTGATGCTGAAAATCTAGGCTGTGGGTTTAGGGCTGGGAGGGAGGAAGAAAATGGGTGAGGCAGAAGGGCAGACAAAACTTAATACCTAGTTAGAGAACTGGCAGCTTTCCCTTTTTCACCATTACATAGATGTGCACAAAAGAAGTGTGTTATAGAGTGACCTTATGACTCTAGTTAAGCAGCAGGCAGTAGCATAAAATGGAATCTTTACGTCTCCTTTTTGTTAGACATGTCAAAAGTTTAAAAAGCTGTTATTTTAAGAGTCTTTTTTCCCCCACCCTCAAAGGAAAGGAAATCCTCAAAGGATTTCAGTTGTGCTGGGGGTGTGGGTGAGGTAGGAAATCATCAGAAATACTATACTTATTCCATACTATATACTATACTTATTACCATAAGTATATATAAGTATATAAGTATATACTTACACAAGTATAGTGTAGTACAGAAGTATATACTATACTTATTACCATCAGAAATACTACACATGTTCTTCCTTATTATTAAACTTGAAAAATGTTGCACATAAAAAGTTAACACCAGTTTCTAGCGTTTGTATTTTAATTACGAAGAACTCAGCAGTGCTTCAGTAGGGTCACTTTTCAGTCATATGGACATCTTTCTGGAGATGCCCAGGCAACAAAAATTCAGTATATTACCTATATTTGTATTATTTTTAGAACAGAGCCCATAACATTTTAGAGGCACCTGAGGAGCTGCATCCAATTGACTTACGGTTTTTCCAAGAAGTGTGGAATACTCTCATGGTATAAACCTATAAGGAGAATACCCTCAGGTGATCTGATGACATTTTTAACCTAAAGAGTAGGCAGAAGTTTTAGACAAGGGAACTTGTTTTAAATCTCTTGTTTGAAAATACTGAGAGTAGTACTGTCTTCTGCCCTGTAGTAATGCCCTGGCACTCATCCTCTGAAACACTCATAAGCCTCTGCCCTTCCTTTACAGCAAAAGTTTAACAGTAACAACTGTACTATTAATTTCAGAAAATGGTCCCTTTAGAGATCAGCTAACCTGTACTTTTTCAAAAGTTAATTACTATGCTCTAAATCAGTAATTAAACTCATTCATGTCTCTTTCTTCACTCTGCTTTTTGTAAGCTGTCCATGAGGTTACTCTCAAGTGGCTTAGTTTTAAATACATAAAATAGCTGTTATTGAACCAAAAGAGAAAATTGAAGCTTCTCAAATATAGAGGACACAATAAGCAGCAATGTAGCAACAGAGAAATAGGCAGAAATAGAGGGAGGTTCCTTCATCTGCTTGGAAGTTAGTAAGCAATAAGACATTAACAGCCATGGGTACAGTAGAGTTCTTCATTTAATGTCTTTTCTCCTGGGGCAGATATCCCATCAGTATTCAATCAGATTCAGCAAGACAACCAGGCCTAAGTTCAGCACTTGAACAGTCTGGCTGGTTTCTTTGGAACTACATCTTCAGCTGAAGCCCTGTCTTCTTTTCATCTTGATAAAGGATACTTTCAAACTTTACCTCTTCCTTTCTCAGTCTGGCCACAAAATCTTTGGAAATGGAGATTACTTCTGTGGTTTTTTCCGGTGATTCTAAACACTCCAGAGTGACATGACATCATTTCCATGGTAGAAATACTTTGCTATATATGAGGGAACTCAGCCTACTCCATTAATCAATGTAGTGAAAACCATACAGAAACAGATTTGTGAACAGCTTGTGAGGCATATCATCAAAAATGTTGTAAACTTTGGTAATCAACATGGAAATATTTTTTGTGTGTCTGGTGGTGCAGGCCCTCTAAGTTAGTCTGAGAAAGGACTATCTATCCACATTTTCAAGAGACTGAACATTATTTTGGCAGTAATTCGATGCTGTTGATGAAGCTGTTGGATTTGGAATAACAAGAGGAAAAAGATTTTGCATATCTTTAGTCTTTTCTATTGAGCCATTTATGCAAATACTATGTAGGATAAAAACTGTTCATCATTGCATCTAGCTCTGGAATTGACATTAAAAATGAAACCATGCTTTACCTGAAAATGGAAGAAATCTGTCTATAATTTATTTTTATTTAACTTAAGTAGCAAGTTTTAATCTGATAGTCTAGAAAACAAGGTCTGAACTAAAATAGGACAGTTTTATCCACTGTGTAATGATATCAGCTTCAAAGAAAAAGGAGCAAGTATGTATTTGGCAACCACACAGCATTATGTTTGATGGCATTTATCTTATTTCAGAGCTTGAGCTTGAGCCTATTTGTTACTATGAACTTCAACAGCAAAAGAGGGAAGGCAAGCATAACAAAAATCCGCATTAAACAGAAATAGTCTCCTCAGTAACTCAAATAATCTGATATGCCTATGATCGTAATGTCTACGTTAAATATTCACAGAAGTATTTCAGTAAAATCTAACTAACCCCTCACAATTTTTTTTCACTTACAATAGTGTAGGCCTGATTCTTAGAAGTAAGAAGAAGAGGTAAATCCTCTAGTAGGACAAACGTAAAATATTTTGGCAGTATCTAAATCATTGTGAGTAAGAGGGCTGTTTCCGCAGTCTCATGGGTATACTAGATATAAATTCTCAGATGACATGAATTGATGCAATTGCAAGGAAGCCATTGTAATTCTCTCAATTTATCACAACTGATGCTTTGGCCCATTTCTCCAAAACTATGCAAGAAAAAATTTATATTGTTCTAAGATAGAGACTGCCTTCCAGTGTAATATTGCTCCCTAAAGTATCAGTTGCTTCATGATTATTTATTAATTTTTTAGGTCCATTAACTAATACAGCCATGTGCATGTACCCATCTTTCATCCAAGCCTGTTTTACAGCAGATTTTGTTGAGAATACACTCTCAGCAAGCTTAGTCCTATATCAATAGCCATAAAATTGAATGTCAATATTAAAAACAATTTTTATACTGAATGAACTTTTTTCCTAACCTGAATGGAAATATGACATTCCCAACAAGTTTTTTTTCTCATGTTCTGTGATATTATGGAGTAATTTTTAATGTAGTATTTCCTTTTTCATTGTCTGGCATCTTTTGAATTATAGACTACTTTCAACTAATACAAATACTAACAAAAAAGGCAGTAAATTCTGATCAAATGCTTTATACCTCTTATGCAAGTATTACAAAAGGATATTTGTTTCCTTTATTTTCTTCTCTTTCTTTTCTTTGCTTTCACAAGTCATATTTAGAGAAAATGGAACAATATAATGTACATGACTGTGGCTAGCACAGGTTCTTCCCGTGGGAACATTTTGCTATATTTCATAAACAAGATAAAGTTTGGATGTTTTGCAAACAGTTTCTCCGGATTGTGTGAGTTCGGGCTTGGCCAATTGGGCCCAGGGGGAGGTCTCGGGCTGACCAATCTGGGGCACTTCTGTAGACTCTATATATATGGAATTCAAAACAATAAAGTTCCTTTTCTCCTCTCTTCGCTTGTCTGAGAACTTGGGTCAGTCCTCAGCTAGCCGCTCAACAGCGACACATGACCACACTCAGCTTGGAATCCTGATCTTGGATTAGAGGATTTGACTATAAGGTTTTAGAAGTAACTAAGAGGCAGGAGAAGTGTCCAAAAGTCCTTTAAAAACAATTATACAGTCTGTAACAAATGGATGAATGGCTATAAAACAAAGAAATAAAAGTAGCATGCTTGACAAACTAATTTCTTATAGGGCATATCTTTAAATGTGCAGGAATATGTCTGTCCTTTACATACATCCAAAAATTAACATCCAGAAATGAAGATTTGAAGATAAAGACACATCATGTCAAAAGTGGGTTCCAAAGGTAAGTTTGTAAAGAGAGACGAAAGAGACAAAAGAAAAATTGTTAGGTTTACATTGAAAATTCTCTCTTATGGGTTTATGAGCTTAATTTCTGGTGCCAGTTTTAAAATTGTTGCAATGCTGGTTGTTATAAATAAATGCAGTGCTTGTGTGAGTAAGCTAGTATGTGGTCTACTATATCCTCTCAACATATCTTCCCATAGCCAAAGTCTTCAATTGGTCTTTGACTTGAAATTTGGATTTGACTTGCAAAGAGTTTGGTAAACCACAGTTACCCTCTTGGATTCTGCATTCAATATTTAATTTTATTGTCCACACCCACAAATCCAATTCTCAGTTTCAATTTAGATATTTTGGTTTAGTTTTTAGCATCACGCGCTTTTTCATATCCAGATATTTCTTTTTCTCCTCCAAAATGTCTGTCTGTACTTTTTGTTTTCTAATGTATTTCTCACCTGTAAGTTTTGATTTGGTCAGTGGTTATTCCTTTGCCTCTTTTTACTCACTCACCTGCTTCCCCTTTAACCAAGGCTCCTTCTTTTGAATCCATATTCTGTCATGCCCAGAAGCTCAGTTTCGATTCAAGGAGATAGAAGTACTGCAGAATTATCTCAGATTGGCTCAGCAGTTACCTTCTGGTTTTGCTACAATCTTAGGTCTGCTTCATGATGCAGTCGGAAGACTATATCTGACCCAAGTAGTGAAGAAAAATTGATCAGTGTTTCATTCATGCATCTAAGCACAGGCTGACAATTTCATTTGCAAAACCAGAGTGACCCCAATAGTTATTTGGGGACTGGTTATGTGTAATAATATTAACATTGGTCTCTTATATTTCTAGTTGATTTCTTGATGACAAAACACATCTGACCTGGGTTTTTATAAACTTAAAAAATCTCTGCACTTTTTCTATATATTTCTCTAAAATTTAAACCAACTTACAGAGAATTTCAGAAAAAGGTCAATTATCTTTTAATAAAAATGTGGCTTATATTAGCACCTTTTCTTTTCCAGAAAGCACAAGGAAAGATAGTACTCAATAGTAATATTTTCCTGCCAAATCTACCAAACACACAAGTATCACATAGGTACCATTTAAAAACAACTATCATTCAAATACTGCATTTTCATTGAGGCCAAGGATTCATGAAGTTTTTCAACATATTTTGTTTTCACAAATAACATTGTAATTATTTTACTGTATTGATTTTTTATTTATCTTTACACTGTGTAGCTATTATTTCCATTGCAATTCAATGAGCTCCAGGTCTAGCTGGAATCAGCAGTATTTTTCCTTTGACCTTTAGAAATTTAAATTTCTCACCTTTCTGAGAATGCACATCACATGCCACGTGGTGCCTATGAGATATCAAGCAAAAGCAAGAAAAACCTGATCTTCTGTATTCATTAGCTATAATTTTTGAAATGCAATTGGAATTTCAAATGACACTTTTGGTTTGATACCTGACCATTGTTTGGATTACCAGGCGATCAACCAACGTGTTTCACCTTGTGGTGAAATGAAAAGTTACATTGAATAAAACTCTTGAATTCAGGTCAGCCAGTAAAAATGTACTGAATCTTCTTAACAACTACTTTTTTAATAGTAAAGGCAATACATCTTTAAATAATTTGTAAGTGTGTTATATCTGCCACCATAGTTATTGAGAGCTTTCCTTCAGCAGATAGCTGACTACAAGCTCTAGATTTCAGCCAGCTGTCATCCATTAAATACTTTAATATTGAGGGAAATTAACTTTTAAATCAATATAAAAGATTCAAAAAAAAAAAAAAAAGCCCTTCTCTTCAGCCAGAGCAGGAGATGTCAATGTATAATTTGTCATTTTCTAATTCAGCTCGCTCCATTTGGTTTTGATTTAGCACTAGACCTCGGAAACCAGAGCCGGCGTCCACACTCAAGAGCTGTTTCAAATTATGTGCAGCAAGATTTTAAACACATTAGCAACAAGAACAAGCTGTCCTCATTCTAACTGGTCCCGCTTTGTTCTTGATTGTGGAAAATCTCACTTTAACTGCCATCTAATTTGTTGCAGATAGCTACTGCACCAGCAGCTGCCTTGGCACAGGATTAAACACACATGAAAATATTATCTTTCCACACAAATTATTAGCAGTGCCAAAAGCCAAAAAATCTCTTTTGAAAAAATTCATTTTTTTTTCTATTTTCATATTTTTATTATTAAAGTTCTGTCCTGCATGTTCTTCTCCAAGGTCTTTCTTCCTCCTATCCTTTAAAAAGCACTTGAGAGGAATGAAAAAAAACCCAAAAAATGTCTTGGTCTTCTAATACAGAGATGCAGGTTAGATATTTTGCTGTATGTTGGTTGAAAAATTTGCACACCATCTTGCATGAACTGAGAATCTGTCTATCACAATATTGAATTCTTCAAAATTAAGGTAACTTCTTAATAGTTCTAACTACCTAAAATAAAGATAAGACAAAGGATAACTGTGGCTATCACAGGTCTTTCCCATGAGAATTTCTTTTGTGTTTTATAAACAAAGATAAAGTTTGGATGTTATTGAAACAGTGTCTCGAGATTTGGACAGTTCAGGCCTGGCCAATCAGGCCTAGGGGGAGGTTTCTGACTGGTCAATCTGGGTGACCTCTGAAAAGTCTATATATATGTTCGATTCAAACAATAAAGTGCTTTTTCTATGCCACACTGAGAATCCGGGCTTTCCTTCTCTGCTAGCTGCTCAACAGCGACAGATAACATAGCAGGATCACATACTTTCTCTTTCAGATATTTTAAATTGTTTCAAATGAGAACACACATGGAGAATCCAGAACCACATTTAAAATTACCACATTTGTGCAACTAGCAAATGGACAAGAGGCCATAGACTCAAGTTGAGCCAGGGAAGGTTCTGGCTGGGCATCAGTAGGAATTTCTTCTCGGAAAGGGTTGCTAAACATTGAAATGGACTGCCCAGGAGGGTGGTGGAGTCACCATACCTGAAGGTGTTCAAGAAACAACTGGACATGGGGCTTAGTGCTATGGTCTAGTTGATGTGGTTCTCATCAGTCAATGGTTGGATTCCATGATCTCAGAGATCTTTTCCAACCTAAATACAAAAGGAGGGAAGAAATTATTTTAATTGCAGTAATCTGCCAAAAATTGAATTTAATATTATATCTTTGGTGTCATTGACATTCCTCAGAACAGCTGTTTCTGTGATATGTGTTGGGGATTTGAAGCATCTCACATTTTTGTGAATGGTGACAAGGGAGCACCTAGATACTTCTTTTTCTGTGACTGTTGAGATGATCCTTGATGACTAACTCACTATGCAAAGAAGTATGAATCTACTCTTAGTTTCATCCCTGGGAAGTGCTGGAAGATTTTGTGACAGTGATGGTGGCCCTGTATACGCTAATTTTGCCTTTATTCCATTTCATTGAAGAAGCCTGCCACATACTTGTCAACCCAATGCTGTCATACCCTTAAAAAAAGGTTTGTTTTTCACTAAGACCTCTAAAAAAACTGTTGCTTGACAAAGGAGGTAAATTGGTCATGTGCTTGCATCCCCTCCAAACCCATCAGAGTGTGTGGAAGGTAAGTTCCTGACACAGCTGCTAAGTGAGCCTACCAGGGCTGTGCCCACCTAGACTTGCTGTTCATGAACAGAGAAGGGCTGTTGGGAAATGTGGTGGTCGGAGGCCATCTTGGGCCATGAATTGATAGTTTTCAATTCTTGGTGAAGTAAAGAAGAGGGGTCTACAAAATCTCTACCTTGGACCTCTGGAGGGTGGAATTTCACCTGCTAAAGAGATTCAGAGAGTCCCTTGGAAAACAGCCCTTGAAAACAAAGGGGGCCAGGAAGGCTGGACACACTTTTGGAAGGAACTGAGAAAGGGGCTGAGAAAGGCTTGGGGTGCTGGTGGAGGAGAGGCTGGACATGACCCAGCAATGAGCACTCACAGACTAGAAAGCTGAATTTGTCCTGAGCTGCATCCAAAGCAGTGCAGGCAGCAGGGCCAGGGGGGATTTTGTCCCTCTGCTCTGCTCTGGTGAGACCCACCTGGAACACTGCATCCAGCTCTGGGGTCCCAGCCCATTAAAGAGACAGACTTGTTGAAGTGGGTACAGAGTGGGGCTACAGAAGTTATCAGAGGGGTAGAACGTCTCTCCTATGACAGGGACTAAGACTGTTGGAATTGTTCAGACTGGAGAAAAGAAGGCTCTGGGGTGACCTTATTTTTATCCTTATTTAAAATAAGCTTATAAGAAAGATAGGGACAGAGTTTTTATTAGGTCCTATGGAGATGGGATAAAGGGTAATGGTTCTAAACTAAAAGACAATAGATTCAGGAGAAATATAAGGAATAAATTTTTATTGTGAGATTGGTGAAACGTTGTCACAGGTTTCCAGAGAGAGATGGTAAATGCCCTGTCCCTGGAAACAATCACAGGCAGGTTGGGCAGCACTCTGAGCAGCTTGATCTAGTTGATGTTCCTGTACATTGCATAGATGACCTTCAAATATTCTTTCCAGCTCAAATTATTCTTTGGACTAGATGACCTTCAAATATTCTTTCCAACTCAAATTATTCTTTGACTCTGATATAAGTAACATCTTGCTCCTGAAAGGTGAAAGTCCCCTTGTTCCTTCTGTATTGGCTCTGTTGGGTTTTTGGTCCACCATTTCCTATTACTTGTTATTCCTCTTTTAAACAAAAATAGTTTATCATCCTTATACTGGACTTTGACTGGTATTATCTCTTTGGTATTATCTCTTTAAAATTATTCTAAATCAATGTTATTTTATATAATTGTTATAAAATACCATTGTAAATGTAATAAAATTTCATTTTTTAGTCATTGTTAGTGCCTGGTACCACACTCTCAGATATGTTTCCCCAACAGTTTGTCCTACAACGTTTTTTCCATTTAGGATAATGTATTCCATTTTCCTCTGTGCCACTATATATGGGCTGAAGAATGTGCTTCTGGCTAATACAGGTGAGATTGTTGCAACATATTTATGAACAGTATAATCTTCTCTTTCAGAAGTGAATAATATAATAACTAAGATCCCATCTTCCTCAGTGATTTCTCTTTCAACAAGTCCAAAAAATTTTTTTGTCTTCCTACACTGGATCTCTCAAAAGGTAGGATTAAAGAGAAGTTAACCTGAACAGTTTTTCCTAGTCTTAGTGATATTACCGAGTGGTTCATTGTTTTGGTCTGTGGAAAAATGAGCTACTTACAAAAGTCTCAGTTTTGTTACCATATTAATGATGAGAGTTAAGTAGGATATTGGTGTGAAGTAAAAGCTTCATTGTGCTAAAAAAACATTAAGAAATCTTTAGGAATTTAAGCCTGCTGCCATATTGACCAAAAAATTATCCCTTAGGTTCAGTTAATGATTTGGTCATGATTTAGCTGTGCTCAAGAATAGCTGCCAGCAGACATTGATTACCACATACACAGGTGATGAGAGCTGCCTGCTGTTAGTATTTTGAGAGAAGGTGGGGGCAGCCAATCATTAGGAATCAAGAAGAGTCTAAATTGCCTTTTGATTTGGTATCATTAAGAAAGCCTGGGAGTATTGGCAGATTTGAATCTGAATACTTCACAAAGTGTTTAGGGTATAAAAGAAATCTCTTAAAATTAGATTCCCCTTTGTGAATGAACTCTAACTATTGGAGTGTGCTTGAGAGCTGGATCATCAGCTTATACACCTGTGGAGTGGCAGCTAGATACTTCAGAGTGAACAAAAACCTTGGATTTGTTTCAGATAACAGAGACATGCATGTTATCTTATTTCTGTCCACCTATTCCTTAAAATTTGTCATTTGTGTTTGGAGACGATTAATGGTTTTCTAATTTTTTTAACCTTTCTGAGTGTGGCCTGTACTAAAGGAGATTTCAGAGTAATTAGGAAACCTTCAGTTGTTTGGTGGGTGGGTGATTCTTGAAGATCCATAAAGAAAGACCTTTCCCACAGAATGAAACACAACCTGGATTGTTCAAAGGCTCATAGAGAGCACCATTTATTTAGCTCCAGGGTTTATTCATGGAACTGGTAATGCAGGGCTGTGTGTGAAATAGGCATCTTTTGGTGACCAGCATTAATTAACAAAGTTCCTTTACAAGCAGGAAATTCTCTAATCCCAAGGGTGTCATAAGTATGCCTGAGGTACCTTATCTACACTTTATTTTAGGAATGTTTATTTTTTAATTTCCATTTGTTATCAAAACTCACCTTTGGAAATTTCCTAGAATTTGCTATTTTGTGGCTATAATAATGAGGTTTTCACAATTTATGTATTGATCTTGCCCTGTAGGATCAGGAACACAGATATTCAGACCTCTCTTTCTCTGATTTATATGTAGTGTAAGTATTTAACATAAAGTAGTATTAATAGGTATTTAATATAAAATAGAAGAGTATTTAAATACTCTGAATAAGTAACAACATTTCATTTCTGTTTTAACCCCTTACTTCAAAATTTCTTCTTAGGTCCATTCAAGCCAGAAAAGGAGCACTGAAATCGGGGTAATTGGACTATACTTGCTTGGATCACTTTTTCTCTCTGTGACAATATTTGCTATTTTTTGTTTTGCCTGCACTCAGTAGTTTGTTGTTAAACATGTAGTACCCGTTACTAAAGCTTCATCTGCCTATCTGCCTGTTCTTTCAGTGTTCTGGCATGGAAAACAGCTCACCAAGCAATCAAAAAATTGTAGTTTTAAAATTTTAGTTGCAACTCCATTTCTATATATTCTCTTTTCATGCTGTCGTAACCTTTGTTTCCTTCAGTGATGCATTTTTTTACAGAAAACTGAATTAAAATATTATTTTTGTTTTCGGCTTTAAAGAGTCAGGGAAACCAAAACAAAGGGATGCATTTCTACATAGCCAATTTGATATACCATAAGTAAGTAATTCCACTTAACTTTTACAGGTTTCTCTTTCATCTCTATGTTCCTCAGGCTCTTAAAAGAATAACTTCCTTTGTTAATCAGTTTCTATTTCTGTTCCCTAAAGGATCTGTGTTTTTTCCCAATACACTTCCTGAAGGAAATTAATCTGGAGCACTTCCTATATAGTTTTTTTTTTTATTATTTACTTTCCTTCTTCATGGTATTGGAGGTATTTAACACCTTTAACTTAAAGAAGTAATTTTAAAGGCTCAATATTTTTCCCCTCTTAGTGTTGAAAAAGGCATTATTTTCCTAGATCCATTTCCTTCTGGCTGCCAGTTCCAGTTTGGCTTCAGCCTGCAGTCCCGCTTCCTGTCCTGAGCACTGGACCGCAGAGCAGCGGCTGGACTTGAGCACTGTGGGTCTGTGTAGCTGTGTAAAACACTTTGCTCTGCAGGTTTTCATTCCAGTATTAAACACCCTGGCCAAGTCCTGAGTTTGGAACTCAGTGAACAAGGATCTTGGCTGCAGTTTTGCGGTCTGGATCAGACTCCTTGCCAGTTGAAATTTATTCCTATCTCAAGAGTGGAGGTCTTCCTGGAAATAACCCAGAGATCGGCTCTTCCCTGAGGTGAGATAATGGTAAAATGGTGGCTGTATCAGGACTAAAAGTGATACTTTTATCATTTAGTGGTCTCCCTGGCTAACTTCCACTCAAAAAAGCTGAGTTAGAATGGGATAAAACATCCCTCCTTTTCCTCTTCAAGCCTGGCATCAGTATTGCTTAAGAAATTCAGAAAATGAGTTGCAAAGCAGAGATAAGACTTTTCAACTTCACAAGCTTGTCTTTCATCTTCTGCAGTTCCTTCTCTTTGAGGGCCATGTGTGAGCTATCCTGTTACTCTGTGGAGATCACAAGCTTCTTTGGTGTCTCTTCAGGAGAAAGGTAGTCAGATTATAAAGGTTAGGAAATACTAGGAGATATGGTCTTCTAAGTCTTCTATCCTCGCAACTGGATAGAAAAAAAGCTGTTCTTTTCTGTAAAGAAAGCCTTCAGCACTAGTCCCAGAATTTGGTTCTAAAATAACATGTTCATATTCTCGAGTGGGGAAAAAAATCCACCCTTTTTTTGAGTTTTCTCCATTAAATAATTGAGGAATAACCCAGAAGTAGATGCAGAGACCCTTAACAGAAGAAAGAAAGATTCTCCATTCTTCAGGGAATGGGGTGAAATATGGACAAGATGTTCACCCTAGAAATTGACATTTTGGTATGAATTATTAGCCATTTTTAAATCAAGTTTTCAGAAAAACAGGATTATATTTCATTTAGCAATGGCCTACATCCCTCAATCTTTAATAGCATTATTAAAGTATTTCCGCAGAGCTTCTGTGGAAACCAGACCCCAGACTCCTGATGTTATGCTCTAACTAAAATGTTACTGTACTCTTGAAAGAACTGCCTTGTGATGATTTTGCGTATACCTATATATGTGCACCTTTCCCTTTAAAAACTTGTCTGCCTTCTGAGTACACCTGATTTGCTATCTGATGCTCCAATTTTGCAGTGCCATATGTCTTATATATGAACTACAAAGGAGAAGTAATACTTCTGTGAAACCTGGGAAAGATCTTTGAGGTTAAGCCACATCTCCAATTATTTGTTCAGATGGTTTGATGCTAGGTGCTATGTACTGTTTCAACACTACTCTGAAAACTTTTTCTCACTTCCAGACTAAAAATAGAAATGTAGATTCATACAAAACAAAAAGAATCAATTATACCATTAATATGTCCTTAATTATACCATTACAAATCCAGAATAAATCCACTGAAGCTAGTTCAGTTCATTTGGATATCTCCCATATGTAAGAACCCTGTCTTCATCTCATTCTTTAGAAATTCTTCTGCTTTAACAGGCACCCACCATGATGGAAAAAAAATACTTATTCATTTTTGAATGAGCACATAAAAACTTTTCTGTATTGTGTGTTCCAAGTGTAATCAGTTTCCGCTCTTTTTTTTAAGAATACTTTTCCAACGTAGCAGTTTACCAGGGAGATCAAGGGGATTACTTTTGCCAAAAAATTGACTCCTTTCCCCCATTCTTTTCCATCTTTGTCTGCTGATTCTTGACAATAATCCAACACCTCCCACAGTGCTACTCAGTAAAAATTTAGAGAGAAAAAAAACCCCACCAAATTCAGCATTATTTTTCTTTTATTTTTCATCTTCTTTTGGTAAATTTCAATTTTATCTACCAGTAGAAATATTCTCCTGCATATTTCAGTATACTGTCAATTTCTTTTTTCCAAAATGTAAAACTAAGCATGAGAATTCAGCTTCTATAACCCATTTACCACTGATACTGTGAAAATATTTTACAAATTGTAACTGAAGATCAAAACGAATAGAATTGTAGCATCACAGAATAATTTTGAAGTGATTTCTAGAACTTATCTAGTTTCACCCCCTTCTCACAGCAGAGTTACCTTAAATTCAGATGAATTTACTCAAGTCCTTGTCCAGGAGAGTTCATATGTGAATATGTGTGAAAATGGAGAACATGTGAATATTGTGAATATGTGCAAAGATGGAGATTTTACAAGTTTTCTTGGCAGCGTGTCCCAGTGTGTTACCACCCTCTTTATGAAGATCTTCTCTGTATGTTTGTCTGGAATTTCTCTTGCTGCATGTTGTTACCATTTTCTTTTGACCTTCTGCTAGAGACCTGGCTCCATTTTCACCATAACCTCTTATTTTATTTGATGATGGCAAATTGATAGCCTTAGCTGTCTCCTCTTGGATCTACATGTACTCGGCTTCCTTAGCCTCTTCTTTTATGTTTTGTGCTTGAGTTTCCTAACCATCTTGGTTGCCCTCCTTTGGACTTTCCAGTTTTTCAACATTTCTCATATATTTGGATGCAGTACTTGTGATGTAGTCCATTGAGGATTGAACAGAATAATAATTGCTCTCTGATATTTTTGTCCTGCAGATGATTTTTCTACATTATAAATATATAAATATAAATTTCTACATTATAAATAAAAAATAGTTGTCACTAGTTGCTGGAATGCTGGCTTGTAGCTTGGAAGTTCAGGACAAATTCCTGATTATTTGAAGTTGCCATTTTCCATTGATTCCTAAATGACTAAGATAACTTACAAGAGATAAAGAGTTTCCTCTTGAAGTGATGAAGCCAAAATGTACTTTGGTATGTCAACAACTGCTCAAGTCTGAGGCTATGACTGAGTTCCATCAAAATCAGTGTCAGACGTATTTTGATGTTTATATGTTGAATGTTTCTTACTCAATGGAATACACTTTTTCCTTCCAAGTTTCATGAAAAATTTTCTGTAATTAAAATTATTAAGATAGCCACTGAAGTATTGCAGCCCCGAAGCGGCCAGCAGCCCCCAGCGCCACACCGACAGGGCAGCCGGCTGCGCCAAAAGTGCGCTAGGTGCTTGGCAACAGTGGAGCACACCGGTGAGCTGTGGGGCTCGGGGGACAGAAGCTCGCCAGGAGGATGATGTGGAGATAAAGGAAATGCAGGCTCTCTTGGCTGGGATTCCAGGGAAATTTATTTGAGGATCCAACTGGGAAGGCAAAGGGTAGCGACAAGGGATGGAGAACGGAGGGTGGCAGGGGGACAGGAATCCAAGGCTTGAGCCCTGAACAAAGGGCGACAGGGGATCAAAAGGGGAAGGAGAAGGGGGAGTGGTCAGCTCCGAAGAGCCAACCATGGAGGACTGAAGGGGAGGAGACAAGGAGGGGAAAAGGGGTACAAACCAGTCACTATTAAAAGGGGGAGTGTACAGAACTGGAGAACCAGTGGGGAACCGAACTGGGGAGAAGATACTAGAACTGAGCCATACATAGAACAGAGGTGGGAGAGTGAGCGGAGCCAATAGATGTTTGCTTCGGTGCATATTAAATCTTCCTCACCACAGGGGCTCTTGGGGCTTACAGGGTTATCACCCTAACTAAAACAGTGCAGGTGTTCACCTTCAGACCCATGATTCTTCCTCCACTGGCACAGCTCCCTGTGGCGGGTCACTCAGGCTTAATTGCCGAAGGGCCACCACAACAAAGTATTGTGTGCTGTCATAGGCATAATTAGACTCTCATGTACAGAAACACAAATATATTACAAAGTGCTGTGAAACTACTTCTTCTGCACAAGTGTACTCATGATATAAGGTCTGCAAAATAAAAATGAGAATTTCCTGCCACACTGACTGAGTAACTAGAAACAGGAATTTTACCATTTTCCATATCACTTTAACCAGACCTCTTTAACTTACTCTTGCATTCTGAGGTATCAAGACTCAGGGACTAGAATCTTCTTCCCTCCCAAAGTTTAATTCTTTTTGATAAGGTACTCACAATTCTACATTATTAATATATATATTTTAAAAGCCATAAAGTCAAACATTCATTAGTGTTATCTAATTAAGAGTAGAACTTCTACAATTTTCATATTTAAATCTTCATAACCAAGGCTTCTGGAAGATACACAGTAGTGCTCACTTCTTTAATCAATGGAAGCTTAAGATAAAAGAGATCATCTGACTTACCATTTAATAAAATTATCTACAGAGGGCTAATATAAGGAAATGGGAAGGTTTTATGGAAGCTTGCCAATAGTCAATAACTGGTCTTGCTTTGATTCTGGTGAAAAATATATTTTAATTTCGAACTGATTTAATTTTGAATATAGAACCAGGATCTCAATCATTAAATAACTTGAAATTGTCTATGGATATTGTGTCACTGACGTACTGTTCATCTTTCAGAAAGAGTTTCTCTATTATAATATCATACACACATGCATTGTAGTTCTGACCTCCGGGACCTAATTCTGCCATTTCTCACAGCAGCATCCCCAGCCAAATTCAAAAGGAAGGACTAGTAGACATTTCACATGCGTTGTTCTTTATTCCCTCTCCAAACACAAATATTTTACTCCAATTTCCCTATCATGTTTTCACAATTAGTATAATTTCAAAGTGAAAAGGTAGGATTTCTTGGACATTTCCAACATATTTCCAATGTGCTTTCTAGGCTCCTCTACTGTGATCCTTTCTAATTACTTCAATTATTTTATTCCTGATGGTTTGAATATACTAAACTATTTGAAAGAAAAACAAAAGTGATGAGGGGGTGTTCAAACGTGAAAATATCCTCTTCAATAAGAAAACACTGTTTGGGCAGTAGAATGCTATTTCAATATCTCTTGCTTTCATCACCTATAATGCTTCATTAATTATTAAATTGTACTCACTTTCTAAATTAGAAACAAACTAAAATATTTAAAACACTGGTGTATTATTAAAATAATTAGCAGCCAAAGTGGCAAGCTGCTCACCAAAGCAGACACTGAACAAGTCTAACTGTCCTCGGCCTGTAACAAAAATACTGAATAGGTGACTTTCTTTCAGAATAGCTTGCAAACCCCTAGGCAGCCAGTACTCCCAGTGTATATCACATTTCAAAGACTTCACTCATTTATTTAGTTCAAATGTGGAGGATTTTTTGTCTACATCCACCTTTCTTTGAGCAATTCTAAAGTAGCTGGTAGAATAGAGGTCTAATTCTGTATTTATGTTTGTTTATGAAGATCATCTATTGTGTCTAAAAGTTAAAGCAATTGTGATCTGGCTGCAGCTGGGAACTCTACATAAAGAATAGTGACTATTTTAATCTGTCATAGACCAACTAGATAATAAGATATACAAGTTATAAGTGAAGTAAGACTCTCTAATTTGGCTCGTGGACAATCCTGAGAACTGAACTTTCATTGTGTTTTGGTAACCTGAGGGGGAAAAAAGGAGGACTTTAGAGCTAAAGCATGAAATAAGTGTTCTCATCTTGCGTTTCTGATTCATTGATTCTAGGTATATATACCTGAATTGACTAAAGTTTACTTACTAATATAAATTTGGAGGGTTATTTCTGGTCTTTATGTGAACTCAGGTTTCCTTGTATTTGAAATTTGATGTGTATGGAATATAAATTTGTTATAAAGAGAGGTGGAGCTTTTAGAAGCTGCTGTGTTCACAGCATACCTTTCCCATCAAGGCTAGAAAGAATAGAAAAATCATTACTGAATTTTCAATGCTACTCTGTTTTGCAACAACTTGAAATATGTTTGTAGAACACTACAGTTACATCTTTCCCGTGTTTATCAGACCTCCATATGAGAGGTTGTTGGTTACAACACAGACAAACATTACAAACACTTTTGTGACTTTTAGTTGTAGGCATCAGTAGGTTATGATACAGCCTCAGAAAGACATGCTGAGAGAATCCCATCACAGAATAAATTCAATCTCAACAGTCAGAGCATCAACCTGGAAGCTGTATCATTGTATCTCTTCAGTTCCAGGTCCTCAGCTGATTAATCTTTTTTTGCCCCTAAACTGGAACACCTGCAATGAAAATGTTGCAATAAACCTGCATCAAATATCAATTACCCAAGTATGCAATAGCCTCCTGAGATGGAAGAGACTTTGGTTCAAAGCCATTCCCTGGTGCCGGCTGAGATAGATTTCAAATCTTTTCTGATTTACAGAAAACCATCCTTGCCACTTCCTTAATAGGCCAAGAGAGGAGTAGGTCATCCAATGGCCAAGGTGGAACTTGTGCCTACCTTTCTCACAAGCCTAACTTCTAAAAGAACCAATTTTTCTTACCTGCAGATACTAAATTAAACATTTTGACAGTTTTTAGTCAGAATTTTTCACCAGATTTCTGAAAAATCCCAAACCAACCCACTTTTTGACAAATAAACAATTCACCAAATAAAATACACTTTGGTGCATTAGAAAGCATAGTTCAGAACTTATGTAATTCAGAGCTGTTACACAGACATCCAGCAGGGTTATATTCAATTTCTCCAATGTAAATTTGATGTTATAACTTCATGATATTACTGCATATATGAAGGTCTTACAAGGAGAATGTCTGTGTTTTTCCATGGATTCAAATTAGTTCTTTATCTACTTTTTACCAAAAGCATTAAGTTGCCCTTCATAAATCATAACTCACTGTTCATAGACAAAAATGAAAAAGTGGATTTCTGCACATGTGAAGTTATCTAACTTGTAATGAACGTGATAAGAACCAACACTAGAAAGAAAAATAAAAATCCACTTCTCTAAACCCCCCAGACCCTACAGTATTTTTGATAAAAAGTCACAAATATGTGCAGTGAAACTATTTCAACATGGATATATAAAATATATCAAATTCTTCTTTCTTCATGTTTGTACACAGAATATAACATATATATGAGGGCCATTATGCCTAAAATATTTCACAGTTTTAAAAATAAAGTAGAAAAATTTACAGCGAATATATTAAGATGCTCCAGTTTTTGCATTCACATGAAAGAGTTTCTATCTGTCTGTAATCTACTTGAAATATTTAACAAAATAATTCACTGAAGAGAGTGGGAGAAAATAGTAGGTATGTTCCTATTATCTGCTGATAATAAAAATAAAAACATTTACTTGTTTATCTTCCAGTTTATGCAAAGATTTACCAATTTTGCATCTTGCAACAGCAATGAAGAGAGACAAAGTGGAGTAACATTACTGTTCTTTACAGAAATACCTTCTTTTCAGCATAGCATTCTTAGATAACTGCACAAATAGACTGAATCAAGGTTAAGGCCCTCTTCTTGTAAAAATATGTATATTTACTCCATATACTCTGAATGAGTTCTTTAAATTCCCTTTGCAGATTTTCAGTGGGATCTCAAAAATACTGAAGACAAGACACAAAGCTTGCAAAAGCAAACACTTGACACAGAGAACCAATGCATCTGCTTGCAATGTATGACCAGTAATACAGAAGATATTAAGTCATTCAGAAAAATCTATCAAAAACTGGTGAGATTCAAGAGTGGAAAAAGCATAACACAAGAGAAATGCAAGAGAAAATTACCCATAAGGCTTAGAAGGTGCAAGTGTTCAGTACATATTTTTTCCTGTATTCAGAAAAAAAAACCCAGACTGATGTATCATACCAAAATGATTTTGGTGTATGTCAGAGTCTTGAGTTTCTTAATAATGTTTGTTTAAAAACTTGAATAATCCTAAGAAGTTTTAAAAGTTAAGCACTGTGAAAATATCTCTCTGAATTATGGAATTGGGCAGGATCTCATATACATTGTTATTCATTTTAATAGAAATCACAGTGCAGCAGAAAACATTTAGAATTTGTCGATAGAAAAGACTGATGGAGCGAAAACTGTACAAGATTATTGAAGGTGTTAGGTATGTTGTTTTCCAGCTGAGAACATGACTTTCTGAGTATCTTGAAGTAACAAGAACTATTTAAAGTTCTATAAAACCTACACATCAAAAGTCAAAAGACAGGTTTCTCAAAAATATAGACAATTTTCAGCTTTTCCTTCTGACTTGTGCCCCACCAGTTTAATAATTCAGGGTTTTATTTGTTTATAACTGATATTGATTGAGAGTAAATGTGTGGGAGTATTGATATGGAATACAAAGAGTAAAAGATAAGGCCTTTTGCATAATTAATAAGAATGGCTGTAATGTTTTAGAAAGAGACATGTCAACCATGTATTTTGTTTTAGTGGTCACTGGATCAAAAACAAACAAAGCAACCACCAAAGAGCTGGAAGAAAACCAATTAAAAAAACCACAAGCAGACATTAAGCATGAGAAACATGGTGTAAGTTCTCCTACTACCTTTCTAATTATCTGATACGATAATTTTTAAAAATTGTCTTGTTAAAAACCTAACACTCAGTCAATACAGGTAATGTGCTGAGGAATATACTTCTGTGTGATGTTTGAATTGGCTCCACAGTGTAATGGGGGAGGGGGAAAAAAGCACTCACAGAATCAATGCAATCACAAAATACAATAATCCCTGTATTAAAGGGATTAAAATTTGGCTAACCCATAGACCACAAGATGTAACTCATAAATGAAGACTCATCTTCCTGTTGAGGTTGCTTCTAGTTCAGATATTCAGGAATCTGTCCTCGCCCCATTGATCTTCAATACCTTTGTAAATGAACTGGAACAAAATATGGAAGCATTGCTTGTAAAATCTGCAGATAATACAAAAACTGGTGGAGAGAGAAGTTACAATGGTCATAGGTCAGTTATAAACCTGGCTGATCTGATTCATATAGTGAAGTTGGCTCATTTGATCAACATGAGGCTGAACATTGCCAAATGCAAGGTCATGTAATGTACAAAGGAAAAATGTAGACTGTGATTACTAGATGAGAGGTTGTATCATGAAGTGCATTACACTGGAATGGTTTACCACAAATAATCAAATAAACATGAGTTTTCCATCTATACATCTACAAAAGAGTCTTCCCAGATATATAGACAATTCCCATACAGAATGGCCATGGTATGAAATCTTCACTGAGTTATAGAGAATCATACTGGCAACTCTGCTTGAAAACAGAACATTAAGACATTGTAAATGATTTTAGAAAGAGCCATAGAAAGCTTTCGGAATAGAAAACTTGTCTACTGAAAGGCAGCTAGGAACTCCATGAGCCACACTTATCTAAAGAAATTTGAGAAGAGTCTTCACTATCATCAATATGTCTACATATCTACAGGTTTTCTTAAAATGAATGCCCCTGCATTTTATCAGAACAAGCCACAGAATCCTAATAATTAGATAACAAAGCCAGGGAAATTAATAATGGGCAACTCTTTTAATTAAATTTTGATTTTTTAAATCAAAAGGTTTTTTTTTTAGTAATTCACCATTTGAGCACCTTGCTCAGATGTAGTAAATTTTTATGACCTGAAATTCTGATATCAAATTACCACTTTTCTGAAATATCTTGTGATTAAGCACAAGTTACAAGGACATTTAACAGCTGATCGAACAGAAAATTTCTTTGGAAAATCAGATTATTGTAATTCTCCCTTCAGGCCTGTAAATATTTTTAACTAGTTGGAGTTTTATGCAGGTTTTTCTTCCATTTTGGAGCCAGCCAGTCTCATGCACTTGTTCAACAGTTCTGGGATGCTGTGGCTTCCCAATGTGATGCCAAACAGAGGATGCAGGCATTATGAAATGACTGATAGATGGAGACAAATAGAAGGCATGCTCAGGAGGGCTGATGCTCATCCATTCCTTTTCCCTTTACTACATTTGCATCCACAGTCAATTAAGCTTTAAAAATATTGCTCCTTTTGAGGTGTAAATATTTTTAAAAGGCTGATTTGATTACTTCTATGATGTTCATATTTTACATCTATCACCCAATAAATGAGATGTGTTCTCTGAATGGAACAGAGTGGCTCATTTGGAAAGGATCATCTAGTCCTACTGCCTGTCCTCTTCAGGGCTGAAAAACAGTTAAAACACAATATTAAAGGTATTGTCCAAATATCTCTTAAATACTGGCTTTAGGCATCAACCACATCTCCAGGAAGCCTCTTCCATTGTTTGATTACCCTCTTGGTAAAGAAACAGTTCCTCATGTACAGACTAACCCTTCCCTGGCACAACTTTGCACATATCCCACTCATCCAGTTGCTGGATCCTAGGCAGAAGTGAATCAGCACCTCCCTTTCCACTTTCCCCTCAAGCAAACTGTAGAGATCAATGAAGTCACCCCTCAGCCTCCTTCTCTCCAAACTGGAGTAACCCAGAACCCTCAGCCGCTCCTCACAGGATGTGCCTTCCAGCCCTTCCACCAGCTCTGTTGTGTTGTGGACACAACACAATGTTGTCCTGCTCTGGACCATTCCAAGGACCTTCAAATGCTTCTCACATTGTGGGGACCAGAACTACACACAGGACTCAGGGTGAGGCCACACCAGTGCTAAACTACAAGGAATGTAGGGCTCAAGGTCTATCAGTATAAAGCAAAAAAACTCACTGAATACTTCTGCTCTTTCATGTTCCCTGATAACCTCCAACACATAGCAGTCAAATGGCTTTCTTGGACTTCCTTCTGGTATTAGCATATCTAAAAAAGCTATTCTTCTTGTCTGACGCAACACTGGTCTGTTTCAACTCCAGCTGAGTTTTGGCCTTCTCCATGGATATGTGAACCACATCTCTGCAATCTTCCTGCAATGCCTAAATTCTTCCATAGGTCATAAAATTTCCTTTTCCTGTTGAATCCTAAGAGGAGTTGCCTGTTCTGCTAAGATGGTTTTCTTCCACTCTTACTTACAACAAAATGGGGCTCTGAATCCTAGAAGTATAGAATAGTGAAGTCTGGAAAACACTCTAAGACCAAGCTCAATTGTTTACCCAACATCATCATGTTCACTGCTAAACCATGTGTCCTGGTTTAGAGGACAAGTGTCTGCCAAAGAAGGCAAGAGGTCCCCTTGGAATGGAAAATGTGACCCCCTTCCCCCCGATTTATTATAACTTTGAAATTATGGGGCTTTCAGGCAAAGATATGGGAAAAGGAATAACAGTTCCTTAGTTTTATATATACATATATATGTATATACAAGAAAACAAACAACAACAGCAGGAATAACAAACAAAACCAGAAACCCAGTGGCAGCCTTCTCTGGGCTGCCAAGCACATTCCCCTTTGGTGCAGTTCCAGTCACAGCCAGCAGGGGCGCTGTTGGCTCCAGCTGGGCAGGGCAGTGCGGTGACTCCCCCGAGGCTGCAGGGGGCACTGTGGCACGAGCTCGGCTGTCTCTCTCACATGGCAATGGCGGGCCAGTCTGGCAGAAGGGATGGAAAAGGACTTCCTTTACAAACTCACGGGCACGAGTTGGTCCCGATGGCCCTCCAGATGGTGACATGGGCTGTAGCAGGAACCTCAGAGCAGCAGGTGGGATGGCAGAGGCGGGTACACACATGGTGACAAACAAAATGTAGCAGTAACTCCACAGCTGTAGCAGGAGCTGCAAGGGCTAGATGGACATGGGGTATCAAGTTAAAGTGTAGCAAAAAACCTGATGTAGTGGCAGAAAAACCAGCAAAGCTGGGCAGTGGCAGCTGGGCTTCTGCAAGCAGCTGCCACACACAGCTGGGAGATGTGCCCTCCTGGAAGGATGGGGGGTTTGGGGTCCTGGGTTTTCCCCTGAGGCACCTCAGAAGATGGTGAGGGTCCTTTCCAGTGAGGTAGGGTGTTGAAAAAGAAAGGTCACAGTTCAACAGCTGCTCTTACAAGAAAAGGCTCACCCACATTAAGGAAGAAGCAGTGAAGGGCTGGAGTCTGGTGGCAGCAAGCTATCCCTGTGGTAGCAGCAACTCGACTGTCCTCCTCCAATCTGAGAGTGAGAGAGAGCTAGGAGCTGACCCCAGCCCCCTGACACCATTGCCCCTGCCAAAATCTCACAGTATCTCTGCCGTTCCCGAGAGAGCTAAGAGGATAGCCAGCTGCACCCTTCCCCCTCTGCCTCCTCCCAGCCACCTCCCTTGTCTCTTAAGTATTGGTTGTTCCCATCTCTTAGGCAACAAATGGGACAAAATTCCCTGAGAGAAAGAAAAGAAAAAATCCTGAAAAATACTAACATCCAACACCATGTCTCCAAGTTCCACACCCACATGAATTTTGAACATTTCCAAGGTTTCTGATTCCACCACTTACTGGGCAGCTTGTTCCAATGCCTGACCATCCTTTCAGCAAAGAAATTCTTCCCAATATCTAATCTAAACCTCCCTCGGTACAACTTGAGACCATTTTCTCCCAACTTGTCACTTGTTGCTTGGAAGAAGAGAAGAAGTCCCAACTCACTACACCCTTCTTTCAGGCAGTTTTAGAGAGTGGTAAGGTCTGCCTGAGCATCCTTTTCTCCAGGCTAAACAAGCCCAGCTCCCTCAGCCACTCCTCATCAGACTTGTGCTCCAGACCCTTCACCAGCTCTATTACCCTCCTCTGGAGAAGTTCCAGCTCCTCAATGTCTTTCTTGTCGGGAGGGGCCCAGAACTGGAAACAGGATTTGAGGTGTGGCCTCACCAGTATTGAGGGACAATCCCTTCCATAGTTCTGATGGCTGCACTCTTTCTGATACAAGCCAGCATGCCATTGGCCTTTTTGGCCACCTGGACCTGTTGGCTCATGTTCAGTTACTGTTGACCAGCACCCGAAGGCCCTTTTCTACTGGGCAGCCTTCTAACCTCTCTGCCCCAAGTCTGTAGCAGTGAATGGAGTTGTTGTAACCCAAAGGCAGGACCCAGCACTTCACTTTAAGAATCTCATACTGCTGGCCTCAGCCCATAAATCCAGCCTGTTCAGATCCCTCTGCAGAGACTTCCTACCCTCCAGCAGATTGTCTCTCCCACCCGACTTGGTGTCGTCCAGTGAGGGGAAACCCAGTCAATCTTTCACCAAAGTTGTTAATAAAGATCTAGATCAGACTGGCCCCACCACTGAGCCCTGGGGAGCCCTGCTGTTGACTGGCCACCAGTTGGATGTAACTCCATTCACCAACACTCTCCACACCCTGCGCTACAGACAGCTTTCTACCTAGCTGGGAGCACACCTGTCCAAGCCATGGAAAGAGTATTTCCAGGAGAATGTTTGGGAGACAGAGTTAAAGGCTTTAGTGAAGTCCAGGTAGGCAACATCCACAGCCTTCCCCTCACCCACTAGGCAGGTTAGCTTGTCCCAGGAGATCAGGTTGTTCAAGCAGGACCTGGCTTTCACAAACCTCTACTGGCTCGGCCTGATCTTAGGGCTGTCCTGCATGTGCTATACAAGAGTGTAATGGTGTTCTGCTCCATGACCTTTCCCAGTACTGAGGTCAGATTGACAGGCCTGTAGTTCCCTGGATCCTTCTTACATTCTCTGTTGTAGATGGGTGTTACATTTGCCAACTTCCAGTCGACTAAAACCTCCCAGTTATCCAGGACTGCTGATAAATGACAGAAAATGGCCTGTTGAGCAAATTCACCAGCTCCCTCAGTACCTTTGGGTGGATCTTGCTCAGCCTTTGAGACTTGGGTCTGTCTCAGTGGTGTAGCTGGTCACTGACCATTTTCTCTTGGATTAAGGGGATTTCCTTTTGCTCCCCATCCCTCTTTTCCAGGTCAGAGGGTTTAGTACCCTGAGGATAACTCACCTTTCTCTTAAAGACTGAGGCAAAGAAGACATAAAGCATATCAGCCTTTTCCTCATTCTTTGTCACTGTGATTCCTTCCTCATTCAATAAAGGATGGAGATTGTCCTTAACCCTCCTTTTTTACCTTGTGGTACTCCCAAGTTGCCTGCCCCTTCTTCCAAAGGCGATTCTCTGTTTTTCTCTGAGTTCAAGCTAAAACTCTCTGTTCAATCAGGCTGGTCTTCTTCCCTACCATCTTGTCTTTCAGCACATGTGGACAATACCTTGCTGAGCTCCAGCAGATTCCACTGGACATCTTTTTTCCAGTGGAATCTGCTGTCAACTATATTAGAAAGAGTCTAAGTTTGATAGCAAGAGTTTGAAATAAAACTCAACCTTTCTTCTTTTCTCTTTTGAAAGAATTTTTTTGCCTTTGTTTATAGGATAATCATTTGGAATTTGGCATTAATATCTGTTATATAAACCGTGTTCTATAGGCTATTTATGTAAGTGTTTTCATAAATTGCTCAATCATGTCCATTAGATCCTGAATACAGAGCTAAAAGATGTAAGTGCCTTAAGTGCAACCAAACGAAATTTCCAAGTCCTTGTGAGTTACCTATAAAGCTTTACCCAAGCACTTAGGTGCCTATGAGGGTATGTGCTTCTTTGAGTTTGGTTGGCTTTTATCTCTTCTCCTAAAACATTTTTTCTTACCCTATTGTATGACTCTTTAATGCAGGATGTGTAAGCAATCCCTAGAGTCAGGACTAGAAACCTAGGGTGCTCATATCTTACAGAAAATGTCTCCTCAGAGAAACAGATCTCCCTATGTTCTCAGCTTTTATGATTCCCTGAAAACTGGATTGCCACTGTTTTTTAACTTCAGAAGAGATGGAAGGTGCCTTTCATTCATGTAGGCCACAGAATAACGTTCGACACCTTTCTAGGAGGCAAGAAATGTGCTTTGAAAGGCCTTAGGATGAAGGAAGTCTTGAAGTGATGATTTTCACTTCCTAGGACCTCAGCCACTACCATTGCTGCTGCCATCTTTTCAGTGCAAAAAGTAGAGCACTTCCATTTCCAGCCATTCCTGTTTCCATCCTGTTTCCAGAATGAACATCATGAGCAGCTTTGGCTTGTGAATATAAGTGTTGTGCAGCCTCTCTGGAACAGAAGAATAAGATAAACCTTGGGTCACTTCACTGTGAGCTGTGCTTCACATATTTCCATGTATTAACAGCCATGTTAATAGATGGTGCTCTAGGGATCTGACTTTCCCTATATGCTGTATTGGGTATGTAGATAGCTTGTTTTTATGACTCCTTGAACTGCGCAATTAAAAGGGAAAAATGGAAGGACAAACATTTCATTGACAAGTCTTCATTTGTGAATCTGGACCTTCATGTTTCAAGGCAAAGTGTACAGCCTGGACAAAAAGGTCATATTTCTTCTCTTTTTGACAAGGCTGAAAGAAGCTAAAGAAGACTTACAGTTTATAGTTGTTTACCACAAAACAAGTATAGAAATTAATATCCTGATTAAAAGTATAGTTACCACATCATTCTGGCTGTTTAGAAGTAATCTTAGAACTAATAACTTGATTATTAAGTATGTAATGGTGAAGAAAAAGTGTCTGTGTAAATAAAATAGCACAGTACAAATAACCATAAGTTAGAGTCTGGAAATTAAAAACTAAAATTATAGACAGCACACTCTATAAAACACAGCCAGTAAATTTGGTTTACCACAATTATTGTCAGGATAATGTAACAAACAGATGGATGATTTAATATAATTAGGTTAGCTAATTTTAACAGGCTTGGCTACAAGCATTAACTTATTTTTATATTTGAATTTTTACTGTGCTTGCTTAGCCCAACTTGCACAATAAAAGCTCAGATCTGCACATAAGTACAGCTGTTGTGATGCTGTAAGCAGAATATCATATAGTCCCAATTCAACGACATTATCTTTTTGTCCCCTCCCCCCCAAAAAGTATTTGGTCTTGACTTACGTTTTTGCAGTTCACAGGAATTATTGAAAGCCACCAGCTACAGTAGTAAGGGCCTACAATCAAAATTACATGCAAACATATGCATCCCAGAATGCTACTGTGCAAGAAGTGCAGATGTACTGTGCAAGTAGATGTACCAACTAGCTGAGTCAGCAGGTGTTATTAGATGCAATTTTAAAGTCTCCCTGTGGTAAAAAATCCAAAAGCCCAACAACAACTAAGTAGTCTTCTTTCTGCTTAAGTACTAAACCTGCATCATTTTCGGGTCAAATTAAGCAGAGCACACTATCTCAAAAATATGAATTAGGAAAGAAAGAGCCCCATTACATGACTCATAGCAGCAGGTATCCTGCAGTTTCAACTGAGCTATGTGCAACATGTGCTGTATTATGTGGGAAGGTTTCACTTTAGCAACTCTGGTATTCAAGTAGTACTTAATTGAGAACCTATTTAGTAATACTCACAAAAATTGGTTATTAACTTCAGTTGCCATATGATTATAACTCTTATTCATAGAAATAGAATGAATCCATAAAAATAAAGTATTCTGAAGTAGCTATTACAACAGCAAGACACTAGAAAAAGCTGTTTGACTTCCCACAATAATTAGGCTCATTACAGCTTATAACTGGAAGAAACTTTCAAAGAATTTGGGCTCAAGAAACAGTGCTGAATAAACCAGAAGATAGGAGTTGATTATTCATGGTATTCACAACTTGTAGTACTTCACAGATTTTTGTCATTTTTACTAGAGTCTGAAAAAAACCCGCAACCTGAAAATATATATATGTATATTTGCATCAAGAGATTTATGTCTACTTGCATGAATAGAGCTGCCTTTGATTGGTTCAACCTAGACAACAAAACAAAGAAAATGTTAACATTATGAAGGAGACAATAGTCTTGCTTTCCTATTGACATTGTTGTTGTTGGGGTTTTTTTTGTTTTTGTTTCAGTAGAAACTGTCTATTAAATTTTACCAATAAAGAAGTGAATAAAATGGTTTCATTTTAAAAGTATATTTTTCAACCTGGTTCTTAGAGTCAAATAGAAGAGAAAGTACCCACTGATTTTGGTTGGACATGCAATAGATTTTCAAACCTTCTTAGAGCACAGTTAGGAGGTTTTTTTCTTGCTCTTTCTAGCAGTTTCTCTGAAGAATTACTGCTAACTATCTGGCAGTCACTGAAATAATAATTTCCATTAGCTAAAAAAAGGCAGTAAATATTTAACTTGCAAAATTCTTGGAACTCTGCAGCATGTAAATGAAATGTTGCAGGTTTTTTTCCCCGTGAAGAAGAAGTGAAAAAATGCCTGATAGTGTCCATTAAAACGTATCTATATATATATTAGTATATTTATTACATTTCTGGGGGACATAAGTCTAATGTGTATTATTTGATGCACTACTGAAGAAATGATAATTTTTTTAATTATGAAAATCTAACAAGAATGACAGCAAGGCTAATATTATAGGCATATCAAACAAGCAACTCAATAGCTTCATATTAAAGGAAAGAAAATACTTAAGTGGGAACCAAGTCTTATAAGTTTTAAAAGTGAAACTACAGGAAAAATAACTAGAAGATCAGGTAAAGAGGGAAAGAGTGTTTGCTGTGATGAGAAAATGAACTGCGCAACAACTTGTCAAATATCCACAGGAGTGACAATATTACATTCATCAAGGCCACAAATCTGTTGCTTCTGAGATCAAGAAGACTTTGAATGATGTTGAAAATAGAACAGTGGAATGAAAATATGAGGGTTTTTAGATGTTTCCCAGAAGGTAACAAAACTGAAATATAGTTTGGTTATGAGAATCTTAGTAATTGCAAGAGTCCCCAGCAGGCTGAAAAGTGGATGGAGATGATCACAAATGATGGAAAATAAGATCAGAGATTGAAGATGATTGAGACGTAAGCAGTCTTAAGGCAATAGCTGACCATGGAAGGTTACCTGTACACATACTGCTGAAGAAATGGATATCTAAGGTACTGACATACAGAATTTAGGTGAAATTATGCTTGCATGTACCCCAGGTGCAGAAGTAAGAAAAGACAGAGACATTGTGTGCCATTCACAGTCAATTGTAGAAGGGATGAGAAGCATTCTCTGCAGGAAGTGCTGAAAAAACAATTAAAAAACCACAGAGGCTAGGGTCGTATACAAACAAATTCTTAGAGCAGACATGAATTATGATTGCAAATTTGGTTTGGTTAAGAAGAAGTTATTATAAAAATACACTGGGGAAAAAAATAGAAAAAATCAAATAGATTTGAAATAGGTTTGAAATACACTGCTGTAGAATAATGACATTATGCTTAAGTTCAGTGTATTACAGTCAGAGGCTTACCACATAAGAGTCTTATATATCACTGGATAATTTACAGTAGTTGTTTTATGCATCATTATCTTAATAGCTATGCTCATATCATTACAATTTATTGTAGGATAATTTATGCATGTTTCAGTACTGGTTTATGCCTCTACTTACTGCTCGATTAAGAATTAACCCAGCCCAAAATTAGGTTTTTCAGACTCCATCCTAAAGATAGGAATAGAATGAAAGAATCAACATACAGGTTTCTTTATTGCAAACATCACCATGGCAATGAGCACTGTGAAGGCTGACCTGGATGTAAGGTACTTGACGAATTGACCTTCAGCTTTTAGTTCAGCTATTGCAGATGCATTAGTGCACGATACTCACAGTACCCTTAAATGAATTTTCTGTAATGGCGAAAGAGCCGAACGTGGATCAGTCATCTTTTGAAAACTATATTGACTTTTCAGACTGGATAACTAGTGAGTGACTGGTGTGAACATGAGGTCATTGAAAGCCCTTAACTAAAAGAAATCAGTCCAGAGTGATTGTCAATTGACTGTTCATTGACTGAGAAGATGCAGTACTGCAACATTTAAAAAAGACGCAAACCCTATTCTGCCCCTCAGATACATTTGTATAACTCTGGGAATATGCAGACAGTCTCATAATTCTTGAATTATTCTCATGCTTAATGTCTTAATTTATCATTCCTATTTACTTGCCTTCATAATTTTCAGAATATTTTTCCACCTATAAAAAGTCAAGAGCAGCCCAACGGTCCACATTTGTTATACAGTTGCTGAAAGCTAACAACTGCTTTGTGAATCTTCTTTGTCTCTTAATGCTAGACCCAAAGACTAGGAATTTTTCTATTGATTTCAAAGAGCTATCCTGTCTCTTCAATACATGTCTGGAATGCCAACAAACATTAGTTTGATCATCCCATCATCTTAAATATAGATACAAATTGAATATAGCCCTAAAAACAGAGAAGAAACATCCAAGACACACAAAGCATTCAGTGACTTTCTTGGTACAGAATATTCTCTATTTTGCAAATGCCTCTAAAAAGAAAAAAAGATAGGAGGGACAATACATTTTAAATTTAACAAAATAAATTTTAAACAATTTGGCTAATATAAATGTTGTATAAACACAAAGAGCATAGAAATATTGTAACTAGTGAGTAACAATAATTTGGTGGGTCATTTTGTTAAAGGGGACAATGTACTGCACAGTACCTGTATTGCAAGCAGTACTTCCTTTCCGTTACTACCAGAAAGAAGTTAATGTAGCACAGCTTGTCGTGGTGTGGCTGAATAATTGTTTCAAGGCAAGGTATTGGGAGGCTAGGTCTAATAGATACTACAATTGAACTCAGTCAGAGAGCAGCTAGATGCATTATTGATTATGCATGCGCTTCAGAGTCTTGCAGTTTGCACATCAGCACTTGCACGAAGTAATAAACCTAGAAAAGTCTTAACAAATCTTTTTAAACCATCTAAGCAGAAATCATTTTTTCCAGCAATTAAAAATATATATGCTCATGAGGTTACCACGATGAAAGGTATTTATTTAGTTCAGTACTTTACAGCTTCTATTAAATACTGCATTCTCAAGATGACCTCTAGCTTCCACTCATTAGATAATATCAGGCATTTTTTTAGGAATTGATGTGTTTCTTTTGCACATCAGTGCACAGTGGATAATTTAAAAATAAAAAAATACATTGGCTAAAGGAATAGAGTATGCTATTAGCAGCCTTCGATCTGGGAAATCTGCCAGTCTAGCTGGTGTTAATTTAGCTAGCATATAAAAGAAAGAGGCTATACCTCCACATAAGCACTATTTTTCTCACTTCTATTAGGATTTTCCTTTTCGAGCTGTAGAAATTTTGACTAGTGAAATGCTTTCTCTTCACACTTAGCTTATTAGGGAATGAGATCTGTACTCTGAATTCCTTCATCCCACTGAGGTATTTCAATAGTTTCAACTTTTTAAGAAGGCATTCTTCGTTGTTTGTTCGCTTTTTTAAATGCATTTCCTGGAAGTTACCCTGAGGCCGTTCTCCAGTTGCTGTTCTTTGTTCTTCCCCATCACAGACCATTATCTTCTGATGCAGCACATTTAGCCCTGATAGGATAGCCATTGCCTAAAGTGTACAGTATCTCTTGAGAATAATTGGAGCAGGACTTAAGGAATCCAGGATCTGAGGATTTCCAGTGAGATAAAAGGACATAAATTCAAGGAGTGTATTTGGATGGGGAGTAGATAGTAGAACTAAAAAGTAGAACTACAAAGTAACAAAGATGTGTAGTTTTTCTCCCTTTTCAGCTGATGTTGAAACCTTCAGGAAGTTGATTATCACTTAGTGCTCCATCACAGAGGTATTCAGGGCTAGATGATCAAAATGTCTGGTGTGTGAAAGTAGCTTGACAAGTCTATGTAAAAATCAGGATAGAGCTATGCTGAGGAAAACAGTCAGAGGACAGTTCAACACATTATTTGGTTGCTTCGAGGGCTAGCATTTTATTATTTATGAGACAGATAAAGTCTGAAGTTCTCCATAGTCTCAAAAAGGAATTGAATTTGCATCCCCTAAATTGAGGTGTCTTAAATGGGTCAACACTTTTACTCCTGTTTCTATTAATAAAATAATTTCAATTGCCTTCCCTTCTTGCAGATATTACACGGGCTGTCCCCAAAACTCAAAGTGACTTTTTTTCCTACTTATCCAAAAAAAGCCAGATGAGTAGTGGGATTCCAGGGAAATGTGCTGGTCTGTCACTTGGAAGAGGTCTCTAAGAAAAGAGATCACAGATGTATCTTCCATCCTGCCACAACTGAGGAAACAGAGCAGTGAACAAGGAGGAATTGAATATGGATTTGTGTTTGAAACTGAAACAATTAAAGTTAAGCATTCACTTCAGAATGCACTTCCAAAAATTGAAGGTGTTAGCTGTGCTTTTTTATTGCGGTTTAAGCTCTTGCTCCCTTTTGTCAAAACTACAGAAAATTCCCAAAGATCTCTAATGCTAGCAGGTTCATAGGGATGGGAAAGTCAATCTATTTGAAGGGACACAACAGAGCAAAAAAAAAACTGGAGCACAACAGCAACAAGTGTTCTATAATGGCTGTGCTTGTAATTCAAGCACTTTCTTTGATGGAATTTTCACAGCAAATGGTACCACTCAAGACATTAAATCCTGTGATCACAATTTTGCTAGTGTCTTGGAATAGGGTTTTTCAAAATTGGGTGGCAATTTGATAAAATTAGTGTGTTGTTGGTGTATATAAAAACAAAGAAATATTGCAGATAATCAGTATAGCCTGAGGTCAGAAGTCAATCCAATTATTGGAGGACTAGGAGCCACAACATTATGTCTGTTGACCAGAGACTACCTAATCTTTAAAAAGCTTGTTAAAAAAAAAATAATTAATTCTGACTATATGTGTTTGTGATATTTAAATATTGTGTTCCCATGTGAAAGGATTAGCTGAGACAAAAAGAAGGGCTTGACTTTCAAAGGTACAAAGCAGCCTAAGACCTAAGACATAGGTTGTCTCTTACTGGGAGTTTGACAAGTGCCTAAATACTTTCAATGCCATTGAGGGTCTAAGGAAACTTTGGGAAATCCCATTCAGTACCATAGGTACTTAGATACTTTTGAAAAGCTGGCTTCCTCTGTCTTGCCTAGTGATGTACCACATCAGAGGTAGTCAGATTAGGATTAGTGTGTCTCAGAGCAACAGCACTGATAATGTTCCCTAGCATGCCTAGAGACAAGTTGTTCTTTCTCCAAGGCTGATACTTCCCTGAATTGTGCCACAGAGAGTAGTAGCTCAATTAGGCTCAGTACAGCTACCCTTGGGCTGTGACTACATGATAACTTAGACCACATTTTAATTTCAAGAAATACTTGGAGCATCTGATATTAAAAAAAAAGTATCAAAAACCTGTCTTTCTAGAATGTTCACTGAGGTGAAATTGCCTTTCATACAATAGTGCTGACTTGGGTTTGGACTATGTTTCCTTGCAGGAATGTGGTGGGTTTTCATGTGTTACAGGCCATGAAGCAAACAACTGCCCACAAGCCCCATTTTCAGTTGCTCTAGACCTTATCAACCGTGCTCTGCAGCCCTTGCAACGGACTGCCACTGTCATGTACTCAAACCCATTGAATTTTCTGTCTGAGATCCTCTTAGGCTAAAATATGTTTTGCGTAAGTTTTTGATCTCTTCTGCTCTCAAATCCCATCAGAGAGACTCATGGCTGTTTGAGAAAAACAGGCATGCAGATAGACTGTGAATACTGGAATATGATAGGCTATCAGGAGCACCCTAGTTCTGCATTGCAGTCCTTAATACACAGATTGCAGTAGCTCTATCCCAGACACTTGCATCTGTGTGGGCAGGGTAGCACACCTACTCCATAGGGTGTAAATATCTTGGATATAATGAAGGCTTCTATGATTGAGCCAGAATGGAGTTCCTGCTTTTTTTTTTTTTTTTTTTCCCCAGTTTCTGAGATTTCTGTCTCAGGAAAAAACATACAAACAATAAACAACATAAAAGCTTCGCCCAGTGTTCAACTGTGAATCAAAGAGGGGGAACAGTCCCTGGAATAATATTTTAACAGAGCTTTTGGACAACATTTAAACCAGTCTGTGCAAACCAGCTGGAATCTGTTTGGTGTGCCCCCAAATCAGCTTGATAATGAGCTCATAACAGTTTGTTGATAGCAGACTGGCTGATTCATAAACTGCTTGTCACTATTGCATAAGTGATATATGAGTCACAAATTTAAATAAATTCAATATTAGAAATATTGGGGAGCCAATAAATCTGACTATTTCTTATGAATCTATCCAAACATCTCCTGCACTGTCATTCTGCTTTTTCACATTTTGCTAAGCCCATCTTCTCAGAATTTACTGCATATGCAAAACCAGCAGTGCAAGCAAGATGGTAATCAGGGCATAAAACAGACACATGCACTCTCCTATGTATTAATAAGTTAGTGGGGCTGGGAGGAAAAGAAATGGAAATAAACCAGGCCTCAGATAATTCCAGAATGACAGAAGTGATGTAATGCTCAAATTATAGTTCTTTGAAGTAGGCTCTGGGTGAACTAAATACATAGCACATGGAGAAAATTGTGTGGCAACTGCTGTGGTAGAATTTGTCTTGATTAAGGCTCCATATGAAAAGATAAATCTTTCTAAGTAGAAATAGGAGTTCAATGAATTGAAGCCAAAAATTCAGCATGCCATTTGAGTTCAGGAAGTGAAGTAAACATGAGTTTGCATAATGTATTAGAAACCACTGTATTGCATTAGGAATATTCACAATGTCTATATACTCTCTGAAAATAAGATATAGCTGTTGCTAAGTTTGCTGTTTAAATTTTAAAAAATCAAGATCATATTTATTCAGATTGTGGTCTTAGCATCCCTAAAATGTATTAAGACCTTTTTGTTGCTTTTTAAGGTCTGGGTTGTATTTCTGACACAATTTGTATCACCCATATGTAGAATACACAGTACTGTGGGGTCATGGTAGAGAATGAAGTTTCCAAACTGGCTTTAGTATGAGCTGACTTGTTCTTTCTGACCAAAGAAGGAGCGGTTAATCCTATGCAAGTCAAGAATTTATCCAAAAATATTTAATATGAAGTAGGTAAGTGCAAGCCCTTAATTAAGGGCTAACAGAAAACACCACAATGATTCATCTACTCACATTGAAAAGCAGGACCAAAGTTGGCTTCATCTACAAGCAAACTTGTAGACAAAAAGTTTTGGAATAGATTTTAGACTTAATATTTAATATCCATATCATACACTAATTGATACAGCTATTTTTCCTATTACCTTTTACAGTTAAATCTAATAACTGTATCAACACTTTGTAGCTGATAATTATGTATGTAATAGAAGAGCTGAGGCTAATTATATATTCTGCAGTCAGTTCTGTAGGGATATAGAGCTGGATTTACCCTGTCACTGCCTCCAGGTCTTGACATCTTTTCCAAAGATTTAATTTTTTTGTGTTGGTGTAATTTATTGACTCTGGGACTTTTCCCTTTTTTTATGAAGGAGTGCCTATTCTCCATCCATCTTCTAGCTGATCTAATTTTAATAAAAAGTGTTTGTTTTTAATAGTGCTGGAGGCACTTGGTTGTTGAGATGCATAAATTAAAAATTTACATTGTTCTTCATCCCCTACAAAGTCAGTAGGACCGCATTCTATATATGTATTTATTTGGTGCCTTAAAACATAAACTTGGCATTGGGGAAAACAAGCAAATTTAAACAAAGAATATTTTGTTCTCTTCTATAGGGTTGTGGGATCTTTTCTGGTCACTTTTTTTCAAACTTGCAAATTTTATACTCCAAACCATTATTAACAAGGAAGGATACTGAAACAGAGTATTTGTTAGAATATACTAGTGAAGATTTGAATTTTATTTAATTCAGAATGTGCAGAGTGCAACTTCTTGTGATGTAAACCAGTGCGGCTCCATTTAATTTAGTTGAGTCACCAAATTTGAACTGCCTAGTAATATAGCCTTAAATGTTTCACAGAATTGCAGAATATTTAGGCTTGGAAGGCACCAGTGGAGCATGCTTGCTATTTGATATTATTCTCTATGTTAGAATATGGAGAATTGTTAGGCAGATGTACTGTTCCAATGACCTATTCACATATGTAATACTATTCAGTCATGTTTAACAAAATCTGCACAGTTAGGCATTCTAACCAAAAATTTTCCTAGAATTACAATTGTAGTATGGCATTAACATGTTTATTATCACAGAGGGAAGAGACAACCACACCATCACACCATAGAATTCAGTGGATCAACTTTAGTCATGGGGTGGATTACGGCGGTGCATCCTCTTCCCCTCCTCCTCAGGCCTGCCTTTCAACCTCAGTAGCCCCTGAAAAGACTTGACTGAACAAGCTGAGTACTTCTTTCCTGTACCAAGAGTTTTTGCGTGATAAAGGTGGGAACAATTCTGACTGCAGCAGCTGCCTGAGCAAGGTGGGGAACAAATGATAAGCAGTTGACTTTCTTAGCCTTGGTAAATAATTTACCTGAATCATCGCCCGAGTGAAACAATACCATTTTTAATGGATTATTTGTAAAAAAACCCAGCTCTCCAGTACATATTAATTTGGGATATGGCAAGGATAGAAACTTATGGGTGACTACAGCCAATGACCTTGTGACCCTGTGAAGAGCGGTCTTAAGTGAGGCCCCTTGAGTTTTCCTGGGCTGCCATGGCTGCAGAGTAACGTCAAGTGGGATGATTCTTGGAGCTCCCCAGCATTCCTGTTCGTGGTGAAAGACCATTGCTGACAGTGAGACCTAGGCTGATTCTTTCAGGCACAGCCCAAGCCTATGGAGAAACATCAAGAGATTTGACATGAGTGTTTCACTGAATCTCAGGGAAATTTTTGATGGGTACCTTTACGCACATACATGTACAGATGAATCCATTTCTGTGCCTCTCTGTGTGTGAATTGATTATGGTATGAATGTTGTCACTGTGAATCTATAATTAAGTTGTTGTCATAATTGTAGTAAGTCCCATTGAATAACCTTGTAACTATTAATTTAGTCAATGATTAAGTGCTGCTAAACCCTTTTGTATCCCGATATTTTTGCGTCCATATCCATTGCACCTTCACCCTCTTGCAAATCCTGTCTCTATGTAAATCATTCTCAGCTGTTCTAATCAGATTTTCCTATGTATGCTTCATCTGTGTCATCAGCAATAGAGTGAACCTTTCCATCGAACTCTGTTAAAATTGTACTTTCACCAATTTATGTTGAATTCTGCTTTTTGCCATTACTTTTGATGGTGATTCTTTAAAGCAGTTTTTTAAGCTATTATTCATGGCAGTAGGCTACACTTTGACTCATATTCCCCAAATAACAATAAGTGCACCACTGCAAAGATCAGAAGATTTGTTCAAGCTGTTTAGAAGGTGCTGCCAGCCCATCAGTGTGGGCTTCAGCTCTCTGGGTGTGCCACAAGTCATGATCCTCTTCTGCCCCATTCATGGCACTCAGGATGCAGAGGCAATATCCTGCTACACCCCCCATTTCTTCTCTAGCTGTGGTCCCAGGGAGGTCCCAATGGCTGTGGCCATTCAGGAGATGACAGCATCCTTGGCACATAATATTATTTTCAGCCGAGCTGAATGACAAGGATCCAAGGTTTTATGCCCAGAGGTCTTGCACAAACAAAAGAAAATGCTGTTTTGTTTCCAAATGAGCAGCAGCAACAAAGATTAGAGCCCAGTGACCATAGTGGCGTGCTTACTGCATATGTGTGACAAGAACAATATGCCAGTTCTTAATGAGAAGCAGAAATTTTTGGCTCTGACAGTACTGCAAGATTTTCAAGACTTTACAGCCACTTTTAACATGAGAGGCATATAGGATGCTTTTCTTCATCTATAGCTACAAAAGTACACACAGATATCAAATGTAATTGTGAAAAAGGAGAGAAATGATGCATGTATAACAAAACAGACGGTGTGGTGATGACAATTTTTATACTACATATTGAATTTATTTAATTTAATAGACAATAGCCTGCCCTAATGTTTTAAGCCAACAAAGTATTTCCTGGCTTCCAAATGTTTGCTAAAATAACTTTTTTTCCTTGTTAATTTCCAGTTCTTGGCTGCATTTTGTGCTAATTTCAAACATATGTCATATACAAAATATGTTAATTTTGAAAGCCAAATCTGGCAGCAGATGATTTTTGAACTGGCATAGAGAGGTTTGGGACAAACAGACAAGCTCAAAGCTGGCAAGACACATTTAGAAACCACGAAGCATATTTTTAAAATTTTTTTCCAGTTATTTCCATGTGCACACAGGCAGGAATAATGAAGGAAAGACAAATGGTCTGTAAGAAAATTTCAGTATGAAATAAAAACACCTTTAATTTAGACATCTGCTGCATTTTAATTTATCCCATAATGTTTTAAAAAAATTGAGTTCAGTGTTTTATACAGACCTTCTGGTCATTAAATGCCATAGATAAAAACTAGGGCAATTGAAATGTGTGGTGTTTATGATACTTATTTACACTTTACTGAAACAACTGCTAGTGAAACTGGCCTTAGAAAGGCAGTAGGTTGTTACAATGTTTGCAAAAATCCTGTAGATTACTATCAGTTTAAAACAGTTGCACTTCACTTGTTCAGCATACTACTTTACAGAAGTGGTATCTTCTCAAAAACACTCCAGGAAGTATTCATATCAGTTAAAAAATAATCTCTCTCTCCTCAATATTGATCTCGTTATGAGTTTAACCCAAAACTTACTCAATTTCACAGTCAGTTTGCAGTCAGTTCTGTTTGTTTAGTATTTTTATATTAAAATACTTATATATATATATTATATATGAAAAGATATTTATATGTGGGAACAGGCATGTATACTTAATTCTGAAACTACTACTGCACTCATTTGTGTGTATATATTTATTCAGCTGATTGTAGCGATAGGATTCAGTATCATTTAAGACACATAGGAATTTTGATAATGATGGACTTAATTCTAAGAGGTATATTTTAAAATAAAAATAAATATAACTGGAAACTAAAGTGTAAAACTCCTTCAAAAGAATACAATAATGCAGCATCAAAAAGTACTATAAGGAGAGACTGAAGATCTGAAGATAAGAATACAATCTTAATTCTGCCTTATTAGTTGGATGCATTACAAACTCAGATTATGGGAGCATTTGTCCTTTATCTTATATTTTCTAATTTTTAGAATTTCTTTTCTACTTCTTTGCTCAGAATTCCTTTTCTGTGTGATTTAAGCATATGTGTTTCTTAAAGATCTGAATTGGAACAAACATGTTAAAACTTTCCTTGGTTGAGCAGTCTGAAAAATTTTAGTAGGAAGTATTCATAATGCCAAGCATCACAAAATACATGTCTGATGTTAAACTATCTAAATATATGAAACATTGTAGTATAAGAGTAAGAACACAAGGAAACAAAATTACAAAGTCTAAATGAACTCAATTATAGTAAGGAAAAGACATTTTCTGACATTACAAAGATGAAGAGTGAAAACAAAAAATTTTTTTTATAAAATAAAACTTTTCTCTGTCAGTCTATTTTGACTTCACTAAGACAATGTTTTTAGGCAGAAAACTATGACATTCTGCTAAACAATTACTTACCTCTCACCTAAACTAACCAATGATCTCCTTAGAGAGCAAAGTTATTCATAACTTTTGTAGATGGGCAATTCCACATTTATTTCTGCTTATAGTAGTTGATATCCAGCTGTCTCAGACAGACACATAATTTCCCAAAATGGTGAAGAATACATCACTACAAATATTCTGTCTGAAAAAAGGCAGAAATAGGTTACAAAAGAAAGAACTGACAGAAAGATTGTTGGGCTTCTTTGCTGATTCATCTGGATGCCAAGGGAAAACAGGTAATTCTGTGACTTCTAACATAAAGCAATTTCTACAAAATCCTGTTGAAAGATGGTGACTAGGGCACAGTTATTTGTCTTGGAAATCTATAGAAAGAATTACCTTGCAATCTGGTACCATAGGATGGTTACTTATGGATCATACACTGTACAATGGAAATAAGGTTATCGCTTTGGACAATTCAAACAAATGGACAAACAAACAAACAAAAACCAAATCAAACAACCAACAAAAAGACCCCAAAACACTGTCAGTAAGCTTTGATCCATACAATGTATGGAATATAGAAAAGAGGAGACCTAAAATATGCTTAAGTTCCACTTTTTCTGGATCTTTTAAAATTATACCAGTGAAAGGTTCCCCCAGAAGACTGCTTGTCTTCTGTCCCTTGGCTTACACAGCAATTTAAGTCTTTCAGACTCCTCTGTGCTCAAGGGAAAGAAATAGATCTCCATAAGGAGATTCATCCTGTCTCTCTTGGATTGTTGTCCCAGATGCATGACTTCCCTCTGGGAGTTTTCATTTTATTCTTTAAATATATAAAGAGAAGTTAATAGGATAACAAGAAGACAAATAGCACAAATCAGACATTCACTGCTGAGATAATTAGAATTATTACAGTCTTGTTCAAAGGGACTGGTCATTTGGAAGTGGCGTAAGAAGACATTTACATCCAGTAAATAAAATGAGGAAAAAACTTTCCACTTGAGATTTCCTCTCAGGACTCCAGAAAATACTTAAGTGGTTTAGCATTGAATTTATGGATGTGGAAATAGCAAATTTGTGGGTAGACCAGTTCTCTTTCTACATATATTGAATATATGCTTCATACCCTCACATAGTCTGCAAAAAATGTCAGGTGACAGCAAAACAGAAAGAATCAGCAGATAAAAATGCAGTGGCCTATACCATGAGAGCAAGGATAATACCTTTACTGTCCTCAGGCAGGGATTGAAGGAAGTAAGATTCAGTACTCACAACAGGGAAAGCTCAGCTATTCTTCTGTTAATTCAACATAAGTTTTACTTTTTATATAGGATTTATGTTTTATTATTCAAAACAATTGATCTCTTGCCCTTCAATTTGCACTCAGGAGTAAATAGTAATTAAATTGTACCTTCAGCAAGAGATACAAGTCAAAATGAAACAAACATAGCTTTCTTATTCTTTATTAGATGGAAAACAAATGAAACTTGGGAAAAGAATAATAATTTACCTGGCCTTGGTCATCTGACACTTTACAGGAGGAAAAAATATTGCAGAAGTCAGATTTACCGCAGCTTGGATTTTAAGCTTACAGAAATTTTTGGTAATATTTACACTCTTAGATTTGGAAAATGCATATCTTCTTCTAAATAAAGTTCATAAAAGTCACATCCCCAAAGAAAGAGTCGAAGAAGAATTTCATTTTACTCTGGATTTAAAATAAAATCTTGATCCCATGTGCATTTATTTCAGAAACTTAACTATACTCATGGGATAGAAAATACTATGCTTCACAGACCAAATTGTCCATAAATTCTCATTACTGAGCTTTTCTCATTTGCTTATACCTTTGTTAAAACCTAACCATGGGGACTGAAATTTTACAAATTTCCTGAATTTCCGTTGCAGAGTGCTCTCAACAGTTTATTCCTTATCATTTCCCTGAAAGAAGTTCAGATATTTGCATATTTCAGAGGAGAGGTGGTATCTTTTTGCCTCAAAAGAGTGGTTAAGCTTCCCTTTGAGAAGATCTATTGTCTGCTTTTTGGGGCATGTACTTGAATCTGGGTTTCAAAATGTTTCCTATACCATGAAAAAGGCAAACTCTTATATTAGGAGTTTAAAGCGGGATAGGTAAGGATTGCATATCCAGTTCTAAATCTGTGACAGCATTGCTGTGTGTTTGACTTTACAGTCTTGATGATTTTTTTAACCACTAATATTGGTGGGGTTTATTAAATACACAGGAAATGGGGTTGTATTCAAGAGTTCCATTAGCTGTTCCTAGAATGTACAGCTGAAAAAAATGTACAGGAAAAGCTAAACTTTTGGAAATATTGAGTGTGTGTCAGGGTTTGAGATAGGACATTGCCAGGAGGACGCACGAAAAGAGGGCAACCAGGCTCCAAGCTTAAAGTTGCAAAAAAGTGATTTAATTACCTAACAGAGTTGGAGGATAAATGCAGGCAAAAATAAACTTTTCATACATTATTTTGTTCACTCCCCCCTCCCTCTTACGAACCTATAGTATCCACCCCCCTTCCTCTTTTATAACCAACAAACCCGGGTAGGGGGCAGGGTGTGGGGCATTCTCTCAGTCTACAGAGCAGATTCATGAATCTATTCATCACTACAATTCTTCCACTACAAATACTCTTTGTCTCTACTTACCTCTCTCTCTCTCCAGACAGTTCTCCTGCTCTCACCCCCCACCCTCTTAAGAAGCTGTTCTCTGCTCACCCCCTTCTCTCTTTCCAAACCAGCAACACAGACAGGGGGCAGGTTGAGGGGTTCTCTGGTCAGTCCATCAGGGAGAGGGGTCCTCTACTTAGCCAGGGGTCTTTTCCACAAGAGACAGTCCTCTGGGAACTTCTTTGGCGTGGGTCCAATCTCATGAGCAACATCCCGCCTGAATTTTGCTGCAACAGGAGTTTTTGTCCATAGGGTGCTGTGCAGACTCTCCTGAGCCAAGGCCAGGCTGCTTCCATCCCAAGAGCAAGGAAAAGGCCTTTCTCTCCTCTGCAAGGCCTTTGTAGTTTTAACTCTTAGATGAGACTCCTACTGGTTCACAGTCTTTTCCAGGCATCCACTTGCTCCTCTGGTGTGAGCTGTGGGTGAATTTCTGCACTCCTGTGGACTCCATGGGCTGCAGGGGGACCTCCTATCCCCCCATGGCCTTCACCACAGCTAGCAGAGAGTTTTCAGCTCTAGCACTGGGAGCCCCTCCTCCCCCACCTTCTTCACTGACCTTGGCAATCTCCATGTTGTTCTCCCTCTACATATTTTTACCCCCACTTCCTTCTCCTCCAACTACAAAGAATTGAAAGAAGTGCGTGCCTGCTTTGTTTTGATTTCTTCTTAAATATGTTTTCACAGAGGCGTAACCAGCACCTCCAATTGGCCCAAACTTGGCCAGCAGCATGTCCATCACTCTCAGAGCCATCAGAGATTGGCTCTGCTGGACTTGATGTAAAAACATCCAGAACTTGCACTCAGGACACACAGGAGCTATCTTTGTGCCACTCCCCACCCCTCAGACACCTCCCCAGGCCTACTACAACAGCTTCTGAAGGGTCCAAATTTCTCCTAGATGTTAAAAACACTTCACTGATGTTTTGGGCCAATCAAAACCACCACAGTGTGTATCTGTTTGCAGATATACAAGATATTATTTTTACCTCAATCAGTCATCTTTCGGTAATGTTGAAAAATAGTGTGTTAATTTCATAGTCATTTAAGGCCTTATGAAACATTACTCCCTTACTTCACTAAAATCACAACTTTCAAAGATAAATACAAATCATTATGAAGCAATAAGAAAATAGTTCATAAAATAAAAAATAAGAATTTAGCAGTCCTATCTTTATTGACTGAGACTTAATGCATTTTTAATCCTCTGTGAATATGTATCAAGATTAGCTAGCATGTGAGAATATACGGAACAGATAAAATTTTCCATTCCTTGTCAATACCAACATTGTTGACAGAAGAGCTTTTTGATAGTGTAGAACAGGTTTTCATTTGGGCAACTTTAAACGCATTTAAATGTGCAATTTTTTTTTATGAACACATTTGACATCAATAGAAAAATATCATTATGGAGACCAATCAGTAGTCCTTGAATTTCAAAGATTCTCTACTTACTCTTTTTTCATGTTACCCTCTTTCAAAAAACCTAGATAAAACAAATAGTATATACATTCCTTTTTAAAAAAATGAAGAAAATAAAAGAATCATATAGATTCAATTAGATATAAATTGTATGTTTTTAATGGCACAATACATTCTCTTATTATGGAGTTCTCACAGTATATAATATCAGCATTATATCCAAACAACTGTTACCTGCTAACTTGTGTTGACGTCTTTTACTCTTATTATTTCAAAGGACCTCATGAACTTCTGAATAGTGTGCTGTATTTGGCATATTATAAATGCATATTGTATAAGACTTTTCAAACTGCATATATACACATGATGAATATTAGTTTGTGAATATCTGGGCATGTGCAATAGTATTTACTTTGGCAGTTACTCTTCCAAAAAAAATATGTGACTTGCAAAGACTCTTCCTATTTTCATCTCTGCCACTCTCAGTCTTTCTCTTTTAAAAAGTCTTTCTTTTCTTTTCCAAATTCTGTATGTCCTTTATCCAGATAGTATTATAGATGTCTGATAAGTGGGAAGGGTACTGAAAACTCTCGTCTGAAAATTGTGAAGATTATAATTCATTGGTTTTAATCCTCCTTTAGTAAAGAAAAAGATTTAGTAAAGATTTATTTCTTTAGTAATAGATATAATTTACTACTTTAAATAAAGTCAAGAATTCTGTCAAAACTTCCTTTTAATTGATTTGTTGAATTCTATTTTTCTGGCTGCTTCTATCTTCATAAGGAGATTCTACAGCACTTTCAATTAACTATATATTATGGTTATTCCTTTTGCAGAGATTTCAGCTTGCTGTGCTACACAGTGGAATGGTGCTACCTTTACATACTACCAGTCTAAAATATGTGTTTATCTCAATTGATTTCAAGGGAGTCACTGATCACAAGTGGCTTTTATTAAGAGAAACACAGAAAGCAGAAGTGATATTATCATAGCAGAAGAAGATTAGATCTAGGACTCCAACTCACACGCCATTCTATTTTAAGGTACATTGTCCAATTCCTGCTAAAACACCGTTTGTTCTGTGGAAATGTTGGGAGTAACACAGTACTGACAGAGCAGGATTTTCAGTGAGAAGGGTATTGGCTTGGTTCTCTTTTGTCCCAGGAGAAAAACGGAGATTTTTCAGTCACTTTCTCTATGATTTTGTAGCATATAGAGTTCTGTTTCTGCCTAAAATTCTGTAATTATATTCTTTATACTTATTAGTGCTATTTTCTTATAAGAGTGTTACTAACTTTAGGGAACTAAACAAGTGCTTAGAATTGTACATACACTTCAATTTCTGAGGGGTCAGATTCCCAATCTCCTTTAATGTTTTACTAATGTCAATCACAGACTTATACAGAAAAATGTCAAAACAGCCTCATATAGAAAAATCAAAATCATAGGATTATTAAGGTTTGGAAAGACCTCCAAAATCTCCAAGTCCAACCTTTGACCGAACACCAGTGTACCAATTAATCCATAGCACCAAGTGCCATGTCCAGTCATTTCTTGAACATTTCCAGGGACTCCACCAGCTCCCTGGAAAGCCCATCACAATGCTTAACCACCCTTTCAGTGAAAAAAAATTCCTTATGTTCAGTCTGAACCTCCCTCGGTGTAGGCTGAGTCCATTTCCACTCATTCTGTCACTAGTTGTCTAGGAGAAGAGGCCAATACCTGTCTTGCTATATCCTCCTTTCTGTTAGTTGTAGAGAGCCATAAGGCTTCCTCAGAGCCTTCCCATCTCCATGGTAAACATCCTCAGTTTCCTCAGCTGCTCCTTCTATGGTTTACTCTCAAGACCCTACACTAGCTTTGTTACACCTCTCCAGACATGCAACATAAGACCTTTTTTCCCAAGACCAAAAACTAAAAGTTATCTTGCAAATATACTCCTACTCATTGCTAATACTTGCTAAATGAAATAAAACTAAAGAATACCACAGAACAGATGGAAATTTTGATCCAGCCTTATTTTTAGGGCATGCTTTTGGGAATGTTGACATTAAAATGTTTTTTGATAACAAGTTCAGTTTGCCAGAGCCTTGCTACTCAGTGAAATAATGCTAGCTGAGTTCAAAACATGCCTACTATTAGATGTACAGAATGTAATAGCAAATAACAGAACTGGAGTTCACTCAAGTCTGCTTTAGTTTCTTAAATAAATATACAAAGGTAGAAATATTACAGATTGTATTTTGCTTTTAGGTATAAAACCATGGAAACTTTACTGAGGCCAGTATGTTCATACAGTAGGATCTGAGGGAGGAATTTGACTACAGATCCTCACCATGCATCAAAACAATTGAAATGTGTTTTTATTGAACGCGAGGAAGTGTTTGTGCAAGCAGTGCACTATATTCACATATAGTGTTGATGTTTAGAAAGTGTACAGAAGGTGGAGAATGCTACCAAATGTGTAACAGAGGCTGTCATTGAACATGATCATTTAAAATTTTCACACCAGTTTCTACCTACTGGAGGTGAAAACTGTCTGCGCCAAGGGAGGGCTCGTCACCCTCATGAGGGTCTCTTGAGCTCTGCGGAATGTGACAGGTGAGGTAGAACATGTGCAGCAATGGGACAACAAAAGGCTTTCACTTTTTTTACCTTCTCCAGTATTTTACATTATGTTCTGCATATTTGGGGTCTGGTGGTCAGCTTCAGTAGAGACTTTTTGGTGCAGTTCTTCACAGATTCCATCCAATTCTGTCATTGTCATCCATTAAACATATACATACAAATAAAAACAGTAAATAGCAAAAAAACAGCTGCAAAAATTTAACATGTCCCTCATATTTCCTTTTTCGGTAGTAGGATTGCTGAGGGCTTGGGAGATTTGTTTGGTAAACAACTTTAGATTTAAAAACATGGTGTTCTTATGGAAACAAGACATCTAAAATTTCCTAGCTAAGAAAAAAAATGTTCCCTTCTATCCTTGAGATAAAGAAAAACCAACTTCACCTTTTTTCAAGTTTTTGACAATACTGTGTTTTGATGTTGATTTCTTGGAATTCAGGCATTTTACATTTTAAAAATAGGTCATTGCAAAATGAAAATGGAAATTACAAATTCAGAGTGTTAAACCAAGACATTTCTCGGGCAAATAAGTTGTTTGTTGTTAGGTTTTACCTTGAAATAGAATTCTGATACAGTATCTCTGGCAATCCACAGCAATCTGCTCCTTTAAAGCATTCTGACAAAGGTTTCTCCAGGATTTTTTTGGTCAAAATTTTCTGTTGAGGTAAATATTGATATTACATGTTTCTCCTCCAATGTGTTTTTTAAAATTATCATCCATATGAAAATTAGCACATTTGTCTGATGCATACACTCTGAACCAAGTATTTTCCAACTCTTTATCTACTGACTAGGTAATATTGTTTTGAATATTTCAGAAGTGCTCCTTTTTCACACAGGGCATATTACTATTTTCCATTTCCCATGTGAACATTGAGAACAAACATTTAAATAGCCTGGATACATCCTCTAGCTTCAAGAAGGAATAGCAGCTGTTCCAACGTTAGAAATTTTTAAAAAGCCAGAGTTTATGCTTAGCTTTAGTCAAAGTGTGAAACTCCTTGTGAGTCACATTTATGTCCTGCCACCATAGTGAAGGAAAAATAAATGTTCCATACTGAATAGGTAAATGAAAAAGAAAAGCTTTAAAACTTTGAGAACAAAGAGGGAGTTGATTTCTGTATGCAATGAGTGAGTTTTACATCTGATTGTGGTTTAGGGTTGCCGGTTTTCAAAGAGAAACACATTTAGGTCACTGAACTCCATAGAAGTATATGTTTTTTTCAAAACGAGTGGAAAAGTCTCACTCTTTCTCCTCTTATAGCTCATTCAAGGAAGTGGGTCAAGAGCTAAAAGTTCCAGCTACTGGGCAGAAGTGTGCTTTTATTATGTTTGTATTTTTCTGACACGATTCTCAGTGCAGTGAGCAAGGGCTTTGTATGACAACTGAAGTCACTGAATCTCTGGCAGTTTTCAAGTTCTACTTTAAATGGTTTCATATGTTTGCCAGAATTTGTGTTACTTAAGGAATAACTGGAAATTAAATAATCAAGGACATCATAGCTCTCATTGATTTTCCCTCTCCCTGGCTTCTCTTCCACTTCTGTTGTTGGGATTCTTTTTTTTCCCTTATTTGTTCATGCTCTATAGACTGTTAATATTAACTGCTTCTTTAATTTGTCTTTCCTCCTGATTTTTTCTGGCTATCATTGTCTGAGTTTAATAGTTTCATTTCTACTAGTAGTTCCAAGGTAAAAAAGATGCCTTTGGACATTCATACAGATTATGCTACCCTTTGGAAAAAAGTCTACAGTTGTTCCTTAAATACTCAAAGGATGTTGGAGGAAAAGTATAAAAAGTATGACACAATCCTTCTTGTCCTCTAAAATTTCTACAATATATTCATTTTGGTGCATTATACATGTGTAATACATTACTATGTACAATTATAATAAGTATTATATTGTTACTTATATGTATATGCTATTGTATTTGGTGTATGGGCTATTAAAATGTATAAAATATATGCTTATCAATATATATATCAATAGCAACAATTCTATATATGTCATAGATTTAAGGAGTGGTTATGCTCGAAAAGCATGCAAAATCATTTCTATATTTTTCTATGTCTTGGGCATATTGAAGGCTTAGTATAGAAGCTCAGAATTTCCATAAAAACAGAGTTAAGGGAAATATACTTGAGCTATACAGGATAATGTTAAGAAGTTCATTGCTGTTTTTTGCAGGAACACCATTTATGTGAAGCTCTTATAACTCAGATACTGAAATAAGATAGCTAAATATCCATTAACATGGGTCACATGCATGAATTTCCAACTTCAAGAATGTTTGACCAATGCTGTAGTAAGTGTTGCATCTTCTTTTTCTCCTCTGTGTCTATGACCTTATTGGATACCACTTCATTAATTGTTCTGCTGTTATATCAGAATTTAAATTCTTTTGTTGGATATCCAAGACAGAAATGTGCACAGGTTTCACCGAGATTGTTTTTTTCAAGTTATATTTAAGATCAGAGGGATGCAACATTATTGCTAAATGTACTGAGCATTGCTGCAAAGCAGTTAGCAATGAGATAAGAAACCCACAGAGAACAGTTAACAAAAAATTCTACTAAAAGTTTCAAGAACCTTAGGGTCCACTTAAAATATCATTTTGAATACTGCTTTTAATCTATTTTTATGTGCCTGCATCACAGACCTACTTCAAACAAGAATATTTTGATTTAAAAGGCAAATGGGGGGAAAAATGAAAACAAGTCAAATGCAAAATTGAAGTGCAAGAAAAATTTGTTTAATCTCATTTGATTTCATTGTCTATAAAATTGCTGTTGGTTAGGTGATACCTTCCATCAAACTTTATTTCACTGCGTGTGTCATCAACCTGACTGCATTCTACAATGACACAACTACCTAGATGGTTGGGTACCTGCTCTTCAGCGAAGATTTAGACAATGTATCTCATAAACATCCTTGTAGGCAAACTCAGGAAATGTGGCCTGGATGAGTGGACAGTAAGATGAATTGAGGACTGGTGAAATGGTAGATCTCAAAGGGTCACAATCAGTGGCACAAGGTCTAGTTGGAAGCCTGTCACTTCCCGACGTGAGTGGTGTCCCCCAGGGGTTCTATACTGGGCCCAGTGTTGTTTACCTTGTTCAGCAGTGACTTGGACAAAGGGACAGATGCCTCCTCAGCAGCTCACTGATGACACAAAGCTGGGAGCAGTGGCCAATACCCCAGAGGGCTGTGCAGCCCTTCAGAAAGGGCCTCAACAGGGTGGAGAGATGGGCAGAGAGGAATTGTCTGAAATTCAACAAGGGCAAAAGCAGGGTTCTGCACTGGGGAGGAATAACCCCAGGCACCAGCACAGGCTGGGGCTGATCTGCTGGGAAGCAGCTCTGTGGAGAAGGAGCTGGGGGTCCTGTTGGACAACAAGCTGTCCATGAGCCAGCAGTGTGTCCTGGTGGCCAAGAAGGCCAATGGTGTCCTGGGGTGCATTAGGAAAAGCATTGCCAGCAGGCCAGGGGAGGTGATCCTGCTCCTCTACTCAGCCCTGGTGAGGCACATCTGGAGTTCCATGTCCAGATCTGGGCTCCTCAGCATCAGAGAGACATGGAGCTAATGGAGAGTGTCCAGTGGGTGGCTACAAAGATGATTTGAGGTCTAGATTTCCTCAGGGATGAGGAAAGTCTGAGGGAGCTAGACCTACTCAACTTGGAGAAGGTAAGACTGAGAGGAGATCTTGTGAGTGTAAGCAAAAGCTGAAGGAATGGTGACTCTTCTTGTTGGTGCCAAGCAAAAGGACAAGAGGTAAAGTGCACAAACAGATGCACAGGAAGTTCCACCTGAATATGGGGAAGAGCTTCCTTACTGTGCAAGGGACTGAGCACTGGAACAGATTGTCCACAGAGGTTTTGGAGTCTCCCTCACAGGAGATACCCAAGAACAATCCTGTGCCATGGGCTTTAGGATGACCCTGCTTGAGCAGGGAGGTTGGACCAGATGACCCCCTATGTTTCCTTCCAACCTGACTGATTCTTTGATTCTGTCACTCACAATCAGAGTATAAAATTGTTACAACTTCTACAAGGAAATAATCACCACACACTTCATATACATTGTTAATAACAGCTTAAATTATAAAAAATAAGAGATAAAAATAATCTTGTGACTGAAAGTTCATATCTTGTTATTTTATATTTATGCTTTTCTTGTGAAGAAGCACTTTTCAAGGAAGAAAATCTTTTGCAGAAGCATAATTATCTGTGTTCTGATTACAGTTCCTTTCATACACAAGAAAAGATGAGATCAGACCAAAATTCAGTGGAATCATTCACCCTGTCTGATCACAGTTTTTATCTGTCATAAAGATATAAGAATTGTTGAAAGAGAGTTTTGTTTACTTGTTATAGGCAAAGGAGAAAAAGAAGAAGGAAAAAGGACAATGGGTGTTGCCAGTTACACAGCAAAAAATAGGAGAGCACAGTTTTGCTCACATAACTTTTTTTTATTAATTTTTTTTTTTGGTACAGAAATTGATACTGAGATCCCCTGGAATTGCAGTGCAGAAGCTGAAATCTGTACTTATGAGCAAATTTGGATTCTAGCTTGATTTACAAAACTGTGCAGACAAAAGAATATGTATAGTTTATTACACAGCAGTGAATGGAGGGAAGCAGGGGCAAGACTAATGCTGCAGATTGGCTGGCAAACAGTCTCTGAATCATCAAATTTGAGGTGATGGATACTAATTTTAGCGGGAAGAAGCTTTTTAGGCCTCCTGAATGCTGGCTGGTGATGGTTTTGTCACACTTTCATGTGCTTATAACTCCATGTGTTTGACAGACAGTTCATATGGATTGATCCATATTTCTTTTCAATATTTTCAAGCATAAATTCATTGTTTAGAGAGGATTTTTCCTGGAGAATCATCACTTTGTTATTTTGAGTTGTAACAATCTCAATTCTCTTTCCAGAAAAAGAGAAGATATTGCATTGTTTTCAATACACTGGAGGACACATAATTTTGCCTGCCCCAGACAAGTTCCCTGCGGATCAAAACTTGCTGTTCTGAAAGGAATAAAGAGGATTAGGACAGGCCTTTTTTTGTTGGAGGTGAGAGATCTCTGATGCACTAGTTCATGTCAAACTCCAGTGAAATGATAGTAAATGTTCTTTGAAAGGAGGGTAGGAGCAATATCAAGACTCAGTGAAAAGAAGTAGAGCAATGTCATCTTTTGCTCTTCCTGTTTCTGATCCTATAACCAAAAGTTAAAATGAAATATTGTTCCAGGTGGATTCCACTAGTATTTCAACTGCTGACCTCTGTGGAGACCATACCTTTCACAATCACTGTCCCCATGGGGAGCTGGGAAGTCATTTTCTTTCCTTCAGAGCTATGAATTTACCTTCTCTCACACCCCATTAAAGGCATGATAGACCAGACAGAAAATATTAAGCAAAAGCATTGTCACTTGGACATGAATTTAGGTTAATACTTCGGTTATCCAGACAAATTTCTGAATGGTTTGGTTCAGAATGTTGTCAAAGTGAAACAGCAATAAATGGGTTAAAGGGCCAGTAGTGTTCTGACCCTGTCAGGATTCCAGGCACTCACCAAAGCTTCTCTATCCCTCCCTTCCACAGCTGAACTGGAGAGAGAAAACAAAGGGTCCATGAGTTGAGATAAGGACTGGGAGAGATCACTCACGAAATACCATCACAGATAAAACAGGCTGCAATTAGAGATATTAAATAAATTTATTACTAACAATATCAGAGCAGGATAATAAGGAGTAAAATAAGACCCTAAAACCTCATTTCCCCTACCCCTGCCTCCTTCCCAGCTCTACCTCCTCCACCCAGTGGTGCAGGGAGGTGGGAAGTGGGGGTTATGGTCTGTTCGTTACATGTTGTCTGTCCCACTTCTCAGGGAGAGGAGTCCTTCCCCTGCTCCACTGTGGGGCCCCTCCCACAGGAGACAGTCCTCAATGAACTCCAGTGTGAGTCCACCCAATGGGCAACAGTTCTCCATGAACTTCTTTACTTCAGCCATGGGTGACTCTTCCACAGGGTGCAGTCCTTCAGAGACCAAGGACAGGCTGCTCCAGTGTGGCTCCCCCACAGGGTCACAGGTCCTGCCAGGAAACCTGCTCCAGCATGAGCTCCCCTCTCCTGCAGGTCTGCAGGTCCCAATCAAGCACCTGCTCCAGAACAGATCTCCCATGAGGTCACAGCCCCCTTTCAGACATCCACCTGCTCCAGCATGGGTGTCCTCCACAGGCAACAGGTGGATCTCTGCATTCCCGTGGACCTCCATGGGCTGCAGGGGAATCTCAGCGCTTTCTTCACTGACCTTGGTATCTGCATAGTTGTTCTCACATATTCTCACCCCCCTCTTCTCTGGCCACAATTACATCTGAGTTAAAATGGTTTTTTTTGGTTGTTTTTCTTAAATAGGTTACCACAGAAGTGTTTCCACCATTTCTGATTGGGCCTAGCCTTTGCCAGGGGAATGTCAGTCTTTGAAACTGCCAGGGATTGGCTCTGCCAGACATGGATTAAGATTTTGGCAGCTTCTCACAGAAGTTGTAGTCCAACTGTTACCAAAGCTTGGCCATGCAAACCCAATACAGAGGCTCAAACTTAATCCTTAATTTCCAGCTGGTTGATTTGGATACCAAGAGTGAGAGATATGATTATGCAGGTATTCTGCTTGGAATTGTACAGATGTTCTGCAAATCTAGTATTACAGGCTTGATACTTTTGAAGTCATGTCTGGCCTCCCTAGAGCACTGGTATGTCATTTTTGTGAAATCAAATTCTACATTATTCTCCTTGTCCAACAAACATCTTTTGCAGTCGGTTTGACTTTTTTTTTATTTTTCTTTTTTTTTCTAATTTTTCATTATTTTCTTGGAAAGCGGTTGCTATGATTTGCTTTAAGATGACAAGTCAAAATGTTTTAAACATGCTGCATCAATACATGTGTTTGTTTTTCCTGAGCAGTACGAATGACTCAGACTAGTTTGTGTGAGATGATTATACCACAGTTTCAAACTCAAGAAGGCCTACAATATGTCTGACATATTTCAAATAAAAGGTGGGAGGCATGAATTTATAATTTTAGCTGCTGCTGAAACACATTACAGTAGGCAGAACTGCAAGGAACTGCAAAGTGATTAACTGACATTGGGAAGTATGACATTTATTTAAATCTACTACTGTGTTCACAGTTGCCTTGCACAGGGACTTTGATGCATATGCCAAGGTTATAATAATAATACTCTTAAGGTCCATTAAGTGCAAGGCTGAGCAGTCACAGCTCCTGTTCAGTTTACATCAAACTATCAGTTTTTCTACTAGGAATGAGAAAATTGATGTTGCTGACACTATGAATAGAGAGTCCTGCTAATTGCTTGCAGGCATTTTCATCAGTCTTCTTTTAAAGTAGAGAGGCTGTTCAAAGACTGGCAGTCTTGGGCTGTGGACACATAAATGTAAAACCTTGTATATGCAACAGGTGCTGTAAGTTAGGGTGAACAAGTGCAACTGTACGCCAGCATGGAGCAAATTCTAAAAATGTGACATGGTGTGCAAAATGTTGGTAGTAGGTTATTTGTTATCCTTGCTCAAAGGGTGAGATTGACACTCATTTACTTTCAATCCATGCCAGATTAAATTGCCTTGAAAATCGCAGAAATTCATTAATGTAAAGAAGAAGAAAGACATCAACCAAGGTAATGAATCCAGAATTGCAATGAATTCAATATTGCTTCATTTTATATTTTTTATTCCTCTTTTAGGACACCCCAAAATAATTTCTACTTAAAAGTCCTAAAGTTTATATGTAACACATCAGACATCTTCCCTTATTTTTTGACTTGTAACTTCTAATAATAGCTTTTTGAACTTCTATCCATAAACTAGAAGGCTAGTAACTTGCTATTTTTCCAAGCCATGGTTATAATATAACATATATTTTTGGCATTATATATGAATCCAGTGTTTAAAAGAGCTGTCATGCATTACAGCACTAGTGATAACATTATTAGCTAATGAGTAGCAATGAGTTGGTAATGCCACACACACATAACCTGCAGCCTTGAACTGCAAAGCCACGTGAACAATACCACAGGTGTGTGTGGTAGCTCACCAGAGCTAACACAGCAAGAGGTTACTGCAAGCCACCTCTTGCAAGTAGAGGTGGGTTTGGGATCCCCCCAACAACACCTGTGAGCACATTCCCAGTGACAGCTCCCCATCCCTAAACCTGTGCCTCTTGTGTGAATGCTCATGCAATATTGGTATCATCTGAGTCAAACACATACTCCTTTTGCTGAAAACTTCGGTTTTCTTTATTGCCATTCACTTTTTTTAAAACAGTATCTGGTCACACATCCAGCAATTTTTTTCCCTCTTTACAGTATGGAAGGGGAGTATTATCATAGAATCATTAAGGTTGGAAAAGACCTTCAAGATCATTGAGTCCAACCCTTGACCAAACACCACCATGTCAACTAAATTGTAGCACTAAGTGTTGTTTCTTGAACATCGTGTTGTTTCTCGAGCACTTCCAAGAATGGTAATTCTACCACCTCCTGGGAAAGCCCATTGTAATCCTTAACCACTCTTTCAGTGAAGAAATTCTTCCTGATGTCCAATCTAAATCTCCCCAGACACAAAATGAGGCCATTTCCTCTCATCCTGTCACTGGTTTCCGGGGAGAAGAGATTGTCCCCTACCTTGCCACGCCCTCCTTTCTGGTACTTGTAAAAAGCAATAAGGTTTCCCCTCGATGTTCTTTTCTCCGAGCTGAACACCACCACCTCCCTCAGCCATTTCTCATATGACTTATGCTCCAGACCCTCAGACAGCTCTGTTGGCTTTTTCTGGACACACTCTAGCACTTCATTGTCTTTCTTGTTATGAGGGGCCCAGAACTGAACACAGGATTTGAGGTGTTGCCTCACCAGTGCCAAGTACAGAGGGACAATCTGGTCTTCATGGCCACACTGCTTCTGACAGAAACCAGGATGCCATTGGCCTTTTTGGCTACCTGGACACAGCTGGATCATGTTCAGCTGCTATTGACCAGCATCCCCAGGTCCTCTTCCTCCAGGCATCTTTCCAGCACTCTGCCCCCAGCCTGTAGGGCTGCATGGGGTTTTTGTGACCCAAGGGCAGGACCAAACACTTTGCCTTGTTGAACCTCACATCACTGGTCTTGGCCCATCAATCCAGCCTGTCCGGATTCCTCTGTGGAGCCCTTACATCTTTCAGCAGGTGGCCCTCCCACCCAAGTGATCTGATAATTGCACTGCAGATGCCCACTGTGCATGCATTAATCTCTTGTATATCTCCTTCATAGTATTTATAAGTTTTGTTTTCTTAAACCTGCCTGCCTACAGAATACTAAGTAGATTTCAAATTGGGATTAATTTGTAGGCTTAGTAGCCCAATCAGTAACAATCACAAATAATTCTTTCTCTACCATGAACCAGAAGGGTGGGGAACTTGTGACCCAGAGATTAAATACAGCCCGTGCCTGTACTTCCTCAGGCTCATTGACACTTCTTTTTATGTATATTATTTGTTATTGCTAGAGAATGTGCTAGTGACTATAAAATATCTTTGAAAGGCTTATTTGGCCCTGAGCAAGGAGAGTGTTCTACCCCCCACCCACTGGTAATGTCAAAAAAAGTATCAAAGATTAAATGAACAGTTGAAAAAAAAGGGATTCAATTAGTAGAGGAGGATCAAATTACAGTGAACTTCCCTCCTGGGTTCACTGCCCATAATAATGACTTTATTTAGAACTAAATTACTGAAAAGTGTCACTTTAAAACGTGCCCTGTATCTATCTCAGTGTCAAGTTGAAGTAGATGCTTTGTGAAATGATAGGATGGTTGAAGTGGATGTATTTCAGAGTTAAGACAAGCCTGAAGTGTTTGTTATAAACTAGAAATTTTAAGTGGTAGGGCAGCTTCCAGTCTGTTTGAACATATCCTCAAAAGCCTTACAACCTATTTTCAGAAGAACCAGCACTCTCCCAGAGGGACAATGTGGTCTATGCCTCACCTGCACCCTGTCTCTGAGCCAGGAAACCAGTCATACTTTACAATAACTGCAAGCGACTTCACAGAGATTCTTCTTGTGCATGTGTGATTCTTTCTTACATGAACCTTTCTGTTTTGCTCTTTAAAGAAACCCAGTCTTCCACCTGGGTTCCTCAGAACAGTTTTGGCAATAAATTGCAACTCGTGTGTGAGCGCTTTCCTTCACTTGTGGAACTACTTCATGAGGCAAATATAAGGCAAGTAGGCTCACTGCAGATAAAGTTTGTATTTTATTGTGAAAGTTATTTGATACATCAATAAAATTATCTGTAAAAGACCACAGGCTGGCATTTTTCCAGGCAGTATTTTGATCTAGAGTACAATAAGCTAAATTTAAAAGAAGAAAAGACATATATTCAGGCTACTACTATTTGCCTGGGCACCTAAGTATCACTTATCCCTGTTCTACCAGTCCTGTTAAAGCATCACAACAATTTTTCCTACTTGCTTCTGGTTCCTGACTTGTACATATTCCTTTGTGAAAATGTTAAGAGATGTCCATAATAGAATAATTCCGAGAAAAACATGAAAATTCCACTTGTTTGTTTGGTTGGTTGGTTTTTTACACAGAATTAAACAGTAGTAGGGAAGATTTTTTTTTTTAAATTCCTCTGGATTCCCCACATGCCTACTCTTGCATTAGAAAATGTGTACTGAAATAAAATACTTGTTTTTTACTCAGCATATAAAATAGACAGGCTATCATTACCAGAGAAATATTCCATGAAAACACTGAAGAACAACCTGCATATTTCAGCTTTGGTTGAGTCTTTGTCAATTTATCTTGATTATTCTGGATGCTGCTTTGCTAGCCAATGACCCTGAGAGAGAATAGCAAAGCTTAAGGCATTTTTAATTTTGTTTTTGGAAAGATTGTAAAGATCAGTAAGATAATTGCTTGCCTGGAGTATAATTCATAGGATCATGAAATCATGGAATGGTTTGGTTTAGAAGGGACCTTAAAGATCATCTTGCTCTGACAGGCTTGCTGTGGGCAGGAACACCTTTCACTAAGTCAGGTTCCTTGGAGACCCATTCAACCCAGCCTTAAACACGTCAAGGGATGGGGCATCCGATGTTCAGTGGGTGCGGAGGGGGCATTATCCTGATTACAGAGTTTAGCACTGTGTGGGCACTGTAGAGCCTCTGTCTAGGGAAACCACGTGGACCTGACCTGAAGGGATTGTGGGCCATCTTGGCTTTTTTCCACTGGTGAATACCTTTTTGAGGGTAAAACACTTTTTTTTTAAAAAAATATATATATATACTTTTTTCCATTAATATTGCTGCTGTAATTTTGTGTGTCTTATTCCATTGCTTTGTGCTTTTAGTAGATTGTTATCTCAACCTATAGTATCTTCTTTTTGTCCCTCCCCCACCAGAAGGGGCAGGCAAAGGGGAATGGCTTATTTGGAGTTTGATTTTCTGATGGCGTTAAAACCAGCACAGGCATTCCTATCCAAGTCATTGAGTTCAATTAAGAAGAAGATTAAAAATGTAAGTGCAGTGCCACTTTTAATTATATATCTTGCGTATATCTTTTCAAGAGTCTACAAATCCAAGATGAGATCTCTTTGCTATGAATAACATTGTGTACCTTGTTTCAGAATATTAACTTTTGAGTTGCATCTAAATGCCTTGGCCATTTAGGAAAATTAACTGACACTTTGATATTCTCTGCTTGATCATCATGGCCCTAAAATTTAGAAGATTTATTCCAGTAGGTGTATTTTTGTTTCATCTACTGTTCCAGCAGGGACAGTTTACATGGTCTTTTTCTGCTTTATTTCTGGATACACTAAGATTATTTCCCACCTCCAGCATGCACTCAGAGCTCTTTCTTTAACCCCAGTCACACTGTGATAAAAGTAAATAAAGTAGTGTTGTCAGATCAGGAGATGTAGGATTTGGGGAGCTGCTGTGCAGCATTATGATAGAAGTGAGCTCTAAACCAGGGACAGCAGCAACAGTCTGGTGAGAGCAGAGCAGTGCTCACAACAGGCGAGCTGACTCAGCAAAGAAGTTGCCTTTGCTGTACTTAGCACTGAGACTGACAAATGCAAACAAGCTCTCATTTGTAACTGCTCTGTGGTTACTGCTCACACACAGATAGTTCTTTGCAGCTGCAGAGTAATTCAGTTCAGCTTGACTGGGCTAAATCAGCTTAGACCACGTCTTGTTTGCATGGGCTGAGAGCAGGCAGAAAGGTGGCTGTCATGGCTTGGCTGGCATGAGCCTCACATTTTCCCACCCCTCACTTCTCAAACATGTACTAAACACTGACATATTTTTATGTGATTTTTCTCTAGTAAGATGTTTTTACCTTCTAGTTTTTTGAGTTGTACAAAGACGTCTTCCAGAATTACTGCCTTGATGTAGCATTGCACAAGATTTGACTAATGCAAATACAATTACCAATTTTCTCACCTTAGTGAATGCATTCAGTTTTAACTATCTAATTTGAAAAAATGTACTTGAAAAAAATAGAAGGGAAGATAAAAACATATCAAGGAGAGGTAGAGTGGGAGCAGAAATCTAAAAATAATTGTTTCCTGTTGTTTCAACTTGGGAATTATATAAATTAGTGAGAAAGATATTCAGATATGCTGAGTAGAATAAAGCAAATCAGGAGAAGGCCAATATGGGAATAATATTTTATGTGGATACAAAACCTAAAGAAATTTGAATAAATTAAAAGCAAGTTATACATATATTTCAATATAGTTTTTGATGATACCCTTATATGCTGTGGAAGTCATTCCCACAAGAATTTACTTATGAAATAAGTATTTGCAGAAATTTGCACTGCATTTAGACTAGCTTTGATAAAATTACCAGAATCATCATCACAGGAATAATAATCACAGGAATATCATCTTCATGTTTTAAATGAGAATCTGAGTATTTCCTCTCTGGAAAAAACTTTTTAATGCAGTACACTACTGAAAAAATTAGTTATCTTTTGTTATGTGCATACCTTTCTCCCAGATATTTATAATTATTTTGAGGTCACCAAATCACATGAGCCACTGTTTTTTAAGGTTGTTGGCAGATTCATTATTCCTAGATTATTGAAATAACAAAGTCACAGAGAGCTAAATCTACAGGCCATGACAGCCAGTGAAATCATTGATTAAAATATTTAATAAGCTTATGTGCAAGACGGAACTCTAGATGGAGCAGTTCCCTTTGTTTGAACTTGGTTTGCTGGGCTGATAATGATTTCACTAAGTTAGCAACTATTAGATAAATGACTGGCCAAAATATTATATCACAGTTCTGTTGAAACATTCACAGCCAGACTGGATTTCCTAAATAAGAAGCTTGTGCATTAGTATAGAAGGAAAACCTGTAGTCAGTGTTCCCCTTCCTAAATTTATTATTTCAAATACCAGTAAAAGGTATTTTATGAAATAACAAAATTATGTAGTGCAGCAAAACGTAATGAAATACTTTTTATCAACCATCTTGAATATATGATTTGCTCTAATGGCAAACTAACATTTAAAAAGGAGAAATATGGTAAAAGTCTAGCAAAGTGTGGGATTTATGGGGACCAAAACATTGTGTCATGTGCCAGTGTTACCAGATTAATTTCAAGTGCTTCACATCTCTGCATGTTGTGCTGTTTAGAGAAAAGCTTCATATAGTGAACTTTCAGTCCTGTCTCATGGGAGAAAGACAAAGGGTTGCCTGTGGCCAGACTTTCCCATCTAAATCCTTGTTCACAATCAAGATAGCCAGGAAAAGACAGCCAGTTATCTCAGAGTACTCTGCTTGGGCTTCTGGAACCCCCACAAAGAGCATACCTAGCTGCTCAGCTCCATGAATACTGCCAGTGCTCCCTCACTTGTGCTTCTCTAAAACTTTCTCAGACAGTACACCTCCCTAACATGCTTCCACAGGAGTAGTCCCATTCAGCTAGTGTGCTTGTCCCCCCTCAATATCTGTAATAGCACAATCACTGCAAAATTAAAGATATAAAATACAAAAGAAAACAAAAATTAAAACAACAATAACAACAATAAAACCCAAACACACATACACAGACAAAATAAAAATTAAAAAAAAAAAAACCATACCAAACCAAACCAAAGAAAACTAAAACTAAAAAAAATCAAAACCAAAATAGAAGATTATCTTTCTCTGGTCTGATGGCCTATGTTCCCCATGCAAAGGAGAAGCAAAAGAGTAGATTCCACTAAAGTTCCTTTTCCTAATTAAACTTCCCTCCCAGGAAATTAGATGTGAATGAAATGGCCTTTCATACCCGATCTCCCAAACCGGAGATGATGCTTGAAGTAAAGCTGTTTGCATTAGTTTAATTCTCTTTCCCTTCAGAATGAACCTTCAATGAAAGCAGGTATTGGATTCTTGCATTTTGTTAATAGCCATTCCCTATTTTGAAACCAGCCTCAAGCTACCTAAGCAAAATAATATCTAATGTGCACAAAGATGAGATGATGGGATATTAAAAGAATCAATTCCACAGAATATAAGATTTTCACACATAGAATAATGAACATTACCAAAAGGAAAGTTCTTGTAAAAGACTGCAATTGAAAGAATAGTTCCTTTAATTCTTTCATTTTTAACCCTGTCCTTAGCCCTTTACACATTTGGTATCATAGGCCAATTTTTTTTTAATGGAGATGTGGGTTAATGACCTCTTTGATGGTTTAAGCCAATTGGCTATCATTCCATCTGGCCTGACATGTATTCATAGACTGTTGATAAATGCCCCACCAAAATTTTTCTGCTACACTGTGACGTATCAGTAGAGTACATATTCAAGAAAAGAATAGGATTTGCTGGCCCTCTGGCAAAAAAAATGCCACCTTAGATTTGCAGACAGAAGATGCTGAACCATATTGCTAAATGTGATGCTTTGACAGAAGATAATCTATAGAATACTCTTTGCCAGTGGTTGAAGGTCTGAGTCAACAGAAATATTCTCTACCTCTCTCCTGATCTAGATTAATGGTGTCATTATAGATTAATAAATTATGTGACCTGACTCTATGACTTCAGCACATTAGTCACTCCACATTCACATGCAAGATAAAATAAAGCAGGGATACACATTTTCTAATTGGGAATTTCTAAATCAATAGTCATTCTACAAAAGGAGCTATGTTAACAAATGAATATGGGTGGTTGGCAGAAAGCAAAATTATGCCTGGAAGAGCTTACAAATCACAAAGGAAAGCAATCACTTAATTTCTGTTGAGTGAGTAGCAGTTAGCAAGACAAACACTGCACTGTACAAATTTATATGTGATTAGAACAAGGCAAAAGATGAGAAAAATGCATGGGGTTTAATGAAAGGTTATGAAACACTGGAATATTAACTCTAGGGTAAATAAACAGTGGATTTTTCTCTGAGCACAGCATTTCACATCAGACTAATCACAATATAAAGAGTAAAATTATTGTCCAGTTCCTGTGAAAAAGACATGATTTTGCCATTAACTGAATGACAGCGAGACAGGTGTCTTTACTAAATTTTAGTACACTGCCCAGTGGTGTAGTCAATCCACAGCTGAAAAGATCAGTCTAACACTGCTAGATAAACTAAATCCAGTGAAGATCTAACCAAGAGAAAATGTTGTTTCACAGACACAGTTGTCTTCATGCAGAGAGGGCAGCCCGTATTAAAGAATTACATTTCCATTGTCAAATTAACTATGGGCTGACGATTCAGAACTTTCCCGGTTTGGTTACTTCAAAAGTCTCTTTGCTTTAAAGCCGTGGCCACTGTCAGAGTGATTTACCTGCCCCTGTACTCACACAGACACACATTTGCACACATGGACAAATATAACTTTCTTAATTCTATAAGGTTTTTAACTAGAAAATAAATAGGGATAAAAATAAGAAAAAGGAACACCTCGCAATGGGATAAGGGTCCCCAAGCTGTGAAGAAAAACATATTTCCATAAAGTTTGAATATTGATTAAAAGTTTAGAATATTATTTTCTTTCGCCAAAACCATATCCAGTTTTTTAGTGAAGGTCCCTAATTCAGATGTAGCCATTGAAATTTAAAATAATTTCCTGAAGGAGAACCAAGTTTTCATCGTTTTACTTCAGGGTTCACAGAATCTCTAAATAATCACTTCACACAATACATAGTACTCTCTAAAACACAGGCCTGCCTCATGAAAATGGGCCTCTATGTCTGCAGTGGTGTTTCTGTTCATCTTTAGATCTCACAGCAACCAAAGTTTACATAGGATTTCTCAAAGACAAATTATGTAAAGAACAACAGCATTGTTAATTTGATGGTTATGGATAAGGATCCCTAAATTCAGTAATCTTAAAAGACCCCTTACTAAACATTTTCAATTGTTCTCTCAGAAAATGCTTACAATACACAGAACATGCTCTAAAAAATATGCTATGAACCCCTGGAGGCCACAGTGCAGTAGGAACAGAGACCAGATGTTTCGCCTAAGCAAAAGAGTAGGTACAGTTCAAGACAAGAATGTAAAAAATCATCATAAACAAACCTCAGTTTCCACACCACCCTGAGTCTGAATTTCTGATGAACAACTTCTTGTATTTTCCAGTTCTGGTACTATAAAAGAAAAGGGAAATTATCTGGATTTTGTGGTTTTCCTTTAATGGTAATAAAGGAATCTCACTAAGATTTCTTGTAAGTGTTTGAACTATCCCATCAAAGCTAATCTGTCTGGTTGTGTGTCCCAAAGCCAGGACCAGACACAAAGTTATGTGTCTACATAACTTTGCACGAGAATGCTCATGCTTTTCACCATATCATTAGATATTTGAAATCTCTCCTGAGACTTTTAAGCCCTACTATTCTGTGCTGAACACATTGCCATTGTCCAGTTTAAGGCATCAGACTGAAGGAGAAAATGTAATGGGGTAGTGGCCCTTAACTTAAAGTTGAGAAAGGCCTTGGCCTATGATTTCTGCTAATTTGAGCACTGATTATTTCTGAGCAGTTGCCTGGTTTTAGTGCCGTAACCCTAGTGTCTACACAGGGACAAGAAGCAAGAGTTGAGTGCTACTGACAGTTGAGTAGTTAGTGTTTTCTCTGCTGGATGTCAGCAATGGTTGCTATCTGATTGCTGCAAGCAATGTTTTCCAAACAGTAGGCAAAATCCTGTCTCTGCAGATTTCAATGGCAAAACTCAGCTGACTTCAATGGGCTCAGAATTTAATTTACTGACACTGTATTTTAAAACTCCGAATTTGCCAGAGGCCTGCAGTCCTTCCGAGAAAAATAATTCTTAAAAAAAAAAAAAACCAGAACAGGAGGGAAAAATCCATTTCTTTCATAGCAGCTGAAAATCTTTCAGTGCAATGAGTACAAGAGCAAATAATCTTCCTCACTGTATCTTAAGGGAGTTTTTAGTATATATGAAATGTAATCTCTCTTTAGATCACGACAGCCTGTTTGTTGCATTCAGCCACAAGCCACTATACCTAGGTATGCAATTGGATGATTCGTTATAAATGTTTCCTTGCAGTCTGATGCTGCTGATAGCTCCACTTCCCACCAGTTAAACTTCCATTAATCAGGGAGATGAAGGTTTTGGTTTTCTTTCAGTGCATTTGTCTTTGCTAACACCTCCAATTTAACTACAAAAAATATTGAAATTATCAATACTGATGTAAGACTTAGTGAACAAATTAAAAAATACGTCACTCACACTGTCACTAAACACAAGATCCAAGACACTGACGGTCTCTAGTAAGTCCCATGATGACTCTTTAGACTGGTTATAGATTCCAACAGTCTGGAGAAAGATGTTTGAACCTATACTTCAGTAAAATTTTTACTTTTAGATGATGCAGAAAGGATTGGCTAGTTGGGGCTTTAGTGTCATCCTTTGATATACATTTTTTAATATGTAAATGGAATTCATGCAAAACATGTCTAAATACTTCCTCCTCATTCTTCTTCAAATATCACTACATCATCTGAAAAAAAGCACGGGAAAGGGACCTCATCCTTCTAAAGAGACAAAATTATTTGGTAAGGATCAAAAGTACCTGGATCAGATGGATTATATCATTCATAAACCCAACAACCACTGCTGTTGTGTGTGTATATATATATGTTAATTTCCATCTACTCGAAAAGTTTATCTTTACAGACCCATTACTTGTATGCACATAAACAGTATTTGACTGTATATTTGAGGGATAGAATTTGAGTAGACAAAGGGGTTTGCAAGTTTGCAGCATTGCTTAAATATACACATTTGAATGGGGGAATGCTGTATGCTGTAGGAAGGGGAATGGAGTGGAGTAGTTACATCGCTATCCTACTTTTTAATCTGTGATTAAAACAATTTGACCTTGCAGACCTCTGGGGTTTTTTTAAATATTAATGACATAATATCATCCATTACTTAGCTTTAAAATGTTATATATAATTTATAAGAAGTTAGAGCATGAAATAAGTTTGGGTTACTAAAACTTTAACCTACCGGGTTCTGCCTCAAAGGCAGGAAAAAAATTTGAAGTTTTCTTCATTACTCTGTGTTGGCTGTATTTTATATCATAGGTTTTGAGTACATTACAAGGTAAATACAAAGAACTTATCATTAAAAGTATATTGTTTTCTACAATACTGTATTTTGAATAGCCCAATATTTTGTTTGGCAAACAGTTTCATGCAGTGGGATGGGAAAGGTAAAACACATTTTGTTCCCCTCTTTGAATATGGTAGCATAGATCTTTCTGATTTTTAAAAATAATTTTAGTTTTCATACAATAAATATGAATTTGTTACTTGGCTTGATGTTAACATTGAATTCTTTTCAATCACTCATGACTGCCATGCATAAAAATGGATCAATTAATAAAAATATAAATAACAATACATGTAAAAAATTTAACAATTTCCCCATTGATATTTCTGTTTCATTTCATGTTAAGATTTTCATGGTTTAGCTGCATACTCATAGACACATAATGCAATTGGTTTCACAACTGACTTTAGACTATATGTTAGAATGACAGTCTTTTTTGTAGGAAGCGCTTAACATTACTTGTTTAATTATTTTCCTCTCAAGACTTTAAATATCTTCTAATTTGTGAGTTTTTATACAAAAAAACCCCTAAAAAACACAAATGCATTCAATTTTTTATTATTTTTTTTACTTGGTTCCACAAGTCAAAACATAAAAAAATGAAACGAAACAACAGCAGAGTAAAATCATCATTAAAAGACAGGAGGAATAATGGATCATATACATAGCTTTGGGTGAATACAGCATATGTCAGTTTCTCCAACCATATCCACAACAACAAGTAGTCCTTAAGACTCTGTGGGGAAGCGGTTTCCAAAATGCCTGGATTGTCATGATACTGTGTTTGAATTCTAACTATTACTCATTTCAGTTAGGCTCAGTTTCAGGAAATCTGAGAAGCTTTGAAACATATGTGCCTACATTGCTAACTGTTTTTCCCCCCACCCTCCGCCTCTTCCTTTCATTATCTTCTCCCCACAACCTTTTCTTCATTTCCCTTGACTTCATTCAGCTTTCTCATGCTGGCATTCATAATGAATAAATTCACTGGTACAGCTAGGAATATATTACTCTTGAATATTCCCTGCAGCAAAGTTCCAGCAAAATTGCTTATCACTGACAGATGCCCACTCAGAGATGCAAAACTGCCTAACCAAGTCCTCCCTTTCCTACTCAGTTTTGTGATATGTGAATGAAAATGGAAGTGGGAGGATGACAACCTTTACCTCTAAGGTACAAATATCTTAGAGTGTTCAAATTATTTTCATTCCCATCCAGGCTGTTGGAAGTTTACCTATTTCATGCGTGCTGGCATTCACCAGCCAGCAAAAATAAGGCCAGCTTGAATAACCTCATTGTTTGAACTGCTTTCCAAAATTAATATTCTCAGGACATTCTTTCAAAAAACAGGAAGGAGATGGGAAATAACACTCTCAACCTGTATGAATAGTTCTTAGTTCACTTGTGTACACACACCCACACACACACCCACACACACACCCTCTGCGCAATCCCAGCACTTTCTCAAGTGATGGATTCACTTCTTTGCCTCCTCTATTTTTTTTCTGTAAGATAGGAAAGTGCTTTTCCTGTCGGCATCACTAAACCACATTATTGAAAATTTGGTCATCACACCACAGATGCAGTGTTTCAAATATGATACTAATGTCAAAAGACCTGTTGCTGTTAACAGATGGCAAGGCATTAGGGATGTGCTGGTGAGAGCTTGCCCATGACTTCTGTCTCTGAGAAGTCAAGAGGGTGGAAGTACCCTCATAAACACCCTGCTTGTTTACGACTGGGGCTTGTTCTTGGATGCCTGCATTGGGTATACATAACATTCCCCAAGTTATCAGCAAACATGACTAGATGGACTTCTTAAACAGTTATTCATGCTAAAACACCCAATAACTGGAAAGGGTTTCAGGCACTGTCTTCCCAGCATTCACTGATGTATGACCTTTGACATGGTCCTCTACAACATCCTTCTCTCTAAATTGGAGAGAGATGAATTTGATTGATGAACTGTTTGCTGGATGAGGGATTGGTTGCCACATCCAGAGAATAGAGGTCAATGGCTCAATATGCCACTGATCTCCAGATCCACATGGAGATCAGTGTCAAGTGGTGTCCCGCAGGGGTCTGTACTGGGAATATCTTAATATCTGCTTAATATCTTCATCAGTGATATAAACATTGGGATTCAGTGTACCCTCAGCAATTTACAAATGATGTCAAGTCATGTAGTTGACACTCATGAAGGACAGGATGCCATTCCAGAGTGGGACTTGAAAAAGCTCAAGAAGTGGGCCATTCAACAAGGCCAAGTGCAAAATCCTGCACCGGGGTTGGGGCAACCCCGTGATATCAATACAGGCTGTGGGAGAAAGGTCTGGAGAGCAGCCCTGCCAAGGACTTGGACATATTGGTGGATGAAAAGCTGGACAGCAATGTGCACTTGCATCCCAGAAAGAAAATTGTATCCTGGGCTGTATCCAAAACAGTGTGGGCAGTAGGGTGAAGGAGGAGATTCTGCCCCTCTGCTCTGCTCTGGTGAGACCCACCTGGAACACTGCATCCAGCTCTGGGGTCTCAGCACAGGAAGGACATGGACTTGTTGGAGCAAGTCCAGAGAAGGGCCATGAAGAGGATTATTGGGCAGGAGCACCTCTCTTACGAAGACAGGCTGAAAGAGCTGGGATTGTTCAGCCTGGAGACAAAAAGGCTCCAGAGACACCCTATCACAGCCATTCAGTACTTAAAGGAACTTAAAAGAAAGATGGGAACAGAATGTTGAGCAGGACCTGTTTGATAGGGCTAGGGGTAATAGGTTTAAACTAAAAGAGGGTAAATTCAGGCTAGATATAAGGAAGAAGTTTTTCACAATGAGGGTGGTGAAACACTGGCACAGGTTTCCCAGAGAGGGGGTGGATTCTCCGTCCCTGGAAACATTCATGGTTGGGTTGGATGGCACTCTGAGCAACCTGAACAAGTTGAAGATGTCCTTGCTCATTGCAGGGGCATCAGACTAGATGAACCCAACCCAAACTATTCTATAATTCTATGATTCTATGATTCTAGGATTCTAGGATTCTATGATTCTATAATTCTATGATTCTGTGTGTTCATGGAAGGACAATGCACATCCCTGCCACGAGGCACAACCTAGGCCCTGTTTATAAGTGAAGTAGAGGTATGAAAAACTGTTAACTTAAAGAAAGAGGAGCTCAATCCTGCAAGTGCATTAATCGAGTCTGTGCCACTACTTGGCAACTTTGAACTGCTTTGTATTTGTTGGGGGAGAGGCTAGCAAAATGAGACTTCTACCTGTTTTCGTTATATACCAGCCACATGAAATCTGCTAAAGTTTGATCCATTTTTCCCCAGATAGAGGAAGAAACCACATACTGTCTATCTTATTTTATATCAAGACAGCAGAGCAAAGACCTATCTCCACAGAAAACAAAGTGCCAGTATTTTTTTTATTCTACTACAGAGGCTGAGTTGTAATAGAAAGAAATATCCTTTTGCACAGAAGAATTTTGCACTTCCTCCCCTTTAACTGAGCATTTCTAGGAAAGTATACAGGACTGCTGAAACATCCATGAAACCCCACTAAATAGTTCCCGTCTCCATTTTTTTTCTTTTCCAAATTTTTCCTCTTTCTTCAATGCCAGACATGGGAAGTAAATTGAATCAAAAACCCTATGTGCATTCTACATCTATCTTGTGGAAAGCACTGAATTCTGTACACTTATAACACTGTTGGTTGCAGCATGCTGTGTACCTGGGTTCAAAGTGAAGTTTGTACCTTTGTTCTCTTGCCAGTACTTTTGATCTATTCCAGAAGACTACTGCATCCTTCTTTGCCACTGTATATCTCCAGCATGCTGTGTAAATTTGAGCTTGGGAAAAATATGATTTAATACAAGTGCAGAAGAGGGGAAAAAAGAGACTTAAAAAAGAATTGTGCTAGGCTTACAGTACTGAGGAGACAAAAAAGTAAACATACATTAGCTCTTGTATTCGTTACGGTAAAGACAGTATAAAGCACAGTCCTCCAGACCCACTTCTTGCAAGCAAGAAATGTTGAAAGCTACTGAAAACAGCTTTCTCTTTCCTGCTCAGTTTCTCTCCTTTCTTCCCCCCAGCCCCAGCACCCCTATGCCATTAATTCATCTTTAAGATATTTTGCACAGGTGTTTATGTAACTGTGATACACTGGGAAAATTCCAACTCAAATTGATTCAGCTCAAAGACCTCCTAACCACACTTCCATCAGCACAGTGGGGTGGTCTAGATCCATAGTAAATGGCCAGTTCAAGAAATTCTGCAGACTTTCTCTAACCTCCTAAACCAGGCTCCTTAGCACTGGTGTGTATATCAATGAATCCATTGCTCGTAATGAATTTCCTGTTACAAAAAATATTGGACTGCTGAAGCAAGCAGGGTAAAAGTTTAAGTGACCGTCTTGCTGTTCCTTGGTTTGCTTGGAAAACACATCTCCAATTGTTTTACCATTAGCTAAGTTGGTTCAATGAGTTGCCACTAGACAATTTTAAAATGGCTGAGAAGGTTTTAAGTACCAGCTATTTCAAAACAGTACTTTGAAAGGTTGCAAAAAATTAATGTTAAGAAACAAAGTTAGCTTGTATAAAAAAGGTGTTTATTTAACATTATAAATGCTACATGCTGAATCATTTTTTGATGCAGAATAAAAAAAAATATTTGGGTAAATTGCTGTCTTGGCAAACTTACATACATTCATTTGAAACAAAGGATCATTTAAAAGCAAAATAAAGGAATCTGTGGTGCACATAGTCATTGAGAGTTTTTGGCTGTAAATTCTCCTCTCTTTTCTCTGTGGAAGCACATGTCTTTGCCTGCTGTTCATCAGCCTTGATTTTGATGGGGTGATTTTTAGTCAGCTGTCTCTATCATTTTGGCACAGACAAAAATCCTTTAAAAAATGTTACACTTCATCAAAGTGTATCATGAGACTTCACGGTCATTATCTCAATGGTTGCTCTGATGTGCTACAATTGGCAGGGCCACAGACGGTGGGGGGTGTATTAGAAGAAAGCCAGTGTTTCATGTGGAAAGCTGGCAAGCCTCTCCAAGCTTCTGTCAACAACTCAGCGGTCTGATCCGATGCACTGAGTGCTGATTATGCTCTTGTTTCTGTAGGAAGTAAACAAGAAAATGAATTCCACAGCACAACACAGCCTCTTTGTATCTTTAAAATGGCGTGGCTGGAAGCCAGCCAGCCTCGTTGAAAGTTTGGCCATTTGTGTCATCAGGGCCCTGGTACTGATGGAGGCTTTGATTACAGCTTGGATCCAGCACGGAGACCTTTCATGGACAACCACTCAGCAAATAAAGGCATTGATAGGTTGTTGGGTCAATTTAGCCATAAGGGCGTAGAGCAAGGTCCTTTTGAAAAGACTAATGGATTAGCTACACAACCAGTCCCACTGTAGGGCCTTATTTCTCAAGTAACTTCATGACTGCTTTCCAGCTTGGCAGGGACTCTCTTCCTCTAAAGCTAGCTCCAGTGCGTTCTTGTTATCAATAGTGCAGCTCAAAGGATTAGACACAAAGAGCTTTACAATTTAATGAAAACAGCTGTTGAAACAACAATTAAGGCAAACAATGGTTTGCATGAAAAACTATTAATTATGCAAAGTTATGCAGAAAGTAGAATACTCTTTTATTCATAACCACCTAATGTGACTGACAGAAAGTTAGACACCTTCTCCACTGTTGATTTAAATGTTTCAGCAAGTGGTGTTGCTTATAACAATATTCACCCTTTTTTGCTTTGTTAACATTTGAGCAGCTAATGGTTCAGAGCCTATGAATTCTCTGTGGTATGGCTGCAGCAGAAACAAGTAAAACAGTAATCTAACAGCTAATATTTCATGTCGAGGCAGTACTGGGCTCTGAAGTCTACAGCACTACTTTACTACGAACAATGCCTCACAAAAGCAGTATGCCATATCGCTGTTTCCATGTATTCCTCCCTTTTCTACTGTGATCTCTTTACACAATCTCTTCCATCATGTGCCTTTGTGGTGGTGCCATAAAGTCAGGCACTTGGTCAAATCACTCACCACAGGTTTCTTCAGCAGTATCCACTTGACACCCCCTTTCTACTGTCACTGAACTACTAGCCCCCTGTCTCCTTGTCTCCCTTCTCATTGACTCTCAGAAATTCATTGCTTCTCTATTTGCAGTCTCCATCCTTGACTAGCAGTGCTGAGAATTGACTTACAGTCTTTTGAATACAGTATGTTCCACATCTTGCCTCCTTCCAGCACCTTGAGCCACCGTACCAAGAAGTCCCATTTAAAATGTTATTAGCTTTGCAGATATAAACACCGTCTTATGCCTCCAACTACTGTTTATTTCAGCTGCCAGTTAATTGGCATGCTCTAACACCCTTATTAAGCCAACTTGAAAATATTGCTTCAGAATGCCTTGGGAATATAACTAATTTCATGCTAGAACTTAATAAGTAGGATCTGACACTCTTTCATATCTTCAGTAATCCATTAGGTGACTGTAACTTCTTTCAGTGACTGGATGAAAGCTTTATTAGTCATAGAGTCTCTACTCCAAACACATCACCAGAATTTTGTACAGTACCAGCACTAAAATGCAATTTCTGACTTTCTGACTAAATAGACTTTCAATGATGTCCCAGAATGTAGTTTAAGATATCCACTTAAAAAGCTGTCTGCTAAACAAGATTATAATTCTATTCATATGTTGTTGGTTTTTTTTTGTTTGTTTCCTTGAGCAGTTTTAATTTGACAACAAAAATATGGTAGCGGCATAAATAAAATAAAATAAAATAAAATAAAATAAAATAAAATAAAATAAAATAACTCCATACTAGATCAGCTCCTCAAATGATGCAAAAAGAACAGTGCCACATTATTTAAGAATCTCACACAATATTTCTATGTCCTGTAAAGCTATTTCCTTCTAAGATCCAGGCAGTATACTTGCTTCCCTCCTCCACTTCATCTGCTAAATATCTTCCTTTTTCCCTTTTTTCCTTTTAGATTCATAAAGTAAGGGTCTTTTAATCCATGCTGGCTGCTGCGTGAAAGTGGGATCTTCTGTTATCGTATGTCTCTAGCAGCCTGTGGAAGTTCATTAGCACATTTGCTCGCAATAATCCAGTTAATGTGTATTTGTTCAAAATCTCAAGAATAATTTTATTATGAGAAAATGCGAGCTCATTTCCCACTATAAAGTTAGACAGAAAACAAATGTCCTATACAGCAAGATGCAATTTATATTTTTCACTAGAGATTTCTAAACAGCATCTGAAATTTGAAAGCAATTACACCAGTTATCCAGATGTGATTTTTCAATCATTTTCTTTCCTTTTTTTTAAATATAAAAAAATTCCTTCAGCAGCTCTTATTCAGTGATACTTCTCATAGCTGTCATGCTGGCACAGCGTTCCCTTCTCTTCATTACTCATTCAGCTCAGGGAGCTTAATTGGACAAGGCTAGAGTGAATTTGACAAACATCACAGCAGCAGAAAAAGCAATCACTCTTTCAAGATGAAAATTTGTTTGATGTCTTACTGTGTAACTCATTTACTCTCCTTGGGCATCATGTGACCTGAATGTTAATCAGCCATTGATTGGCTTCTCTCCGTGGACAGTCACGTGGCAGGAATATTAATGGACTGGGACCAGTAGCGGCACTGGTAGGCAACCTTTGGATTGGCTGCCAGGCTAAGATAGGGAGATAAGTGGGTGCTTGATGAACACTTGACAGAACTTCACAGAAAATTAAGGCCCTAAAATAGCATGAGAAAGTCTTGTCAAATCAAGCATGATTATCATTGAATGCTTAAGGAATTCATCATCTGCATGAAATTGATACACTTCAGTACCAGCAGGCCCTGCCGTCAGCAGGGACTCATCAGACTTTTATTTATATGTGTTCACCAAATCACATTAATTCTGAGAGCTAAAACATGCTAAGGATGAAGGTTATTTTCTGTTCAATCTAATTTATCTATGACAATAATCATCACTAATAATATGTCAAATTAGATTGCAGTCATTTTATGCATGCATGCTGATTTGGAAAATAGTGTTAAACCATCCCATAGTAATTAACAATTTCTAAAGGTGTGCGGGGCCTAAAGTCATCAGCCTATCTAGATAGAAAATTACATTTTATAGAAGGGATTTATAGATATGTATCCTTATCTGACTCTGAATATAAATTGCAACCGGTAAAAGTAGATGTAATTTTTTATTATGCAATTAGGGCTAATAATCTTTGAAGGAGGTGTGTCCCTCTCTCCAAATTATTTTGGCCAAATTCTGCTACTCTAGAAATGGAAAGGAGTTATATTATTGCTTCGTTAGAATTAATGATTCTTTGTTCTTCATTTTTTTCTTTTTTTTTGTTCCTTCTTCTGTGGGTTAACTTTCTAAACATTTACTAACAGCTTCTAGGTTTTAGTACAGATTTAGCAAGGTTTTGCAAGTACTTAAACACAAGTCTATGTACTGTACAAGCATGAACAGCAGCAGTTGTACTGTAATTACATGTATTATAACAATGCACATTCCACAACATCTGCCAGTGTTATTAATTTAATACATTCTGATCTTGATGCGATACTGATGGGTGGGGGTTGTTGGTTGTGCTGTTATTGGGTTTTGCTCCCATTTTCTTTCTTTTAGATGAAAGAAAGATCAGAAATTGTGCAGATTAACCCACCCAGAATCCCCTATTCTTAAGAAATCATTAAAGCAAAAATTGCTTCTGCTGAAATGCTGTTAATGGTCCTTTTTTTCACAGTAGGTATTTCATGGTACTGATTGCTTTAATAATACTTTTACAGTCTCTTGACTTATTAAGTATTACTGTATTGCAAAATACTTCATTTAAAACTGTCTGCTTGGTAATGAAGTTTTAAGGGAGCACTTATATCCTTTTTGGCTGCTTTTTTCACCCACACATACACATAGACACACAAAAGCATGCTTTGGCTTACAGAATTACATTTTAAAAATAAGAGGAAAATAATCTGTTGTTTCTTATTTTCCCTCCTCTAATCTCTCGTGATCCTGGTACTGCCTCTCTCTCTCTCTTTGGAGACCCTCTTTATTGATTAAATGAATCTGCTCGAAAGGCTGGTTCCCAGGCTCTTTGATCTAATCCGATCTGATCTTATCCGATCACTTCAGCAGGACATTGGGGAATTAACAATAAGCAGCTTTACCACAAGTGTTTAATAACTCAACACAATCTCCTTATGGCTCTGAGCTGCTCATGTTCTCATCCAGTCAACGGCTCGCGGTGTAACAGATTGGACATCCCTCTGAACCTGAGGAATTTTCATGCACTGTGAAACTAATCGCTTCAAGTTCCTTCATAAATCACACAAAGCAGATTTCAGCATCTTAACAAATTGAAAAAAAAAAAGGAGAAAAGGAATGGGGGGAGGAATTCATCCACTGAGCTAAGGACTCGGAAGGGGCACGAGGAGGGGAGGAGGTATAATCTAAATTCTGTCATCTTATTTAATGTGTTTCTCATCTGCTTAACTTTCACAAGCATAAAATAATTCAGGCAGACTAAAGCTTTACAACCCTTCAAGCCCACACTGACCTTATTTTTCTTCCCCTCTATGATAGAAAACATGTGGTTGCTGCAGCAGTTACATTATTTTGTCCCTGTAAAAATCCTTGAGTTTGCTGTTGGTATGAAATTAGGCAGGTAGCAACATAACACAAACTGGCATGGTGTTTTAACTTCCCATTGCAGGTAGCTACTAACAGTGGCTGGAGGAGCAGATGGGATCCCTTGATGCTGACAGGAGAATCAAGGGTACTTTTTTGAAATACAAGAGCAGTAGCATCTCCAGAATGGATCCAGTGTGAGATTTGTTTAGCCCTTACACCTTTCCATGTCACAGTCTTCCAGAAAAATAATAGTTTTACTTCTACTTTCCATATGCTGGAAGGAGAATCACAGCTGCTAACATTTGGGCAGACTCTAAACAGAATAACATAAGCTGAATTGGAAAGGACCCACAAGGATCATGTAGTCCAACTCCCAGCCCTGCACAGCACCATCCCCAAGAGTCATACCATATGCCTGAGAGCATTATCCTAACACTTCCTGAATTCTGCCAGGCTGGTGCTGTGACCACTTCCCTGGGGACTCTGCTCCAGTGCCCAACCACCCTCTTGGGAAAGAACCTTTTTCTAATATCCAATCTAAACCTCTCCTGACAACTTCAGGCCATTTCCTTGTGTCCTGTCACTGGTCACCACAGAGGAGAGATCAGTGCCTGCCCTTCCTTTTCCCTTGACAAGGAAGTTGTAAATGCAATAAGGTCTGTCCTCAGTCCACTCTTCTCCAGGCTGAACAGACCAAGTGACCTCAGCTGCTCCTCATACAGGTTCTCCTCAAGGCTTTTCTCCATCTTTGTTGCCTACCTTTGGTTGCTCTCTAACCATTTAACACCTTTCTTACACTGTGTCACCCAAAGCTGCCCCCAGCACTGGAGCTGAGGCTGCCCCAGTGCAGAGCAGAGCAGGACAATCCCCTCCCTTGCCTAGCTGGCCATGCTGTGCCTGATGCCCCCCAGGACACACTTGGCCCTCCTGGCTGCCAGGGTCTGCTGACTCATGTTCAACTTGTCACTGACTAGGACCCCCAGGTCCTTTTCCATGGCACTGCTTTCCAGCATCTCATTCCCCAGTCTGTCCATACACCCAGGGTTGCCCATCCCAGGTGCAGAATCCAGCACTTTCCCCTGTTGAACTTCATATGGTTGGTGTTTGCCCAAACCCCTGATTTGTTGGGATCTTTCTGCAGGGCCTCCCTGCCCTCGAGGGAGTCAACAGCTCCTCCCTGTTTTGTATCATCTGTGAACATGCTCAGTGTCCCTTCCAGTGCTCTTGTGACCAATAACTTCATTGCCTTTCAATATTTTCAATATTTCCAGGGGTAATCTTCTCCATAGCTTTATCGGGCACTGAAGTGAGACTGACAGGCCTGCAGTTTTTGGAGTCCTGCTTCTTGCCCTTCTTGAAAACTGGGACAACATTCCCTGTGGGAGAAGGTTGCAACTATCGAGATCTTTAGATATCAGTTAATGGGAGACAGTTAATGGGAAGTTAAGCTGAACCGCCCCTAGCAAGGGCAGAGACTGATACAGAGGCAAAACTATGTTGGATGATTAACAAGGGTGATTGAGAAATGATGACTCTGACATTAAAAACCAGAACATGTAGTGGCTAAAGTTATACTTTGTAACAGTGTAAAACCACGATGTTTCTGTTCAATAAACGGAACTTTGCATGAACCAGGCTGAGTCCCCAAATATGCTGACAATTCCCCAGCTCCAGTCAGCTGGGACCTCACCAGATTCCCAGGACTGCTCAAAAATTATAGAGAGAGGTTTTGTGATGACACCAGCTACCTCTTTGAGGACGTTTGGATGAATTCCATCATGCCCCACAGATGTGTAGAGATTCAGCTGAAGCAGTGAAAAAGTTCACTAGTTAGAGATGGGAACCAGACTCTTTAGTCTCATGAAGAAGGCCTTAAAAAACCTGCCAGTTTTCCTGTACAGCCAACTCATGAGGCCAATGCCTTTGGGATATCATTGAACAAATTTAACATTTATCCAACATCTCAAAATTAAGTTCACTAAGTCCTTTTGCACAGTTGTGAAGACTCCTATACTGTAAACAAAAAGTATTGACCGTGCAAACATACATATCAAATTAGATTCACCCGAAATATATGTAAACCTGATTTCAACAGTTTTAGAATTTAAAGAGACATGGAAGGTAACTGATTATTGGTTTTTCTGCCAACATATTTATCAAATTATGTAGCTTGGCTTTGTAATACAGGTTCTAAATAGTACCAATTTTAAATGTAGCTATTAATCTCATGGTTCCTTTGGAAAGCAGTTACCTACTGTCAGAAAATTCCTTGCTGGATTTCTGAACACTTCAGGTTACTCTACAGTAGGGCTACAAATGAGAATGGATGTCTAACCAAGATATCTCACACTGTTCAGATCTTAGATCAATTAGTAATCCTAAAATTATCAAAGCTGCAGTTCATTTTCAGCTAACATATTTGAAATTAAAGTTTTAAATCTAAATATAGTTATATCTTCAAATACAATTCAATTATTCTCTTACTTTAAAAAGTACCTTACATATAAAGACTACTCAAAGTACTTCCATGAAGGATTTGAGGTCAGTTGCAAATTATTCTATCTAAAGTTCAATCAAGAAGCATTAAGAAAGGCTTGAAGGCTAGGTATGTCTAGTTGAGTTCACCTGAATCTTTAAAATTATGGAAATAAATGGAAAAATCCCCTATAAATGGAGTCTTCTTTGATACATGTGGAATTGCTTTCCTCATATGAGCAATGCTTTTTGTGTGGTTAATGTAATGGGGCTACCATGTAAGGGGCCTTTAACTTCCCTTTTTTGCTCAGTAGTAATCACCAGCCTCCAGAGACTTTTTTACTCTGTATTTACTTAACTTTCATATTAAGCAGTGATGATGGCAAAGTCATGGACAACTTTGGTGAGAGTTATGATGTGTTGATCATTTGAAAATCAACCACAGTAATTGAAAAATATTGTGTGCTGATTGTTGATGATTTCTGGAAATCAGTCCGAGGAAGAAACGAAACCCAGTGTACCTTCTTAAATTAATTTAGATAGAAATATTTTCCTAGCAAAGAAGCAATATTTATAGAATTGATATACTATGCAGATGTTCCAATAGGGGGATTAATTCTGTTGCTATTGTGCTTGGAGTTCACCAGGATTTAATGTTGATTTATACTATTTACTCCTAAAAATTTTCCTGAAATGCCATTTCATTTGGCAACTGGATTTTTAAAAATTCAGCAATTAACAAGGCTGACTTGTGTACGTGACCATATGAAAAACTGTTTACACTATCCCTTTTCATCCAAACAACCACAAAAAGGCCACTAAACTTGGAAAATAATTCTGGAAAATATTGTTGTATTACTGCCAGTCTGAGGCTTTCATGACACTGGCACAGCATTTTCCAACAAAATAGTTTTTAGAGAACCCTTACTTGACTGAGGCTTCATTGTGTCAGAGGAAGCACAAAAGTTAATGTTAATGAACTTCTAATGTAATAGTCAGCATGCTTTTGCAAAGCTATTTCTTCCCCTGCCATCACAGCTGTTGCGGATCTTTAAAGCCTAAAGCCCAACTAGTTTGAGTAGCATACCTGTTGTACCAATTTTCCCTAAGATGCTGGACTGTGGTTCTATAGACAGTTTGATTTGTGAACCTCTTAGTATTGTGAAACCAGAACCTGGAAGCCTGAGAAAAGCCATCAGCTCAGCAGGAAGTTTGGAGACCTCAAGAATGAAAGCTTGAGCTGTTGTTCACATCACTTCCATGCTTCCTTGCAGAACTGAACCTCTTCTAGATTTATATTTTCTATACAAAATATTTTGACTAATTCAGAAGTAGTATAACTTTATGGGTTATTTTCCTATCCTTTTTTTTTGTTGTTGGTTTGTTTTTTGTTTGGGGTTATTTTTTTTGTTTGGTTTGGTTAGGTTTTAATTTTTTAAAAAAATTACCCATTTGTTTTACATTCCAGAAATTGAACTCTGTGTAGTTGTTTTGGGGTTTAGTTTTCATTTTCCAAAAAATTCCAGAGAGACATAAATGCTGATTTTTAACGCTGTGTTTCTAGCTGTTTGATGCAGCGTGACTGCATGGTTATATCACTTTTATGTCTTTCAGAATCATAGTAATCAGAACTTGTTTGGTATTCCCATGAAGGACAGTAATGGGAATGGATGCTTGCCTGTAGCTGGTTTCCCTCTTGGCTTACTACAAATGGTATGAAGGAAGATCCAGAATTTTGCCTTAGTGTGAGAGCCAAATGTTACTTGGAGCATTACACTCCAAAATTATGCAATTATACCAAGGTTAAAGACATCAGTCTATGGATAAATCTGCCCTACAAAGCATACTTAGCTGCACAGGCTGACATAAAAATAACAAACATACTCTACTCATAAAGCTGATTTATCAGAAATTGTGGGGAAAGGGTAAATGTTTGCACCTTTATCATGTTCATTACACAGTTTCTCTGTATTGAAGAGAAATACACCAGAAAAAAGACCATGAGTGACAACCAGTACTCTGAAACAAGGCAACTTTAAAGGCTATTAGTCATTACAGAAATGCTCTTTGTATAAAGTAGTGTAAGAATAGGAAGGGAAACAAAAGGCCTTCCCAATTTTTACCATTTTCTGTTCCAACTTCCAAGACCAAAGACTTTGATTGCGCTAACAAAGCAAATGTTTATATGGGTACATTAAAAACAAATAGAATCTTAAAAAACCCCAAATTATGTATTTTTTTGTATAAGAAGAAGGCCAAGAGGAAACCACAGATAGCAGATATCAATTGTGGTTGTTTAATGACCGGCTGAAGGCAATTAAGATAGCTAAGGATGAAAAAGGTATGGAAACCAAGTGCAGAAGTGTTAGATATTTATCCAGCTATACTGACTTTATCCAGAAGCTTTCCGTGCTCCACCTACAGCATATTGCAATGGATAGGGCAAATCATAAACTGCAAAATATGAAGCAGTGACATGCAGTGATATTATAGCTGGAATTGAATTGATGTAGTACCATCACTTCCTTGCAGTACAGCCTGTCGATAAGCAAGTTATCTTCCAAGATACTACTTTGTGCTGTGTTGGCACAGTGCATCTTTGATGGCACAGGTCCTCCTTACACACCTTGCTATTTAAGGATTGCAAGGTGCAGATGCATTTTGCCCTAAAACTACAAAAAGTGCACTTATTTTTCTGTTTTTCTCTATACTTATTCACATTTGAATCACTGAAATTTAGAGACTTCCTGTGAACTGCCTACTGTTTCTGAACTTCATCTTCCATTTGAAAGTAATAGGGTATAAAATCCAACAATATTTCATGTTTTGTATCAGTAAATATACATGTTTTATAACATAAAATATCTTGAAATCTTTGGGAAACAAACATTCTTCAGAACACCAGGCTTCTTTGTCAATTGTTTTCGTTTTTAAAATACAGTACCAGCATTGTAAGATACTTCCTCCTTTCAAGGTCACCAAATAGGCACTTTCAAAGAACACATATGGTAATTATGCAATGAGTAACTAAAACCTTAGTTCAAAGAACCACCTCTGTTCATATCAGAAATGGTAGTGAATTGCATTTACGACTTAACGCTGAATATTTGAGAAAACCATGAACTATGTCACTACTTTTCAAGTCATTTTCTCCAGGCCAGGCTTGGACACCCAGTGTACTATGTTCTATTAAGTTATATTTTCATTTTCATTAACTGTATTCCACTGCTGAGCTCCAGTGTTCTCAACTGAAGCATTTACCTGATCAGGAGCTCCCAAGTCCTTTAGTCTTTTAAAGGAGAGAAATCATGGCATTTGGGTGCTAGTCTAATGCCTGTTCAGTTATCTAAGCAAATTCTAGGGAATTGTAGGCCAGATCTTTTTAAAGGTGTCTAGATGCCTAAAAATGTGGTAGAAATAACCATATCCTATGGAGATCTTTTAATGATGGAATTACACTCTCCAACATGTTTACAGATCGGTTAGTTTCCTGTGTTTTCCATACAGACAGCACAGAAAGGCAACCCTAAGTTGTTATTCCTTTCACTTTAAGGCTTTTTTTTTTGGCAATAATTTAGATGACTCATATTTTAAAAGTTCCAACTTCACTCCATTGTCCCTCAGCGGTTCACTGACTCAGACATTGCACTGTAAGCCATCTAGGTGAACTGCATCTTTCTCTTGGTGCTTGCTTGCATGACTTGATATAAAAGAAAATCATCCTACAGTGCTTACACTCTCTCTAACTCTGAGTCTTCACACACCTGACAAAAACTGTTGCTACTCTCCTGTGTCACCAGATATAGTACTCTCAAAGATCAAAAATTGTTACAACAAGACGTAAACACATTCTTGATATCAAATATTGCAAAAAAGCCTTCATTCCTAGCAGGCTGCTTCTATTCATATGTAAAAAGCCATACTGTGTTATTAAAAGAAAAATAACTTCCCAAATAAAAGCCACAAATTGGAAAAGAAGACTTTAAAATAAAAGTGCATCACATTTTATCTGTTTTTGAAATATCTCCAGACCAAATCATTAAGTGTGGATCTTATTGCACAAAGTCTGCAGAATTCAACCACAAAGCCACCACACCAAGGCTGTTGTGCCAAACAAAACACAGCAAACTAGTCATGGTCAATAAAATCTCTAAATCCAATAAATGTTCTTCATGCTTAGAACACTTCCTGGTGTCAGGGAAAATACACATGAATTTTCTTAGATATGGGGAAGTGTTCTGGTATCACTTTATTAGTTAAAAATAAAAAAGTCACAATTTAAGATCAAAAAAAAGGAAAGGCCCGGTAATTCTTTATCCAGTTTTATAGATTTTTAGTGGGTAAGATTGCATCAGTTGAGGTACTCACAGGATTAAGGGTTACTGTTGTAGGCCCAGAATCTCCTTCATTTGTTATGAAACTTGGAGGCAGGGATGTAGGAATTATGAGCAGTATGATGAAATAATTTGTTTGAAGATACATATATATGTTTGTGTGTGTGAGGTTTGGGGAGAAGCCACACGGGCTCACATTTGAGAAAGGAGTCAGGTAATCTTCATGTGCCATGATTTATAACGGAAGAATAGAGCATGTTTTCAAAAGTCAAACATCTGCTATTTCTCCAATAAAAACATATGCCACTGACAGTGCAAGACTACTTTCCAGGTATAACTCGGTCTGGGCTGACCCTGGCAAGAAGCAAAGCACCCACACTCACTCACTACTCCCTGCCCAGCAGGCTGAGGGAGACAGCACAAAGAGCAAAGTCAAGAAAACTCATGGGCTCAGGAGAAATAAAGTTTAATAAATGAAACAAAGATAAAAAACAAGTGATGCAAAGGTAATCACCACCTCCCACAAGCAGACTGATGCACAGCCACTCTTTGAGCAGCAGGTATCCCAGAAAACGCAAAACCCCCAAACAACACTGTCTTCTGTGGCAAGCACAGACCTTTCCCGTGAGAAATCTTTCTCTCTTCTTCCTGTGTTTTATAAACAAAGATAAAGTTTGGATGTTGTTGGAACAGTGTCCTAAGATATGAATGATTCAAGCTGGCCAATTGGCCTGGGGCGAGGTTTTGAACAGACCAATCTGAGTGACCTTTGAAAGTCTATATAAGTTGAAATTAATTAATAAAAATAGACATTTTCTGCCACACTGAAGACTGGTCTCCTTCTCTCTGCTAGCAGTTCAACAGCAACAGTCTTCTGCTACACCAGCTTTATTGATGAGCATGACAATACATCGTATGGAACACCCCTTTGGCCAATTTGGCTCAGCAGGTCTGACTGTAACCATTTCTAATTTCTTGCTTGACCTCAGCTTACTGACTGTGGAGTTAGGGAAAGAAAAAAGACAAAGCCTTTACATTGTGCAAAGACTACTTTCTAATAGACAAAAGATTTGTGTGTTATCAACAGTGTTTTAGCCATAAATCCAAAATACAGCACCATAATGCTTGCTAACAAGAAAGTTAACTCCATCCCAGCCAGACCCATACAAATTGAAAGTTACATGGCATACTGCACCATGCATTAAAATATTTTTTCTCTATAATAACTGTATCCAGTTGTATTACTTTTATCAGCAATTGTTCCTATGTGTCATACAATATGTCAGACTCAAAAGGATTCTGGTTTTCTTCAGTGTAGTGATATTAGAAAAAACTTCTTTAAAATACTGCTTTGCAATACAAAAGCCTTTACCAGTCCGGTTCAAGGATTGCTGCCAGTTACTGAAACTGTAATGATTAAAGGAATGTGTTACCTTAAATACTGTATCTGTCTTTCCTTGGTCAGCTTCAGCAGCACATTAAGATAGTAACATTTTCCTCATTTGGAAAGGAAACAGATCTCAGTATTCACCTACTTGTAAAATTCCTATTCCTGGCAGTCAGAAAGTTGCCCTTCCTACCAAAGCAAGATGTTAAAATGGTTAACAGATTTTTTGAAAGTAACTGGTAACAGAAAGCCTACAATTAAGATGATCTTCTTCAGAAAGCTATTTGCTATTCTAGCCACAGTAATCAAGGCTGTCATGTCAAATCAGGTTCTTGATTATCCTGGTGTAATTTTACGTGTCACCACAGGTCCAAAACAAAACTGATGATAAAACAGTGTTATTGAGCAAAATTAATTTTATTGGATAATTCATGCCCCTAGTCCCGCCTCCCTCCCCAGTCCTACCACATAGATGCTGCCTTTTTCTTTACTGACTTAATCATTTAGAAATCACAGACTTTGTGGGTGATTATATTTTCATCTTGGGAAAGAAATAATTAAAGACTGACTGTACTTTTTAAATTATTGTGCTTGATTCTATAACCAGCCCTTTTAAACTTCTTCTCAAAGGAGCATTCCAGGGCTCAAAGGGCTGTACTAGGTGAATAATTTTCACACTCATGGTACAAAGATCTATTAGCATTTCTTAAAAATCTTCAAAGATTTAGTGACCAAAACAGACTTTTACAAGCATCTATGAAATAAAGACTAGTATGCTATTTTAAGGATGAAACTGCTGACAAGCAGGGAGATCAAGCTGTTTTACCCAAGCTAAATTTATTGGAAGTGACACTTTCACCACCCTCAGGTAGACTATTATGAAAAAAGGCCAGCATAGCATTATTGAGTAAGAAAACCTGAAAGAATGTAATAGCCAATCTGAGAACATCTCTCATATTTCTCAAGAAAAGCGATGAAAATGCTTGTGAAGTATAATATAATTTTTGCATGGTGCTAGAAAGATAATTCCCATAAGAATTTTAAAGTTTTGACTTCTTTTTGCCTTCATCTTGGGATGAAAAATAGAAATTATGTAAATATTTATGAACTGAAAATTTGAAGGAAAAATTCTTAAGATCTGGTCTGCTAAAACCAGATTAGGCTCTATTCCTCTGGTTATCCATCCATATCTTTTTGTGTGTTGTCTTTACTATGGTTTTTTATTGAATGGTCATTTTGACCTGAAAATAAGGATATTTTCTGAGGAAATTTTCTGAGGAAATCTGTGGTCAAGTTTCTAGGAAAGATCTTTAGATTCAAAATTAAAAACCCTCTCTTTTAATACCAATCCAATCTTATCCATCAGATATTTGCAATGGATATTACATTAATGGCACCATAAAGGCCACTGTATTTCACCTTCTGCTTGCAAGAAATTACTTTGTGTGAGCACATATTATAAAATTTCTTCAGAAGTTAGAAAGATTCATATAGTATTAATCATATCTTTTATCTGCAAACCCCAAACCCAAAACCCGTTCTTTTTGCAAGCCAAGTTTCTGTATTCATGAACTTAGTCATACATATAGTTTGCACAGGACACACAGAGACTTTATACAAACTAATACAACCTATTTTAAAAATAATTTCAAATAAAGAAATTTTGTTTTAAAACAGTTTGGATAAGCATATAATGTACAGTTAAGAAATGAAGTAAATGAGAGAAATTTTCAAGGAAAATTCATTAGAAAAACTGAAGGGCACAACTTTCTTGAATGCCTGTTTCCAAAATATTACAAACCACAATCTTCTAGAACTGGCTACTAATTCAATAAACAAATGTCTCTTTCAGATCATCTATGTCAAATGCTGGTTTGCTATGATCTACAGAAAACATCACAGCTAGGGCTAAGAATTTATTTCATAGTTACCCTTGTGATAAAAAAAAAAAGCAAAAAACCAAAAAAGCAGAAAACAGCAAGTAGAAATGGTTTTCCTATAACCCTAAATATGTATTTTGTCATCATAAGCTTGTCCTTACCTCTATTCAAATTGTACCAGAGAAAAAAATATGTGGTTTGTACAAGTTATTTCATTTACTCCTTCTCAAAAATCAAGAGAGGTAAAGAAATATTAGTAATTCCCTTTTCCTGAGGTATATTCATGCATTTAGTGGCTCATAAAGTTCTAGACAACTAGAACTGCAGCTGAAACTCCTGGATCTGTTGTAATCTCCCTCTTGTATGTGGAGAGAAAATAATTCAAACTGTTTTCAGTAGGAAGAATTGCTTGCACATTTTTCTGCAAACTTCTGTCACTCTGTATGAGGTGGTATTGTGATCAAATTCATCATCTGGTCATAACTTCACCATCTCTTGGCACCATATCCTATACTTTAAATGACTGCAATATTGTTTTGATTCCTTAGTGAAGGAAATTATGTGTACATCAGCCCTCTAAGGAACCCACAGCTATTGCAGAAGTTTTTTTGTCCCATTATTCCAAAGCAATAACTTCCCTGCTGTTACTTTAAACATTGTAAATAATTTTAGTTCTTTTATAGTAATTGGAAACTCATGCAATTTTGTGGCTTAATATTGCATATGTAAATATGGGCTAATTGAAATTGCCAACTAATAAATGTTTCTAATATAATATTCATAAACCCAGGATATTTCATACAAATATTTAGCCACATATAAGGTATCTGAATTAAATTTTGCCTTGAGTTAAAAAAAAAAGAAACCTTCATTTTATTGAATTAGGCTTAAAATGTACTAGACATTGGAAAAGTGAATGAACTCACACAGACAGATTAAGGCAGCTATAATATCAGGAGATGCATAATCACATTGCTCTTCTTCAGTCTTATTAACAATTTATATTGTAAAAATTTACCTCTGGATAAGAAACTACAGTGATGGGTAGTGGCAAAACAGAGTAATATTTTTCACGTCAATGTTCCTAATTCTGTTTCTGTTTCATTAATATCTCTTGTGTTAAAAGTTATGTCTTCAGCTTGCTCGTGGTATAATGCCGCTCACAGCTTCTAAAAAGCAGCAGGTGTGTCATGGGTCCAGTAATTTGCAAGTCAAAATAAAAATTACTTTAAAATAATAACATAACCTTATGAAAACATGAGTCCACTGCACTCTTTTGAATACTGTATGCTTAGGAAGATACACTGTTTCATGGCAACCATCAGGCAGCTTTATCAATAAACGAAATAAGCCACTAACACTCTAAATACAAAATGTACTCTATCACTTCAGACAGACTTTCCACAGCTGCCCACAGTGTCTTCTGGTGTCTTCTCCGCACTGACAGCCCCAGGTGACAGAGCTCAGGCAGACTTTCTGCAAAAGTACTAGCTGAAATTCCCAGGTGGATAAGACATTCACCAGGCAACTGAAATGGTGAATGGGGTGGTGGAGGAGCTAAAACGAGTATAAAGTGGAGTCATATTTGTGTTAACGGTGTGTTAACTCTAAAGCAAAATGACAGCTGTGACATAGCTTTATGCATTGTTCCCCTGCTGTTTCTCATGTCAAATTAGCCTACTAATATATTGAAGGGTGATACAAATCCTACAGTATTAATATAATTATGAAAAAATTGAAGAAACCTGCTAGTGATCTTGAAATCAGACAGACACCAGTGAACCAAGAGCATATGGTTTTATAAAATCTCTCTGTACTCTCTGAATGGGTTACACTATTCGGTGGGTAGGTACTTTTAGTGAACCAGCCTTTGACATCTCACTGGGAGCTGCAACATGGCTGGCTGTGGGTTTGCAATGGCACAGTACTTCTTGTGGTACAGCCACTGGGGTTTCTTCTCCATAGCCATCAAAAACATGGTAAAGAAGAGATTTCTCTTTTATCTGAGACACTTTCTAAGACTGAATTCCCTGAATTGGATCTGCTGCTATCTCTCAGGCCACAGAAAAAATTAGACTTATATCTGTACAGGCATGAGGGTTGCATCTGGTACACAAACCTTTTTCGCATCCTTCTTCCCAAATAGCCTGACTTTTTTTCTCCTTAATGCACATGGCTTTGAGATGTCAGCTATTTGCCAAAAACTGAAGACTTGCCCAAATCGACTTTGGCCTGCAAATTAGTCAGCATGTGTTTCTACTGTGTACGCTATTGGCTTAATTAGGTTTAATTAACAAGTGCTTATGTCTGTTGTAGGGGACAATGGCTATCTAGTGAAGGCTTATTTATCGGGAACATATGGTATTTTGGTGAATGATTGTCAGAGCAACTATAATGAAACATTTAAAAGAATTTGTTCAGTTCAGACTTGGAATACTAAAAATGTTTTTCAGATGTCTGCACAGGTCTTATTTCTTTGAAAATGGACTCAGTGTTTATTTCAGCATGTTGTGACCTAAGGAGATGGGAGATGAGAATAAACTGTCATAATATTACATGATTTAAGCAAAAATTTGCTTGTAAAACAACAGAGATACCTGAAAGCATAATAGTATTATTTTAAAATAATAGAATTTTAAAAGCTTACTAAAATTCCTTTGTGTCCTAACACATTTATGTACGCCCTAGAATTTACAGTGATAACCAAAGAAGTAGGATCTCCATTTCAAAAGACACAAAAATTTAACTTGTAAAGCAGGATACAATTAGAAATGTATACTCATGGATTCTATACAAGCACAGATACTAATACTAGTTTAAAAGATTTGCCACAAAAAATTATCTAACAAAAAAGAAGTAGGCAAATCCCACATACTAAAAGGTGCTGGTCTAAGTAAACATGGACTTTGTAATATAATGCTTTTTAATAGGATTGGCCAGTAAAAGCACAAATTCAGAACAATAGTTTGCCATTAAAGTTAATCTTCTGATCCAAGGTCGATGCTGCCAGTATTTCTGTCTGGATTTTAGCTAGGAGCTCATTGGCAGTTTAACCGCCTCTGAATAAAAATCTTTATTCTTTCATGGAATTATCTTGAATTTTGCTGGAAACAAAGCTCTTTTATTACATCTTTGAATTCTTGCTTTCAGGCCTGTACTTGCAAACCAACAGTGGAAGAAAGAGCCACACCAGATCTGGCATCCCTTTGACATAAAGTGGCATGCAAACTGAATTTACAGGCTTCCAAAGAGGTTGCCTTACAAATGGAAATTTCCAGGAGCAAATTTTCATTCTGAATTAGTGTTCTCATAATTAATTCCATCACTAATGCTACTTAGGAGACTCTACATCATGCCCTTCCTCACTACTCAGATAAAGAATGATAGACCTCTTGTTAGTAGGCAGCTTTAATGACTCCTCTCTCCCTAGTGGGGCCAGGACCAGGAGATTGATCTTTACCATCACATGTTATTGTCAGGGGTGAGGGAATGTGAATCTCTTTCAGGGAGAAGGGTCCCTCTGGTTGAGTAAGCATGGTGAAGGGAGCACTGGAATGGCCCTGGTTCCAAGCAACCATGTACAAATCCTTTGTCTATACTGTAGACTTCATTATTGATTGTGCTGCTGTTACTGCTTACTTTCTTATCGCATTGCTGTTTCCAGTGAATTGGTCTTGTGCAGCAGTGCAGTACCCAAGGGCAGCTCTTCCCTGCTGCGGGGGGGAGGGCTGCCCCAGAGCCGGAACATGCAGGATGTTTTCTTCTTGGCCACGGGCGGTGGGACTGGTCAGACTGGGTCTGTGTGGAAGCGCCGCAGGTCTAGAAAGGTAGCTGTTCATTCCAGGCTTCAGGTGGTTTATTGGGATAATAAAGGAGGAAACTGGGGAGTGGGGGAGGGTAAAGGAGAGTCGGGAGAGGACAGTTGCTCCATGAAGCCCAGAATCAAAGAGGCCGGGTTCCGGGTCCTGCTGGGCTTATATCCGTGGGGTTAGGAGGCGGTCCTGGCTCACATCAGCCAGTCCGGAAGGGTCAAGGGGGAGGGATCAGGGGAAGGACACACGTTGCAACAGTCTTATCTCAACCCGTGATCTTTTGTGTCTCCAGTTCTCCTCTTCAGCATGCCACAGGGGGAAGAGGAAAAGGAAAGGAGAAGAGAGATTGAAAGATGTATGATTTCAGGGGGAAAGCCATTCTTAAACCATTACAGAGACAAATAAGATATATCAATTTTAAGGGACTGCGTGGTTCAGGGCTGTTATAATAGGACAAATACACAACCAGTTTAAAGTTGAAGTGTGGGAAAAGACAGTCATGGGATCAGAAGTCCTGTTTGATTAATTCTGTAGATGCATTTTATCAGTATATAATTTATAAAGAAATGTCACAAAACCTCTAAATCGTTGATATTTAGCCAAGACTGGTGAAACCAGATGGCATTGCAGTTTCTTGTTCTAAGAAAATATTATAAAATACTTAGAGTATGTAAAAGCTCACAAAACTAATTCTTATAATTCTGGCAATATGCTTTCAAGAGCAAAAAGTGGGAACTATTTTTGACTAATTGCAATGTTATTACTTAAATGCAATTTGTAGGACAAAGCTGAGTTAAAACTATCACATTCCTTCAGTGCCTTAATGATTCACATGAAGTTTCCATAGTCAAGGCAAATGCAGCTCTAGTACAACCCCATAGAAATCATTATACTTCTTACACCAAATTTCTTTTCAGTATGTACTTGTTTTAACAAGTAGACCTACTGCTTGGTTCATATTGCAGTAATGAAAAGTATAAACAAGCACATTAAGAAAGTTGAACAATGTTTTTTGGAGGAGAGTATTTCCATCATTACCTTTGTAATTGCGCCCCCACAGTTGCTGTCAGTCAAATCCTGGAAGATCTGAGACACCAGTTTCGACCCAGAAAATGTGGACATAAGACAAGATTCCTCATCAAAATTTTTTGAGTAGGCTTATAACAAAATGCATTTGCAAAATGAATGTTTGCTAATAATATGGTAAACAGGAACAGCTCACCATCTCTGATACAACAGTCCATTTCTTGGCCAGATCCTATGTGAACAGGAGCAGACTTGTGAAATATATTCTTATTTGTGGAAGGGTAAGATGCATCTTCCAAGAAATGCTGCTGTGGTTATGAAATAGTATTTCATCAGAAGATGCAGAAATACTTATAGAGGTTGAAATGTAGCTAGGATCTTTTTTAATCCACTCCAAGAATGGCAAGGTAGAATGAAATATGTGTAAGAATTATACTTGAAAGCAACATTATAGCAACATTAAAGTGGAAATTCTGTTTGTCCAAAAAAGTAAAGAAGCTCCCAGTCAAGCTTCTCACTGAAAGCATGACAGTGTCCCTCATTACTTCTGAAGTACATGACTGTTTTAATTATTTATAATTGCTTAACATACACACTGAGTGAAGCCTCATAACTTAATGATTGACAAGGCAAAAAAGGGTGTTCCTTCCTACCCTATAACCTGTGAACACTGCATCATACAGACCTTTTAGGTATGCTGGAGCAAAGAAGGAAAGCATAAAGTATCATCACACAAGAATAGATTTGAAACTCCAACAACTGGTGCTCAACAGAAACAATGCGATGCTGGAAAAACAGGGAATGAAATTCTACTCTTTCTCTCTCCCCTCTATTCCTTCAATGCACCTGAGAGTCTCTGGCTTTCCCAGCTGTCTAAGGAAAAGGCTAATCTCCTGACCTGTGGGTGTAGGTGCTCCTTGTAAGAACTATAGTCCCTCAATCCCAAACCTAGTGGACTGAGATAGAAATTAAGACATCAACTGCCCTGAAATTTCTGTAGATCCAGGTTCAGGCAGCTCTGTTTTCTCTCTAGGGTTCTCCATGGACCTCACCCTTCACTTGTGTTGTACCAGTATCTTGAGTGCATAATACAAAACTGCATATTGACCCAGTGCTTAAGCCCAAGGGCTGTCAAAAGTCCTAAATCCCCATGTGAACCATAGCCTCAGCTCAGGGCCCAGCCATATCCCTACACAATTCAACAAGGGAACAGACAGCAGTATGAGTAAGGCTTCAATTTCACTTGAAATGGTGGAAAGTGTAATTGAAAAATATTGGAACAATTTTTAAATTCAGAAAGCCCTTTAAATCATCCTCCTTCCTACATTCTTCAAAATCCCTGTAACTGTGGCCTTCATCTTAGCACCAAGAACTACATTGCACAGAGCCAAGATTAGCCTTGTCATAGTGAAAAATAATGATCTGGCAGTCCTGGTACAATGTAACAATGTTCTACTGAGAAAAGAATCAGTGCATTTTAACTATGATGGCTATTCTCATATCTAATACTGTTACTGTGTTTAAAAGTAACTTTAATTATCACTTTCCATAGGAGGATCAATGACATTTTTTTACAAGAAAGTGGGTGGTGACAAAATTGAAGGGATGTGTGCAATGACATTTAAATTTTGTCCCTCTATTCAAAAGACTCCATGCCTGCAGAAAATTATAAAAAATATATAGTATCTGCCAGAAATTCATTCCCAGGTGTCAGCTTTCTGATTCAGAGTACTATTTCCATTTGCCACTCCTCCTCTGAACATGTCATATAGTAAGAAAAGCACTGTTGCTGACATGACCCTGATAGGCTGACATACAAACAGAAATGAAAATTACGATGTTCAGTCTTCCGCTCATTGCCAGAATGCCCTTATAATGACACCGCTCAGATTGAGTTTTTAGTATGGAAAAGAAACAAAGGAGTTTGCTCTGTAAGTCTTCCATGAGACTACTTGTGGCTAGCACAGGTCCTTCCCGTGGGAACATTTTGCTATATTTCATAAACAAGATAAAGTTTGGATGTTTTGCAAACAGTTTCTCCGGATTGAGTGAGTTCGGGCTTGGCCAATTGGGCCTAGGGGGAGGTCTCGGGCTGACCAATCTGGGGCACTTCTGTAAACTCTATATATATGGAATTCAAAACAATAAAGCTCTCTTCTCCTCTCTTTCCTTGTCTGAGAACTTGGGTCATTCCTCAGCTAGCCGCTCAACAGCGACAACTACTCTCACATTTTCTCTAACATTGTCACTTTCAAAAGTTGCTTTAAACAGGATGAAAATTAGGGAACTACTTTCCTACTATTCAATGAGAAAAACCAAAACCCCACAAGAGAAAAATCTCCTTAACATTCTTAAACTAGTTCTTGTAGGCCAAACAATGCAAAAGCATACACACACAGATGAAAGGGAATTAGCAAAAGAGTAATTTATTACACTCTTCAGATATTCATCAGATGTTTGACTGTACAGGCCTTTTACTTCCAACACATCATCTACTGCAGTAAAAGCTGGTGCTAAAAAACCGTGACCTTGAGATGGGCAGAGCTTTAGTCTCCATGCAGGAGCTGACCAACTTATGCAAAATCACCAAAAGGCAAAGTCAGAATAGGCATAAGAAGAATTCAGAATTTCTTTTTCTCTCCTACTTCTTTCTCATTTAAAAATAATTGCACTCCTCCATAAAGTCTATTAAAGATAACCTCCTAACTACATTATGACTACACACTTTATGTTTTGCCACTAGATTTCATAACAATAGTTGATCTGGATGTCAACTGTGTTTTCAGTTCAAGTAAAGAGCTTGCCCAGCGTTTCTTCATTATGTGCATTGCTGAATTGTCCATGACAGCAAGATATGAAATTTGGTAAGCATTTAGTTTGTGCAGTTTGTGGAAAGATGCTTAAGGCAAGACTACCTTTCCCTTTTCTTTTCCTACATTGCATCTTTCACACAGATCAGATTATATTTATTTTTGTAAGAAGAGGAAACATCTTCCAGGGGGCATGAACGTAATGTCTAACTCTGGATTGTGAGTTTCTGAGGCAGGAAGTGTCTTGGTTTTTCATGATGGTGTTATGTTTATCACAAAGGGACCCAAGTCTCACCTCAGTTCAATAAAAAAGGAGACATTAATGACTTTCTGTGAAAGGCACATAGAAGCACAATCATATGAGCATAGATTTTGCAGCATAAAATGTCAATCACCCATGTAAGAATGTATTGTTTTTACAGCATTGAACAATTCCTATTTTTAGAAGACAAGAGAAGCCAATAGTGAGGACCTTCACAACGCCCACAAAATTTCCAACTTCATTAATTAAAATATAAAAGTATAAATTAATACAGGCAACCCCAAACCCATGAAAAATGGGTTCCATGCAACTGAAACAGGCAAACAAGATGCTTTAGTAATTATTTCCAAACAGAATCCAAAACTGAGTTGCACTATTTAAAAGTATTTTAAAAAAAATATTATTAGGAAAAGTATCTAAGGTAAATACAAGGTTCATAAGGAACCTTTTATTTATTAAATTTTTATAATAAATTGAATGACCTTCCAGACTTTCCAGACTCAAAGATTTTATTTTTCTTTAAATAAATTAAACTTATTTTAAGGATCAATCAAAACTCTAATACAACATAATGAAGCCCCATGCTGTAAAAGTAAAACATACTCAGACCTGAAACATGCATGTGGGCAGTTTGTATAACTATTAAATACAGAATTCTCAAGACAGACAATTTAACCTTATTAGTCATGCAAGGTTCTTTTACCGTGTGGCACAAATGGAAGCAAGTGATCCAGGCAGTCCCTTTCTGTCATATTCACCTACCATCTTTTCTCATTTCCCTGAACACCACTGAAGTTTCTTTTTCCCTCCCCCTTCCCCTGCCTTTCCCCGCCCTCTCCTCCTCTGGGATTAATCTAACAACAAATATAAACAGAGAGATATTATTACTAATAAAAAGATTTGAGCAGCAAGGAAATTAGTTCTCTTTGTATGAAGGCAGGGTTTTTTTAAAAACTGTGTTTACTAATAGAAGCAGATTACTGGAAATGAGAGACAGGTAATTGTTTCTCTCAGTGGTAAACATGAATTACTACTTTGTTTCCAAAGGAGTTTCACACACCCTCTAAAAGTTGAATGGCATGTAAGGTGAAATGCAAGATTGAAAAGATAGAAAAGCTCTTTGTTGATTTTAAGCTTAGTTGAGAAGAAAAAGAGACAGCAGAGCCATAGGTTGGTATCAGACATGCATGATGCGGGAACATTAGTCATGTAAACAAGGCAACCTGAAAGGATTAATAAGATAAATTATACCCTAGTTATCACCATCTGAAAATCTGAAAGAAAATATTCTATTTAAACATCAAATCACACATTCTGCAAATAAAGGATAAAAGTTGACAATCTAGATAATAAAACAAATTCTTATGTGTAAGCTACTGCTTAAAAAGAAATGGAATCCATGCTCCAGGTTTTGCAGTAGCAAACATCTACCTGCTTGCCTACTTGTGGACATTTCTCTTCTAATTGAGATATAATGATCTTCCTTGCACTAACCAACAGTTTGGGCCTGAAATTTCAGGCACAAAACATCCAAATAAATAATTTTGCATAGTTATTGGACTTGTGCTCCAGACTCTTCACCAGCTCCATAGACCCTCTCTGGACACACTCCAGCTCCTCAGTGTCTTTCTTGTTGTGAGGGGCAAATAGCTAGACACAGGATTCAAGGTGAGGCCTCACCAGTGCTGAGTACAGGGGAATGAACCCTTACCTAGTCCTGATGGCCACACTGCGTTGGATACAAGCTAGAAACACCATATAATTGGCATCAGCCCATGGACCTGTTCTGTCCTCTAGAACCTTCCTTCCTCCAGCAGATCAATACTCCTGCCTGACTTGCTGTCATCTGCAAACTGAATGAGAGGCCACTTCATCACCCTGGTCAGTAGTTCCAATCCTACAGATCTGCCACAAGAAACCAAGGCTGTTTTTCTGCCACGCATGTGCCTGAGTATATACTGCTCCTAAATATTCCCTAGAGCTATGAGAAAATTATAAATTACTTTATATTTTGATGAAGGACCTGAAATTCTTCTTTTGTATTTCTGCTTTTCAGGGCCTGCATACACAGTCTGTCTTTGGGACTTGCCTACCCTCTCTGCACAAACCCTTCTGAGTCCCCTTAAGAGGGAGTTTCACCTAACAGGCAAGGCCTGCAGACATGTGCCTCACCTTGCTCATTCAGCTACCAACTATCTATGGACTTTGGGAATGCTTTTTATTTTTCATAGCCCTCTTTCTTGGCAGCCACTGCTTTGACATTCTCACAGAGATCTGCCCCCAGGGGACTGGGACTGGGAAGCATGCTTGTGACAAAAGTGAAGGGCCAGGCCTTTTGCTTTGTTGACCCTCATACCATTGGCCTTGGCCCACCGATCCAGCCTGTCCAGATCCTCCGCAGAGCCTTCTGAGCCTCTGACAGATCAACACTCTTCTACCATTTGGTGTCATCTGCAAATGGACTGAGGATACCCTAGATGCCCTTGTTCAGGTCATCAATAAAGATATTAAACAGAACTGGCTTCAACACTAAGCCCTGGGGAGCCCCAGCAGTGACCGGCTGTCAGCTGATGTAACTCCATTCACCAACACTACAGGCCCAGCCATCCACTCAGTTTTTATCCAACAAAGAATGCACTCATCCAAGACACAGGCTGCCTGTTCTCCTGGAGAATACTTGGGACACAGAATTGAAGGCTTTATGGAAGTCCAGGTAGACTATATCCACAGCCTTTCTGTCATTTATTAGCCAGGAATAAAGCATGTTACAAAAGAAACATGGTGTGCTCTCTCAGAAATACCTTACTTTGTTGCTCTTTTGATGCTTTGTAATGCTTCCTTCCTCTCATAATAATAATAAATAATAATCATAATCATAATCATAATCATAATCATAATAAAGAGACCTTTCTCTTCAAGTTTAAAGCAAATGAATCTTTTCAACTGGAAACCTTGAACAATGGCAAAAAGGCCTTCAGGAAAATATGGAAGACATAGAAGATATAGAAGTAACCTATGTTTCCAGTCAAAATATGTATTTCCAGAAGACTTAGTCCATGAAATGCTAGAGATCTTTGAACAGTTAATGTCCTTCTTGGGCTACTGCATAGAAGAAATTGCAACTTTTCTGTACTACTATATAATTCCTGGGGATTTCTTCATATTGATGTGCATCAATAGTGCTCACATGCAATGAACAGCAGATAACTCAAGGGAATATAAAAATTTCTGAAAAGTTTACCATAGCATTTTAACAGCAAAAAGTTTCCTTTAGGAAGAAAGATATTTTTAAAAATAATTTTTCAATTGTAAGTGCTTTCAACTTCATGATGTGCATATCTGATGGTAGGTACAGTGGGAACACATTATAAAGAAGCAATGACTGTACAAGATGCAGAACTTTAATGTCTCATCAATTTGGATGCACTCGCATTTCTTTAACAAGACATTGTGTTGGGTTTTGGTGGGATTTTTGTTTGCTTTTTTGATTGGTTGGTTGGGTTTTGTTTGGGGTTTTTTGGGGTTGTTTGTTTGCTTGTCTGCGGGTTTTTTTCTTTGTTTTTTTAATAAAGAGAGTGAAAATAATTGATTTCTGAAAGACAAGGAAGTAAATTTAAGGTAGCAGCAATAATACATGAGGAAGTACAGCCAAGACTGTTGAATACTGAAAACTGTGACCATTTGTTGGTCACAGCTACACAATCTACTAACTCCAGTCAAGACTACCATAAAAAGTCTCAGTCATAAGGAAATATCATATATGATTGACAGAAGGGGATTTTTTGCCCGCTAGAAATAGTCAGACTTTCTTAGGGACAGAGTAGGCCTCTGCTTTTCCTTAGTACATTGTGTTTCAGATGTTAGAATCTAAATGAAGAAGGACACCTGGTAGAGGTTCAAAGGAGCATCTTGGTAGGCAGAGTATTGTAGAAGTGAAAGATAACTGAGTCTGACTTCTACCACATAACAGCAACTTGCAGCCACTGTGTTATGTTCTTATTTAAGAAAGGCTTATTAATTCTCACTAAGATACATCCCTGTAGCAATGTGGGTTTTTAGGATTCCATGTGCTTCCGTTGTTTCCCTGCTGTGTATGCCATTGGTTCATTTTAAAATATGCGCTCTGCTGTACCTGAAAACCTATTGGTGTGCTCCCCCTGTCAATTCTCCCCCTCCATAGCCCTGGACTAGCTCCAGGGGAGAAAAATCCCACCCCTTCTCTTCCCCTTATAAGCCCGTGTCTGCGTCAGAGAGAGGTCTTCCATCTCTGAGCTGCTAGCATCTGCTACCTGCCCTGTCTCCCTTCCCCCTTCTCCTTTCCTGCACTCCTTTCCCCCATACCCCAAACAAACCTCCCTAGCAGAACAGAGAGGGAGTCCAGTTCGTTCTTTCGTCTCACTACGTTTCCTACTAGAATTTCTGTGGCTGGGAGACATGCACCACGCCGCAGGACCTCTGGGGTGGCCCGCTCCAGATCGGTGGAATTATGAGGACCAAGGACCCGGTCCAGTAGGGGAGCCAGCCTGTGCCACCCCCCCCGGAGCCTGCAGTAGCACATCCCAGGTCTGAGAAACATGAGTCAAGATTACTAAAATGGATACTATGAAAAAAAAATCCAGAAGTTACTTTTGTAAATAATGTAGGACCTGAACTACAGCATAATCATATTAATTGAGCTTTGTTATTTCAAACATACATATAAACATGTAGAAATGCCTGTGACTTGCTGTTTATGAGAAAGCTCAACATATAATTGATTTATAATGTAAATTGATTTTTTAGTATTTTCCATAGTTTTTATCACTTAAGGATAGATAAAACAGAGCTTTTTAGCAGACATAAACCAAACCATGCCCTCTGTATAGAAATGTCTGCTTATATTCCCCAAACTGCTATGACTTCCAGCAAAAGATCGTTTTAAAGTTGTTTTTGGCTAAAGATTAAGAAGAACTCCACCAGAAAGAAGACATGGCTTATGACCACACATTATCAATGTAGCATGTGGTGGCTAGCATGAAATCTGTTTGTGGATGTGGTTCCTTTCCTTTGGAGTTACTGCAGCTCTATTAGATCTAGATGTTTAAGAGCATGAAGCTGTGATCCATATTGCTTGGGGTTCTTTTTTCTCATCTTGTCTTAGTTCTAAAATCTCTGGGTACACCAGATGCCTCTTACTATTTTTTTTTCTGTTGCACCTCTTTTCTGTCATGAATTTCTGGCTAAAATCTTAATATTTGACAAAAATAAATAACCAAAAGGTATCTTTATGGTTACACCTGACTACACACCCCAAATTTTTCATTAAGTAAATGGAAATTGGGGCAGTACAGAGGAACCTGCACAGAACTGTTCCACATCAAAAGCACTGTTATGCAGTTATTAGGTGAAAGTATGTGATAATAGCACCCGTCTTGACACAAGCAGGGAACCACTGGCTGTGTTCCTTTAAGATTAACGTCAACACCCCTGTCTTTTGAAAAAGCAAGTTTCTCCTCTCAATTTTGTACCTATTGGCTATCCCTATATTTTGTGGAGAGATAAGACAGTGTTCCCAATGGCTGCTGTTGGTCCTCTCTCAAGTTGGTATATTATCCTGTTATGCTAGTGCTGTTCCAGCAGTTTGCATTGATCAATAAAGTATGGTTGCTATTCCTGTATATCAGCAGTTGTCAAATGAAAAACACAACTAAATGACAAATTCAATGTTTTGACAGTTGCTTTTTTTCCAGTGGAGGTCTGAGTGTCCTCTTTGAAAATTATTTTAGTATATCATTAGCACCCAATCATATTTATTCAGTTCTTCAAGGTTGATTTGTAGTTATTACAGCAAGTTCCCCATTACAATGGGTTGAACTACTTCACCCTTACTCCCAAAGGGAATCAGTGTACTGCAAAACTACAAGCAATCACAGAGTATTTTTCCCTTGCACAAGCACATAAAGGACTAGTTTCCACCAAAATACCCAGCACATGGTTGATAATAAGCTCTAAATGAGATAGCAGGAACACTGGAAGTGACCTAGGTGTGGCCACTAATTGCAAAGCAGGTTTGTGCCCCTTTACTGTATTTTGGCATGCTTCCAATTCCACCTTAAATCTTCTGTTCCACAACTGATATGAGCATAGGTCCATATATTTTGAAGCAGAATCTTAGGATTTGTGGAGAACCATTTGGTTGCATGAATCTTTGTTTCCACCCCTTAAAACCACATCTTTGATAACAGAAAATAAAAATATAAATATGTTCCTACAAAGATCTCACAAAATCAGGTAATTTAAGCTAAAACCTACACACTTTGCAAAATACTCCAAAGCAGTTATTAAAAAATTCCTTAAAAGAAGTACTAAAGGATTTTTAGTCAATGTTTTTATTGTATTCTAGTTGAAAGAGATACAGCCCAAAATCTAAATTCTATGAGGTTTCTTTTTGAGGAAAAAGAAAAATCAAGAGGAATAAACCCCAACGTTTTTATTGTGACAGCTTCCCTTTAATAACCTTCAATACCTATGGAACCCTGATGCTTAATTTACAAACTACAGATGTCTTCCTATTGAACTAAAAGGTGAGGTCTTCTAGCAGTGATCTGTAGCTGGACCTTTAAGTTCTTACTGAACTGGAAACAATCACTAGACACATAACCACTGTCTTCAGTGATGGATTTCAGATACCCACAGATAAAAGTTTACAAATAGCAGAGAAATTACTGGGCCCAACCTACTGGCAACAAAAAAAAAAAAAACTCCACTTGACTAAATACTTTTTCTTAAAATACCTGACACATGAATGTTCAGCAGATTTATGTAAAAGATTAGTTTAAAGTGGTAATGCAACAACAGACACTTTGATCCAGACTGACTAAAACAAAATTTTGAATTAGAATATTTTTAATATAATGAAAAAAGTTATTTGACTAATTTATCCTTTGCTTCACAGAAACATTCTGACTTCCCTTTAAAGTTGATGGGATAGACATCAAGCCAAACTTTTTTTCCAATCTGGAATTACAAGACTGGATGAAACAGGGTTTCATATTTGTGGCTGTTTTTACCCTGAAACCTGAGGGTGTTACTTGGTATGTTAAAAAAAAAAAGCCAACCAGTGATTATTTTGTGGGATGAAACCAACACCACTATACATAAGAAGTGGAGTAGGAATATCTGAATTGATTGGCTCCAATGTTCTTTCATAAAACCTGAGGACTTCATCACAGTGGAAGTTTTTGGATTCCCCTAGTGAACCACTGACTCTTTTGTTTTGTTGTACAGCAGCTGAAGAGGAAGACATTACTTCTGAGTATGTCCTGCCATGATTTTCTGCAGCCTTGAAAGACACATCTTTTCCCCCTCTCACCAGTAAGTAGGCAGCAGGGGTAATGCAAATGGGAAAAGAGAGAACCATGTGTGGAATAGAATACCATTTATTCTAAAAACAGTATCGGAGGGTTTTAAATTAAAAGAGAAATTACAAACATATCACCATCCTATATGAGCTCTGACATGTCATTATTCACTGTGCAAAAAATCTCAGTCTGGTACTGAGTACAGCTGTGCCCTTGGTAACCAGAATCAGTGTGAACCCCACATAAGATATCTACATGGTCTCATAGTTTATCTTTTGTACATAGACAAAAGGTGCATTTATTCACATGATCTCCTTTAACCAGACTCAAGGATGAAAATAAGTTCATGGCTTGTTTGCTTCCTATCTATAGATGTAAAACATCATGTCAGTCTCCCATCTAATAAGCTAAAGGACCAAGTATAAATATCAACTAGAAAATCCCTTCATTAAAACACAACCAAAATATTTTTATAATTTCTTCTATTCTGCAGAAATTGATCACAAATCCCAGTGGCTTTGCATCTCCATAATCATGAAGCATCTTTCTATTAGTGATGTATTTATTTGTGTGATTGCATATGAGCATGGAGACTTGATCATATGGAATAAGAGAAAAAATGGAACAAGAGTCTCATATTTAAAAATGTAGATGTTAAAACCCACCTGAATTTCTGAACCCCCGAAATGAACAGAGTGACTCGTAAGGAAAAAAATCCACAAAGTCTAAAGCACAACTTTGAATCACTTAATAAGGTGACATTTTACAATTGAGTTTGCGTTTAATAAAATCTGATTTTTAATAAAGGGAAGTAATACATTTTGCCTTATTTTTGTATAAAGTTTAGGAAAAAAACCCTAGGAACTTAAAGTGCGAGAAAATGTTCCACCAGTTTCTTATCATATGATTAAAAGGCTAAGATCTTTTGGACTCTTAATTACAGAATTATCTTCAGGAATTTTTTTTTTCCTTAAGATATCAAAACGTATTTATAAATTAATTTAAATTATTCTCCATGTATTTATTTTGTGGTAAAAACAGACATTAATGTGTCTGTTTCCACAGATATACACATTTGCAAACAGAAGATCTAAATGAAGGTGATATTCCTTCACGCCGGCTGTTTGCATTTATCAGTGTCATGCTAATACTTTCAGTGTATTTTAACATTATTTTTCAGGCGCCAGTTGCAGTTTGCAATTTATACTGAGGAACAGAAGATCTAAAATGCTGAAAGCATAAGACAACAGCATTCCCTGGCATCTTATGGTCTTAAAAGGGACATTTTTAATCAGACGGTATTAATTTTGAATAATCATTTGCAATGGGAAAAAGTAGAAAAAAAGTGGAGCTACTTCGGTTTGACTTCAATGAATCATGGCATAAACTGAAAACTTAGCATGCATGGATCAGGTTCTCTTCCCAGCCCTTCAGGTACACTGAATGCTCTGCCTGGGAATTAAACAGATCGGTTCTTACCTCATGCTATTTTATATGTACATCTCTATGTATACATTGATGTAGTTACATGTAAGTATGCATATGCATAAACAACTTTCTGATCTACTGAAGAACAACAAATTGTTTTTTTAGAACAGCCAAGAAACAAAATTATACCCTGTATCATACAATGTTTTGTGTCTTATCCATAATTTGGAATATACCACACTTAGTGCCCTAAACAGTGAGTTTTCCTTTCTGCTCAGCTGATGCAAGACAAAGCTGGGAATAACATTTATACATTTTACTGTTATTTCATATGTACAGGATATTTATAAAATATACTTTTCCAGAAGATTTGGGAAAGCACTAATATTCAATTTTTCATTCAAGTAACACATTGATATATCTTATATATCCGTGGGCAATTAATAGTCACATGCTAGATAGAGGATGAATTTCAGTCAGAAGCTTAAGGCAGTACAGTCTGCCTTCTATAAAGGAAAAATCTTCCTGTCTGGGCCAGATGCTAGTAGCCCTGTTTTCTGTAATAATCTCCCACTTGTGAAGAAAATATCTAACTAGGCCCAAGACATCATGTAATGGTTTCTCAAATGTTTTCAATGAAAAAAAAATACAACAAAGCAAGTATCTAAAGCAGCACTTAAATTAAACTCTATTTTCTAGTCTCTTATGCTTTTCAAATACTTATTATGCCAATAAATGTTTTCTTCATTTTTACTAGAGATTTACTGCAGATGTCTTGCAATGACATGACAAACTTCAGGGCACTATCAATATAATAAGGTGATTGATCTGAAGATTTCTATTTTTAAAGTTCCGCTACATTCTCATTAGAAGTTAAAAACTCTGGAATAAAAAATTCAAACAACTAAATGAGAAACCAAAACAAATGAAAAAACAAACAAAAATAAGTGACAGCAGGATAACTTGAGAAAGAATTTTTTTTTCTGCACTTAAGGGCTGCTTATAAAATATTTTCCAGTACTGTATTCCAGATAAACGACATTCTATCACTTCTTTGTGCACACAAGTAAACCAGTCACACATGTACTTTGCAGGCAAAAGAAGAAGATATTAATGCAGAGCTGCAAAATTATGAAAGACCTTAAAACAAGAAAGAGTGGACAAAGAGGAACAAATATGCCCTACAGTAAAATTCTACCCAGCAGCATTTCCACAACTGCCCAGGTTTCTTGAGAAGAAAGCTGTGCTTGACAATTAGGTTAACATAGGTGATTCTGGACGGTTGCTTTTCTCTATGAGAAAATAGAAAACTCTCAGTATATCTTAGGTCATTCAGTATACTTTACTAAACATGCTAGATACCTAGGATGAAATCCTACTTCATTTAAAGTGAATAGGACCTGTTGAATGCATAGAGACCTATAGTTAGCCCTGTACCTCATTCATGAAGATTCTCTCCTGCTTTATGACTCCGGGGACAGGGACACACACTTGCTTGACTTACACTATTAAACAAGGTAGGATAATGTGTGAGGCAGAGAAAAGGAGATGAGGTTTATGGCTGTGCTGTAGCTGGCAGCCCACATTCAAGGGAAACCATTAGAAGACAACCATCGTGGTGCAGTAATCCATAGACAACCCATTACACTCCTAGGGCCTCTTGTGAGGGGTCCAACGGCGTCTGATAGAAGTAAATCGGGATAGAGGTACATGTGCTTCTCTTTCGTGTTGTGCTCAAACACAGGGGCAAAATGTGCCAGGCTTTGTTGAGCAATTTGCTTGTGGGGAATTGTGCTCAACTGAGAATTCAGAAGTTGTCTTGTGGTTTGGCTGGCTAGTTCAGAGAGAAACAACCAATACTCAAAACTTATTTAAAAACATGTGGGACCTGGTCTGTACCATCTGACCAGTTCAGCAGGAGCCCTATGTGAACCACTTAAAGAAAAATCCTTTAGAACACAGACTTCTCTCTTCCCATAGTATCTCAGACGAAGACAGACCTAAAGTCCAACAACTGCCTGTGATTTTTTTTCTCCATACATTTATTTGCTTTCTTTTTCCCCTCAGTGGAATCGATAGTTTAAGGAAAGAAATTGTACAACTTTCTAATTCAAACTGGGCGTGATTTCAAAATAAAAATATCTACTTCCTTAAACAGAAACTTGAGATAGGCATTCAGGTGTCTATATATATTCAGACACATCGGAATTTATAAGAAATACAGGCAAAATCAGGCTCCTAATAAAATCATGTAAATAAAGCCAAAATGGGCCAAGCTTTATCACACTAATTAAATTAATTAAATACCTCTGCTCTTTTAGAGGAGTTGCATTTAGGTAACTGCTCTTCACTGCAGGTTGAAGATTTAATAATCATTGATTTAATAATCACTGCAAATGATTATTAAATTTCTCTTAAAAATTAAATGCCATATTCTGAATTGATCTGCAAGGCGGTAGAATTTGCCATGCAAAATGCATATAGAAAATATCCCTAAATGCTTACCCACATCCTCCTTTTGCTAGAGAAATATTTCTCAGCTTTGTTGAGCTAAAGAAAAAACTGGGGGAAAGAAAAGAAAGGAGGTTACAAAGAAGAGAGGAGAGGAGAGGAGAGGAGAGGAGAGGAGAGGAGAGGAGAGGAGAGGAGAGGAGAGGAGAGGAGAGGAGAGGGAGAGGAGAGGAGAGGAGAGGAGAGGAGAGGAGAGGGAGAGGAGAGGAGAGGAGAGGAGAGGAGAGGAGAGGAGAGGAGAGGAGAGGAGAGGAGAGGAGAGGAGAGGAGAGGGAGAGGAGAGGAGAGGAGAGGAGAGGAGAGGAGAGGAGAGGAGAGGAGAGGAGAGGAGAGGAGAGGAGAGGGAGAGGAGAGGAGAGGAGAGGAGAGGAGAGGAGAGGAGAGGAGAGGAGAGGAGAGGAGAGGAGAGGGAGAGGAGAGGAGAGGAGAGGAGAGGAGAGGAGAGGAGAGGAGAGGAGAGGAGAGGAGAGGAGAGGAGAGGAGAGGAGAGGAGAGGAGAGGAGAGGAAGACATTTCATTTGCAGATGTGAAGAGAACTGATAAAAGTGCTCTTGTATTGTCCCACCTTCAGAATACTAATCACGTATCTCTTTCATTTAAGTGAGACACTTTATTCAAAACCAAAATATGGGCAATATAAGAATATTTTCTTCAGTGTATAATAATGCTAAATGATGCATGTGCACCTGTATTCCTGTATGTCTTGTGCTGCTTACTCTCTGCTTTTTGGTGTTTATATGGGTGAGATTTTCAAATTATTTTATTGCAAAATTAATGAAGATATAATGTTTTCACTTATGAGATCCAGTTTGTTCCCAAAGTACAATCTACTGCCAGTTTTAGGGCATAGACATTCTCCTGAGTTATGCTCTAGGGTCAAGTTGCATCCAGATTTTCTTCTGCATGGATGCTACTTAGCTCCAACAGCTGAGCACCTGAGCATGCACAAGGACATTAACAGACAGTAAAGCTACAACAGAAAACGTGAGAGGCTGGGTAGAAAATGTCTTATCACCTGCTGAATTTATAATGGTAAATGATGGATATGTGCATATTTTCATTACTTTTGCACTCAGGTGGATAGATGGAAAATCATTCTTGTGCAAAACACACATACAAACCCAACCAAACAACACCAAAAAAGCAACCAAGACCCAAACCAACAAAACACAACCCCTTGCTGCCTCCACCATCCCCTTCACACCAAAGCAATGTTCAACATCCCAGCTATACTATGCTCATTAGCTCTCTTGTTTTTATAAATTATGTCCTTTCAGGGTCTTTGGCTGCTTTCTTCTCAATAAACAGTATTATTATTAACTCTACATCATACTTTCTAACGGCTAAATATTCAGATATTTGGACTACTGAACATGGTTACTGTCTGTGTAACCATGATGTGGTTTTCTGCAATAGAAGGTATACTGGTATTTTAGACACAGTAATATATGAGTTGAATTGAACAGGATGGATCTACTTTTCCTTTCCTTCATACCAGTTTTCTACTGGGTGATGCCAATGATTATGAGCATACCAGTGTATCGGAATAGATGGATAGATGAATGACATGCCTTTTTGATTGGATGCTTCATGTGGGCATTCACTTGAGGACTGACTAGATGACACGTGTTAGTGACAATTTTACGAGTATGTCAAATGGTGGAATTTATTATTTGAAATGAAATGTCAAATGGTGGAATTTATAATTTGAATATGAAATCTATTATTTCATATTTTGGAAAATAGATTTACTCTATTAATAATCACAGCTGTTGTTATTAATAAACACAGCATGTTGTTACATGTTTGTTCTTCAGGATATAAACTTAGACACTTGCATTGAATGTAGTGGAAGGGCAGCGTAAGTAAAAAAAAAAGAGATGTGAACAGTGCTGGATGACTCAGATAATTAATTATTTTCTTTTTATGTTGTGAGCAACTGTTACCATTTACAATCTTGCCTGAAGTTTGATGGTTTTTTACTAAGGAAACTTCCACATTTGTTAAGAATTGCATCACATCAGTACTGAAATGTTCCCTCCCTGTTTAATTCCTCTCCCCTGCTCTCCTCCACATCACTATCCTTGTCCGGCAATTTCTTTCACATAATTTCTCCATTTCCCACTGGGTCCTAAACACATATTGGTTAATTCCATCAAGAATATGGAAGCCCAGAGCTTTTAGGGCAAGGGAAAGTTGTAAACAGACATAATGCCTTTTTGCCACCAGTGCTGTAAGAGCATCCACACAGATGTTGAAGTTGTAGCAAGACAGCACGTTACAGCATCCGCACTGATGAGACAGCAGAACAGGACAAGCTGCTTTCATCTAGCCTCTACCAGGCTGAAATCTGAGGTCTGCAGTAGAAGGTTGGTATAAGAGCAGCTCGTATGTTGTTTATAACCTCAGTATAGGCAAGAACCTCTTCTGAAGGACTGACAGGCAGAAGTATTACAGAGAGAAACAGCCATCAAACTCTAGCCAACTTTCAGTTGATTCTGCTCCAATTGGCTGACAGAGTGTCATGGTTCCACACACAATATTTCTGTATCACATCTGTACTTAAACAATTCCTAAAGGCTGCTACTTTCATACATGGAGAAGAGATACAAGGGTAAAGGATAGGGCTTCATGTACCTTAGCAGCAGCAAGCATGTTGCTGTTCCTAATCATGAAATGCCAGCGCACGTGGAGCCCTCCCTCTTAGAAAATCCCTTTCTTTGTACAACGAAACTTCCTTCAGCCAATTCAACAAATGTTTTGAAAGCGTAATTTCCATACAACCATTTTCCTCAATGCTATTTCCTCTGTTGTTTTAAGTTAAAGGGTCTTTGGTGATCTGTAGATTCTTTCCAATGTTATTGACAGCTTAGGGCAAACAAAATTCTACAAATCCTGTCAAAAGACAATATATATGGAACCAAAACGCAATGGGAAAGTTTTAGTATTTTGCCAGGCAAGGAAAAATAGTGTACCACAACTAGTTGACTCACGTGCAATGATTAATGGTACCTTTGTGGTAATCTTCCCTTTTAGGTAACTCCCGAAAAGAGAGCTAAAACGTCTACAGTTGCATGGTATCATGTGTTTGGTAAAAACACATATGTTTTGCATATGTATGTCACACACAACCTACCATTCCGTATGCACGGCCCCGAGCTGGTGAAGTCTGACACAAAGATATCCTTTTTCAAGCAAGTATTGTCATGGACTTCAAAGGGAGTATTTCCAGGAGTAAAACTTTGTCATGTGTTTGATGACAGGACCAGGAAGCTGGTATGATCATGCGCTCTCATTTACTGTACAAAATATACACACATTGCTTCTTTAGCTGCCACCTCCTGCAATGGAGGCCTCATCCTGCTACAGGCTGAAGTGTGATACACTGGCAAGTGGTCTTTATTAGAAAGGTCATTGACATTGTCAAGCATCCTTTGAAAGGTGACATTGCACCTAGAAGGTTATCAGGCCAGAGCCAAGAAGTCTACAACAATTTCTCTGTCAATATTGTAAACAGGTAATACATCTGACCTCTTTTTGGACTTAACAAAACACAGATGATTAAAGTTCTTCTGTGCCTCTTTCACCCCTCTGTCATCCATGTATACACATTCCCTAAGCTTTGTCTTGAAGTACCCTGCAGAAGTAGTGAAGTTGAGAAAGAGCTACTTTAATTATAAGTACCACAGTAATGAATTCAAGTACACTCATTTATCATAAAGGGCTTCCCCATCTGTCTCTAAAGTATGCTCAAAAATTCTGTGTATTTGATAACATGAATGTTGAGAATTTAACACATTTTAGTTTTAAGCACTCCATTTTGGCTAGCTTTTTGTAAGATTGTACAACTGAATTTTGACTGAAGGAGCAGATTGGGGGCGGAGTGGGGTGTGTGTGTTGGGAGTGTGTGTGTGCGCGCGCACATGTGCGTGTGTGGTCTCTCCCTAATTTATTTGCACTTCAACCCACTGGGATCAAGCTGCAATCCCTGTAGGCAAAAGAAGATTAGGGAAAGCGACTGACTGTTTTTTCCCAGACACAGAAGGGAAAGCGACTTCTCAAGTACCGCAAGTTTTTCTGGCCACTGTACAAATTGTTCCTTAGTATGGAGAGTTTCCAAAAGACCTAATTAGCAACTCGCTACAAACATTTCTTTGCATTAGCTAATGATCCGGCTACACTTGTAAGCAAACAGTACCAACATATCTAATCAATGCAGAAAACCAACAGAATGCCTATTAAACATCTGGATGTAATTTTCTAGTTAGACTTAGAACAAAATGAAAACATATGCAGGTTTCTTTGATCTATGCCTCAACAAAGAAATTGTAGATAAAAAAACACACTGGCCAGTCAATGTGTCATTTTCATAAAGCCCAGTCATTTCTTTTCAAATGTTCCCAGTTTAATTTTTTTGGTTTCCTGCAATCTCTAATTTTACCATATTGTGTGAAACCAAAAGGGATTCTTTGGATCTCATTCTATTTGAGGTTTTAGTGCTGCACGATCTGCTCCTGGCTTGTTTTTGTTTTTTTTTTTAATTCAACTCAGGGTTTTTTTAAGGGTGAAGGAATGGGGGAAGTGAATACAGCCATGATGGTAAAATGACCTGGTGCAACTTTTTGAACATTCTTGCCTACAAGGAAAGCTACTAATTAAAAAGAAATCAAATTACACAGAGTGTATGCAATGGCTATTAGCCAAAAGACAGCAAATAATTAGAAATACAATTGCTTTACCCTGCACACATCATTTGCACTTCATAAATAAATAAATATTTTAAAAGTTATACTGTTTTGCACAACCTTATAATAATTACTATTATTTCAACTCTATAAACAATCACTACTATACCATATGTACTATATGAGTCAGGTACTATTTTTTTCTCTATTTCACCTGCATCATGCTGGCATTTAAAAAAAAACCCAAACAACAAAATAAAGCCTAAAACAAACAAAATCAAATAGAATAACCCCCATGCCCATGCACACATGCATGTTTCTCTTTCAGTTGAAAATCCAATGATCTTCCTATCTAAAACTCTGAAAGCATATACTCTATTGAATTCTAGAATTGCTTCCTCCATTGATTTGCTTCCTCCATTGATTTGCTTCCTCCATTGATTTGCTCTCACTATACAGAGAGTAGAAGAGTGGGACAAATCACACATTTGTTAAATTGTTTACCGCCCACCTGCAGCTAACTCCTAGTGACTAACATCATCAAACTTTTTGTTTTATGTAACAGTTTGTGCAAAGTTAAAAAATATTGCTTGTAAATAGTACTGTGAACAGCGAAGGAAAAAGTAATAAACAGTGCATTAAACAGAAGTTCATACAACACATAATTTCCCTAAAGAATGGATGCTCCATATGAAACTCTTTCAGTGTATTTAACCTAAATTTTCGACCCAAAAGTGTTTTTTTTTCACTCAAAGCTCCAGCTGCTTCCAGTGAGTTTTCAGCACATATTATGACCATTTAGGATTAGGCCCCTTCTTATACGAAGACTTCCTTGTTATAGGAAGACTACACTAAAATTTTTACAGTAGAAAACAACTCATTTCAAACAAGAGTCAAATGGATGATTAGACAGAACAGTTGGGGAGGGTTAATACAGAAGGAAATATCTTTATTTTTAAAACACGAGGGATTTAAAACCAATTATTTTTAATCCGGTTTGAGAATTGTGTAGAATATATACAGCACTGTGGCATAATGATCTGGTATAAAATGCTACCTACTTGAATACAACATGTTTAGCCATATTTTGCTGCCTTTCTGTGGTGTAAATAGTGAATATTGCCATGGAATGAGAATGTTCAGTTTCCTGGAATTAATCCAGTTTTATACCCATCCAACAAAAATAATTTTTATGCACTAATGAGCCAATGATGATGCATTATAAATTAGTTAAATATCAGATCATGTTGGTTATTATTCCTGCTATGTAATGTCAGAGCTCTCATTTGAAAAAAGAACCATCACATTTGATTTTGCTCCTGCTTGTACAGCTCTTCTATCTCAAATATAATGGATAAGATTCAAAATGCCCTTAAGTGTCTGATTCCAGAGTCTAAGTAGGTTAAACTCACTTGCTAATAAAAACCAGGAAAACAGAGCTTTTCTCTTTCTGTTAAAACATGCCTTGGACTTTTTAATGTTGACAAATACAGGTAACAAGACATTTCAACTTTCATGTAGGTGAGCAATTAAAAAACCCCAAACCTCTTTTGTTTATGTTCCAAAACACAGTGTTGTTTTAATGTCATATCTGTCAATAACTCATTAACAACTTGTGCCAGCAGGTTAAGCAAAGTACAACGAAAGTTAGGTAAGTGTTACATTATTATAGACTCCATAGCTACTAGGTACACACACAAAGTATATAATCATAGTTTGCATTTTTATGGCACCTTTCATCTGAAGATCTAAGTACTTTAATAAGCATTAAGTAATTAAGTTTTCCATTGCTGTGAACAGAGCAGTGAGTTGGCTTGTCCAAGACAACAAGGGAAGAGCTCGGAACAGAATGCAAGATTTTTAGCTTTGGTTCTGCAGTAGGAACACCAGACAAGTTTACACTCCTGTCCTGGGAACCACAATCTATCAAAGCTCACTATCAAGGGTATTTTGCCTCATCTCTTAAAAACCATTAAAAGCCCACATATTTATTTATGTGTTACCAAGAATGTAGGCACATATACATCATACACATAAACAGACACACACATACATATGTACACCTACAGGTACAGACACCATTACATTTACACATATACAGCCACACAGACATATGCACGGAGACATAGACGTATCAGTGCTAACTGACAAAACTCTGCAGTCCTGGAATAAAGTCCAAACTTTGCCCTGCAGAAGACTGAGACAATTTCTTTTTTTCTTTTTTTCTTTTTTTTTTTTTTTTTTAAGTAAAACTGGGAATATGGTATATTCTGGGAATAATACTGGGAAATTATCACTCTGAATGATTAAAGCTTTACATTGATACTGCAAAACATCAAATTTCCTATGGAATTTTAAACAAAGACTGCTCTTTAGGATACAAGATGAAGCACAGTACACTTCTAAGGAAGTAATCTGTATCTAGCAAACATTAATGGGGAATTTTGAGAAAATGCAGCTTATAACATCGCCTTTACAGTGTTTATATAACGTGACTCAACATTCTATAAGACCTCTTTTTAGGTACCCCACGGATATATACTGTCAGCATAAGTGTGTCTTAAGGCACTGTTCTAAGTCCAAAGGTACCAGTATTTCACACTTCATTGTGGAATTCTGCTACGAATAAGGTACTTGCTAATAGAGGATATGTTTTGAAGTTTACTTCCCACTGCAAGCTATGTCACCATTTGTCATCTCCTCAGCAAGCACACACAGCGTGCGGAATTCATTTGACCTCATATATCTCACGGGGGCCTATAAACCAAAGCTCTTGACAGCTTTCCTCTATCAGGCCCCCCTTAAAAAGAAGCCATTTTCCCCCAAAGGACAACTTCCGACTGATCAGAGGGTCATTCCAACCAACACAGCAGTTGGCGTGTCCTGAGCCGCGCAAGCACGCGGGAGGGTTTATCCTTCCTTTCGGCGTTTTCCGTGGCACAATGTCAGCAGGTGCCACGGCACCGCCGCTGTCGCTTGGCGAACGAGGCGGGACCGTGCGCCTGAGCCGCAGCGGCAGCGCGGGTCGCCGTGCGGTGCGGTGCAGGCTATCCCGGGGCTGCTGTCCCGGGGCGCTGTCTGTCCGGGTCGCTCCCCTCACACACCGCGCCGCTCCGCACCGCCCCGGACTGTGAGGCTCCTCCGCGCCCACGGCTCCGGCAGAGGCGGGGCGCGCGCATGCGCCGCGCACAGCCTCTCGCAGCTCCGCCCGCGCTCGAGCCCCACGTTACTTTGATGGACAGCTCGGCCTCCCCGCTCTCCTTCCCGCCGACCTTCCCCGCCCCCCGCGGCGCCGCGCGCCCCGCGCCCTCCCATTGGCCAGCTCGGAGCGCTCCCGCCGCTCCGCCACAAAACGCTTCCCAGCGAAAGCCGAGAGGCGGCGCGACTCCGGCTCTCGCCATTGGCCCGCGGGGCCGGGGCGCGTCACGGGCCCACGTTGGCGACGGCGCCGGCGATTGGGCTGTCGACCCCCCGCGCGGTGGCGGGGGCGGGGCCGCGCGGCTGGTTAGCCGGCGGAGTGTGAAACCGCGTGCTAATGTAAGCGGCGCGGGCGAGCTCGGCGTGTCCAGCTCGGCCACGGCCGCGCTCCGGTCCCGCCGAGCGCCGCCCGCCAGGCCGCCGCCTCGGCTTCCCCTTGCCCTTGGCCGGCGCGGAGGGGACGGGGGAAACGAAGCCGGTGGTGTTCCTGTCCTCTCAGGTTCGGATTTTTCAACCGGGGAGAACTTTATCCCGGGTCGGCGAGGAGCGGCGGGCCACCGCGGAGGGGAGCGAGGATGAGGATGATGCTACTGCTGATGTCGCCGCGATATATCGCGCTCGGGGGGCTCTGGTGAGACGCGCAGCTCCCAGATGCGCGCCCGCCTGGAGGAGGCTGTAGTGGTGCCGTTGCACGAAGGAGCTTCCCGTCTGATTTAAACCCGATACGGACGCTTTCTTTTCTTTCTTTTTTTTTTTTTTCTTTTTTGTTTTTAAATCTTCCCCAACGGGGCTGGTTGCATGGACGCTAAGGCCAGCGAGCATCTTGAGGGGTTTGCTTTCCTTTTGTCCTAGGGACTTCTCTGCAACTAACGGAAGAGCCTGTGCTGCGTGTGTGGTACCCTTTCCTCTGCCCTCCAGCGTTTCGTGCATGTGCTATTGGAGCTGCTCCGATCGGGGACGGCTGTGCAAGAGCCCCCGCCCGCCTCCTTCCTTCTCCTCCTCCTCCTGCCTTCCTCCCTTGATCATCGCTCTGTGTCTTGCCGGGGATTTGGCCCCTGCGCCGACGCCTGGGAGCAGCGCGTTCCTCACTGGAGACTTTCTCTCGCCCCCTCGGCTTGCGACGGTCCCGCTGCTGACACGGCGTCCCGCTTCGTCAGGCTGGATTTTCCCCTTCTGACAAGGGGCAGAAGTGGAGAGAGGAGTCGCCTCCGCTCGGGGTTTCCGGCCTTACAATCGCATCGACCACTTGCAAGTCCGTGAAGGGGATTATTCACTATCGCTGAGGAGCGGCTGTCGCTTCCCCCTGCGCCCCGTCGGGTCCCATCCCGCCGCGCCCGGGCGTTGCGGGCGCCGCCCGCCGGTCAAAGCGCCGCCGAAGGAGCGCGGAGCGGTGGTGACCGACCGAGCGCGGCCCGTCCGCCTTTCCCGGCCACCTTCATCCCTTCCCGGAACGACAGCAACAAAGGACGCCGCGGCTGGGGGATGTCCCCGCGGCAGGGGCACTGAACCGCGCCTCGCCCCGCTCCTGCCCACGGCGGCGGATAAAGGGCGGCCGGCGGGTGTCACCGCTCCTGTCCCCTTGGCGCACAGGGTGTGAAGCCGGGGCAGGGCGGGGAGTCTCGCCGTGATAACCGCGCTGCGAGGGAGACCCGCCGCGGCCGGAGCCATGTTCCCCCAGAGCCGGCATCCCGTAAGTACGGTTTGGGCCGCCGCTCCGCGGGCAAGGGGCGCGGGGCGAGGGCCGGGCGGTCCGGAGCTCCTTTACTCGGCTGGAGCGGGGGAAGGGAGAGGAAGGCGCCCTCACAAGTTCATTCCCTCCGGGGTGGAGCGGCTCATTCTGCCTGCCGGAGCGGCCCCCTCTACTTTTTGTTGCGTGGACAACTTATTTGCCTTGGGAATGACGGCGGGGGGGTCACCGTCCGGCCAGGCAGCATCCGCCGAACACAGCGCCCGGAATGGGGCTGGTTGTGCCTCCGCGGCGGGGGTCGGCGGGGTGGAGCCGGCACGCCCCGCTTTCGTGTAGACGGTGGCGGCAGGAGCGGGTGGGTCGGAGCCGGAGCGCGGTTAACCTCGGCCCCATCGCAGATGAGGGACGGGAAGGTGGGTAACAAGTGCGCAGCGCCCCGGGGCGGGGGCGGACCGGCCGGGGGCTCTCTCCATCTCTCCGGCCCAGCCGCGATGGGCAGCGCCGCCTCCTCTTCCCCGCGGGGCGGCCGCGCTGTGTCTGAACGTGCATCTCTCTCCCGTGCCGCCACCGCGCCAGACCCCGCACCAGGCTGCGGGCCAGCCTTTCAAATTCACCATCCCGGAGTCGCTGGACCGCATCAAGGAAGAGTTCCAGTTCCTCCAGGCGCAGTACCACAGGTGAGCGCCTACGGGCCGCCCCGGGATCGGGGTCTGCCGCCCGGTCCCCGGCCGGGCGCGGGGGGCTGCACCGAACGGGCACGTCCAGGCGGTGGCGTGCGGCGTCGCGACAGAGGCCCGCTGAGGGACCCCGACGGGCCGATGAGGGGAGCGCGGGCAGCCCCCGCTCGGGGGCGGGGGGTGCCGAGTGGACGGGGCGTGCAGGGCCGGTGGTCCCCTGGCAGCTGCGGAAGGGTGGTGGTGTCGAAGCTGGAGCGTTTGGCACCTGTGTGCATTTGAAAAAATACAGTATTTCTTAGGCACGTTATGTGGGGGGGATCATTTCAGTATATCGAGAGAGAAGACCTGTGCAAATTCTGTGGTACAGAGCTTTAAGGAGGCTACTTCCCGTGTTTTGCCCATTTGTGTGTGGTGTTACTGCAAAAATTAATTAAACGCCAGTGTCCTGTGGTTAAGAGCCAGGGAGGATGGTTAAAGCACACAAGGACTTGGAGCAGTAACACAAAGTTTACTCGAATCCATGGAAGCCGTGGGATGTTCTCCTTGTTTCAGTGCTGCCCTTCAGAAGTTCTTTGTGGTTGTGTACTTGCTTCTGAGGTCCTTACAGAGATTTTGGGTGCAGGTTCTTTGTTACCCTGGGCAACTGGTGTTAATGAGCATTAATCGTCCTTAATTTTGTACTTATGCGCAGCTGGAATATTTGCAGATAAGTAAAAGCTTCACAGGTTTCCCAGTTAGAAATCGCTGGGTTTTTGTTACGCTTCCTCTTCCTTTACCTATGATACTGTAGTCTTATAAAAAACCATTAACCTGCTTAGGCTATTTATTGCTTAAGAAATACCAAAACTAAACATTCAGTATCATAGTTGTAAGTGAAAAATGCTGCTTGCAGTCTAACTGTTCCACAGGATGCTCACAAGTATCATTAAAAAATAACCATTTTGATAGAGAACAAAGGGAACTTTGAGGCTCTCAATGAAAGTCAGAATTATACCACTGTGATGAGATGTGCAAGTGCCAAACGCAGCTTATTTTTGTTTATGAAAACGCAAATGGAAAAGAAACTTGCAAGTACCCGTTTTCAGGTACTGGGCAAGTTAATATTTGCTAGAGTGTATTTAAGGCAAGAATTATATTCAAGTTGTAATTGTAAAAGTGAATGATGTTACTTGACAGTAATTTACTAAATGCTGTATAGAAAGAAAGGACTTTCTCTTATCTATTTTACTCATGAGAAATACTTTGGAGAAATTCACATCCTGTTCTAACTTTTAAGTTGTAGCACTTAATAGCAACTCCTTGTTAAAGCAGGAAAAATGGACACGTTTGGATTCTGGAGACAGTTCGGGCCTCATGCAGTACCCATGAAATGTTCTTTAAATTTCCACTTCAGCCTTTTTATTTGAAGTATGAATTAAGTCTTTATAGTATAAGTTAGTTTATGAGGATTTTTAATTAGCAGCTTCTGTCAAAATAAAAATAGGGTGGGTAGATGTCAAAAAAAAAAAGACATTACATTTAAACGTGATGTTACATTAATTACATGATCTGTTTTGTAGCCTTAAATTGGAATGTGAGAAACTGGCAAGTGAAAAGACAGAAATGCAGAGGCATTATGTGATGGTAAGTATATTTGTTTTTATTTTTGTTTCAGTAAATATCTCCTTAATGTAAGTCAGCATAAGAAAATAATGTATGCCCATTTATTTGCAGTACTATGAAATGTCATATGGATTAAACATTGAAATGCACAAACAGGTAAGACATTTTGTTTTCTAAGCCGCAAAATCTGCAGTCTGTCTGGTGTATTTAAATGTAGCTGTGCTGTTTATGTTCAGATGACTGGTGTCTGAAGCAATAGCCTGATTAGTAGACCTCTGCTTACCTCCTGTCAAATAAGGTGTAGATTAGGTTAAGCATCAAGGCCTTTTTGGTGCTGAAAAGACTTTGGCATAAATAGGAAAGGTCTTGTAACTGTGGTTTTAAAAATGTAATTCAGTACTTTACAAGTTTGGGGGTTTTTGCGTTGGTTTTCTTTTTGTTTGTTTGTTTTGTTGCTGGTAGAGGCTGTGACATGTAGAACTGATCTTATGTCTGTGTAGCATATGCAGTCATAGTTACTCAAATCCTTGCCTGATAAAGGTATGAAGAGATTAGTGACTTGGAAAGCTCTAGTTATGACTATGAGTTTGCAAGTTCCCATAAAATTCACACTTATGGCCACTATAATGGTGAATAAAAAGAGTATTGAACTGGAACAAGACACTAAGGACCTCATAAGAGAAGAAAAGCTAAATGATTGCACAGCCCAGAGGACCCTCAATTGAGTAGTCATTGTCTGCCAAATAAAGCATTAATGGCAGGGTGTAAGTATTCTGTAGATATGCTGACATTCACTTTTTCATCAAGATGCTAGTACAATAAGTCTTTCAGAAATCGATGGCCTCTTAAAAAAATTATCATTAGATGAAGTTGCACAGTTGGACACATTTCAAAGTGCAACAATACAATTCTTTCTTGATGTGTATGTGCTATTTCATCTAAAACTCTTGTTTCATTAAATTAAAGAGCATGGCTGACCGGCTAGGGCACAGCGAAGAAATTGATTAGTTCAGGCTTCAGATCTTCAGTATATTCAAAGACATTAATTAAGCAAGTGAATTATGGAGTTGAATTTTGCTTTTGTAACTCTGAACTCTTAGATTTTTTTTTTTGTGGTTGTTTGTTTTGTTTTCCCCTAAAAATATGATATTTGGTAAAGTGGGGTTGTAATTTCCATGATAGCTTTCTGTCTGCAAATCTGGGTAGATGTTCTTTTGAATTTTGGAGGTATGCTTGTTTCATTTCAAAATGGCATTAAAAGAAGTAGTATTATGACAACCTCTTTTTTTTTTTTTAATAATGCAGCAAATAACTAGATGGAACAGCAAGCTTAGTGTTTGACTTGGTTCTGTATTGTAGCTTAACTAATTTTCTTGCGGCTTGTATTTTAGAAGAATGTCAATTTTTCTGTGAGGTGACTTTCCTAGCTTTGTGATTTCAAGATTCTTTTCTTGGATTTTTTCTCTTCAACAACTTCTTGGCATACTGTAACATGTGAGGAAGTCAGCATCTGTATAGGAAGCTCGTTTGCTGCAAAATGGGTGTTATTTTCATAGGATCTTTGAAGAGAATGTGTGATTTCAGTCTGTGTACTAGGAATTAACTTTAGATAAAATCAATTAAACCTACAGGATTCAAGTGTGTGAGAACTAAGGTTTCCACTTTGACCTTAACATATGTATAAAGGTTTAATGTTCTGTATGTATGGCAGTTAGAATTATGTGCCCAGTAGGCAGTGATACTTCGGAAGCTTTTAAGATTTATGACAGAGCATTATATCTGTGTTAGTTGTAGCTGGGGAGAGTCGTGCACGCTCGCTCTGTGCGTGCTGTTAAGAAAAGAATAGGCTTTTGAAGGCATAAATACGTTTCTCTGGATGTGAGTCTCAGATACTATGCTTTTACATGTTAAGTAATTCCAATTTCTGGTGAAAGTAGCACCTTCATGTTAAAGACTATTGATTTAGATGCCTGCAGTGAGGATGCCAAATGGTGTTACAGTTCAGTATGTAGGTGGCCTTAGATTACAGGAAGCAAAAAAGAAAAGCCTAACAATGACATTCTTCTGAATTTCCACTGCTAACGATAAGTTCTGAGGAGGCTTTTGACAGATAGGAATCATAATTCTTATTAACTGGTGACGTCTACCCCCAAGGGTGTAGCCAGGCTCAAATTGATGCTTTTTGCTGGCTGATCACCAGCATGGCCTAAGTGCTCATTATGTTGTAGAAAGGGCCTTTGGAGCTCTCATTACGTTTGACAGGAATTCTCTCTAGGGGGAAACTGGGCATTAGCTAGACTCCTGACAGGCTGAAATTGTTCCTGCTTTATGGCTTATAACCAAATGCTAGCAAGGCATCATCAGGGGACACAAAAAATTGTCATTTTTGACAACATCTTTGTTACTGGAAAATGTGGTGATGGGGAAACTTTCCAGTGAACAAGCTTTAACATTTTTAAGGTCTTCCTCCTGTTTGGATGCTGTACTTGCTCTGTATGAAATGCTTCAGATTGTTTGGGCTGCTGTTTCAAAAACAAAATTACACTGCAGCAGAGCTTATTTATGAAGTGTGGTGTGTTTATGTATTTATGGACTGTTAAGGTACAGTCACTTAGATAAAACAGAATACGTGTAGTTAGCCTGTGTGTAAATGAGGTTGAGTTCTTGTACTGATAGACATGTGTCAGCAGTTCTGTCTTCATTAATTTAGTAATCTATTGCAATTTAACTAAAATAAAGTTAGTCAAGACTTGGATGTTATAAATGGGCTTAACTGAGGTGAACTTTGCATACACAAACAGCACTACTGGCAGAGCTTTCCACTTAAATGTGTTGCATTTAAGTCCAGAAATGGCCCTGGTAAGGCTTCCCTCACAAATTTATTTAGCTTTGGCACTTTGCAGTGTTTAATTGCGTGATGTGTGCTTAAACCAAGGCGCTGCTGCATTTCAACCTGCTGGCTGAACAGTGGCCAGGAAATAATCCTTTTGACACATTTGTTTGTTTACTTTAGATTTGGTTGTATTTGTTTGTTTCCTTCTTTTTATGCATAGTATTTTAAACTTCTTTAATTAAAGAATTTCAAAGGGTTTTTTTTAAGAGCAAGTTTTATGTAGACACTTACACCATGTCCTTAGAAATTATTTTAAGGTGAATAGTTGCAGACAATGTTTTGCTGAAACAGAAACAACCACCTGAAGATTTGTGTAGGTAGATGTAGGTTGATTTAGATGTTGTTTTCTTATGTGTCAAGACAGAATAAATAAGAACATTGTGTGGTCTTAAGTTTCTTTTCTGTGTTATACTGTCCAAGTGAGGTTTTCCTCAGTGTGACATCTGTGGCTGGCAAAATAGATGAATCAACTACTAGTGCCAAGGTGAAGAGGTGGTTGGGTGTTAAAAATCCTGCTGTACTTGGAGCTGCTGCCCTTGGCTCCTAGGGCAGTGCGTCTTTATTTTTGCCAGCTCTGCTTGTCATCTTCTGTCGTAAGTCAAAAGATAAGGTTTCCCGTACATTTAATGTCTAGATTGTTTAGGCACAAGTTTATCTTTTGTTCGTTGGCAAGCAGCCAAAATAAAAAATTTGTCAGTGCTGGAACCAAGTGCTACACTTATAAACTGCTAGTGTCTGGGTTTCTGCTATCCCAACAGTTAGGGCAAGGATTCCTGCTGTTTTGGTGGGTCTTTTTGATCTCTGTGATCTGCCTGGAGGTAGACCTCTCATTCAGTACCTTGCCTGCTGTAGAAAAGTATACAAAGTCCAAAGCTGCACTGTGTTAACCAGTTGTACAGGAGTTATGAGTCCATTTTATCCTGGAATGTGTTGTGGAATCATTTCTAATGCTTTATAGCAAAGGACAGAATCTTCCAATGATATCTCATTAGAACATCAGTCTTCAGGAGTGGGTTAAACAGGAGGGAATTAAGGAGCTTAGTTAGCTCTCTACAGCTCTGGAGTAGGATGGCTGTGCTCTTGAAAGGGATTTAAAGATAAATTAATTTTTTTTCTTTTTTTTCCTACATTTTAATTATTGGAATGAAAAACTCCTTAAGGTTTTGGTGGTGTGCAGTGAATGTGTCAAGAGAATTTTGCAGTTGGCACAGCCACTAAAGACAAGCAGGAACTGTTTTTATTTGAAAGAGCATGTGGTAGGATTGATTGTGACACAGTATTTTTCACTCAAAAAATTGTACTTATTCTACAAATGTTTAGTTTGTAAGTGAGTACAGTTGTGTCAGCAGTCTAGCCATTTCAACCACAAATAGAGTTGCCAGTTTGAAAGGGGAGAAAAGACTAGAGTAATGACCTCAACTTTCACGACTTTTGAACCATGTTTCAAGCTCGAGGCCAGCATTGTGAAGGAGTTATGTGACAGATTCAGGGCACTTTGAAGTACATCTCCATGTGGCTTTCACATAACCATGTTGTCAGATACCATCTATTATGTCAGCTCCATACAGAACTTAATTCAAAAGTGTGTCACAGTGTAAACACTGTACATATGTTAAATACTACCTGATCATCTCTCATTTTAGACTTAGGCTACCGGATTTCAGGTTCCTCGCAGAGTGGAGAGGGTTTCTGTCAGCTACACTGTTAAACTTCCCTTGCATTGCTAGAGATTGCATTGCTGCATGTTTTTTGATATTCTTTGTGTATTTGTTCAATTGGAGGGAAGAAAAAAACGTCCTGGTAATTTTTCAGGTAGGGTGAAGAGTAAAGAGGAAGATGCTTTGTGAATGTGCAATATCCTTCTGTCACAACAGATTCTTTGGGGAAGGCTTAATGATTTTCCTCCTTCTGGTTGCTATACCAAATCAAGCTGAGCATTTGAATTACCTTTTTTCCCTCCTTACTTAAGTGTTCGTAGCAAAGTGCTAAAATTGCAGTGTCTCCTGTGCAAAATGGAAGATTAGGATCCTTTAGGTTTGATAGACCATTGGCATACCGTAAAAGCCTTTAAAACCAATTTTGGGTCAACTGGCACTTATCAGAGTACCTACTTTAGCACAGTACCTACCTTAAAAATGGTAACAGCTTTGAATAGAGCTAGTGAAATTACCTTTCCACTTAGGGTAAGGTTTAGGGATATCTAATGATAATTATGTCAAACACTACTATTTTCACCTTCTGCATCGCACTTCTTAGTTGGATTCTTCAGTGTAGGTATTTTAACAATAGTTGCTCACATAGTTCCTTTTAGAAAGAGAAAGAGAAAAGGCAGGGAGAATTCATGGTTTTGTCAGCATTTATTTGTCAAAACAGCTAGTTTAATGGATTAGTCCTTATGATTACTTGTAGGCTATGGCTTTTAAAGTTTTTGCAAGTTGGACCCATAGCAAAGCTGAATTTGCAACCTGTGTTCTTCTAAGTATCAAATTTCTACTTAAAATAGTTTTCTGGAGGTAATATTCCATGACATGTCAGGGCAACACTTTCTAGTGTTTGACCTGCCCTTATTGTGAAGAATTTTATCCTTCACCAACTGGTAGTTTACCTTTCCGCGCTGGTGACCATTGCATGCCTCTTGTTTTTGTATTGTGCACCTCTAAGAAGGAGCTGACACAGTTCTCTCCATAATAATTTCTTTGTCAGCAATGAGGTCTCATTTCCCATTAATCCCCTTCTTCTTGAAGTTAATAAAATCTGTTTTCTCCCTGGTATGATGTGTGCTCTAATTGCCTAGTCATCTTACTGGTGACACTTAGTGATTTGCTCCAGTTTAGCAACATCTTCCATCTTGCCAAACAAGGGGAACAGAGAAGAGAATTATTTCAATCAGCCAGCTGGTTACAGTCATTCTACTGTACAGTCATTCTACTGGCCTTGTATGAGGTGTAGCCTTCATCAGCACATGAGTGTGGGGCTGATGCATATTTAACTTGTTCTCTAGAGCCCTCCTCCGCAAAACTGCTTTCTATCATGTTTCCACTACTGCTGTGCTGTTGTGGGGAGAAGGCTGTCCCTGATGTAGGACAAACCCCAACCTTTGTTTGCTTTGAACCTGGTTTCCACTGTCTTTATTTGAAGGCCCCTGCTCTCAGGATAGAAGCTGTTGCTGCCTAGCTGCATTTTCCATGGAGTCAAAATGTCATACCTCTTGCAGCCTGTCTGTGTTGACTGGTTTGGAGGTTGGGCAGTCCCAGTTTAAAGAGTTGTGTAGCTTTCTTTGATCATTTTCCTTGCTTTTCACTCAACCTTTTCAATTTTTAACTTTGCCTTTTGAAATAAGGAAACTAGAACTGTATGCAGTTCTCAGGATGCATGTGAACCAGAGATTTGTATTACCACCTTCTCTTTTCTGGATTTTTATTTTTTGTTTGTTTTATTAATTTTTATTTCTTCTTCAGTAAAGTTTCCAAGTTTTTGCTTTTGATTTCCATAAAATGCTGAGCTGCTGGAGACTCTTTTCACGTTTGCGTTCTTGCTCATGAATGATAACTGTTAGCTCAGGAGCCATCATTTTACATGGCTAGGGATGTCTACTCCCAGTGTGTATAAATTTTGTTCATATACAATTGTTTCAATTGTCCACTTACTCTTGTAAGGTCTCTTTGCAATTCTTTAGCCATTGCTTTTACTTTCTTATGGAATAAAATAATGTATTTCTTATTTCCTTACAGCCTTTGTATTTACTTTCTGTCTAATTCTTTTACGGAGCAAGTTTTCTTACTCACTGCTTGCTGTCTTTTCCAGGCTGGACTTCTGATCATATTAGTAAAACAGATTGCAGCAAAGGCCCCTGTGAAGCTACACCAGTGAACTGTTTCTGGCATAGAGCTGGAGGTGATTGAAAAGTAGATTAGAGCTTGCTGAAATTGAGTTTAATCTTAACTGAACTGTAGTTAAATCAGGTTAGACTTAAAAATCAGTTATTTCCTGAGGTTATCTCTTTTAAAAAATAAGCCCTAATGCCATGCAAACAAACAAAACCTCCCAACAAAACGAAAACTTAAAATACTATGACCTTGTGAAATAATGCTAGAAGCCTTTTCCATTCCAATTTCACTTGAAAGTATTATGATTATATTTTCAAGTTAGAGATTTCAATATTGTTTCCATAGGTTTGTATGAATCTTGACAGCAACAGGGTGGGCTGTTTGAGGTTTTTTTGGTTTTAAGTGTTGAGTATTATTTCACTTGTTAGCAAGCCTAGTTATAAAATAGTGTTTCTGGTATGGGGAAATCAGTTCAGGAAATTAATGTGTTTGGTGAGTGCCCTTGAACTTTTTTATTACAATAATACTCCGTAGCTAATGAAAAATTGCAGAGTGTTTAAGAGAGTCTAGTCACTAACTGGTGATTGGCTAAATTGCTCCGACCTTTTCTTTACGTTCTGTAGAACATTTGTTCTTTGTGAACAAATGAGCACTGATGATAGAATTACAGATTAAAGTTGTTTGAGGGATGTTAGGTAAGCTTTCTGTCAGGGCTGCCTACCTGAAAGCATTTTGTACTTCTTACAAGATGTGAAGAGCTAACCAGATTTTTTGGATATGTGATAAGAAAACAGAAAATGAGTTTAATTTGTATTTTGGTGTAAGAATTCTTAGCTGGTTTGGTTTTTGGATTTTTTATTTTTTTTGTTCCACTCCTTCAGCAGCATGGATGTTCTTTTTTCCTGTTTGGTCTTTTGTCTTCCTCTTGAAGATTTTTGATGTTTGTGTAAACAGTTGGTCAAAGCATCTTACTTGTAAGGTGACCAGTCAGTGTATTGACAAGAACAGACACAATAGAAAACTGCATTAGGAGGCAAGCCGTTGGGATTTGCAGTAAATATATTACAGAACACAAGTGCATTGCCGATACTGCTTGTTTAGCAGTTTGCAAGGGCAATGGTAGTATGGATTTTTGAATTAGAAGGGAAGGACTGATCTTTCTGTGTGCTGGAACATCTAGTTGATGGCTGAGGATAAAATTGATTTAGAGAACAAAATGCTGCCATCTCTATTTGTGCCATTTTAAAGGCTTCTATGGATTAGCAAGCAAAAACAAAAGATAGCTTTCAGTTTTGGAACAGGGAAGAAAGAATGGGTATGCTTGTTCAGCTGCATCTTGATTAGGTATGAAGTCTGTGACAACCTGCTTTTGTTGGCTCAAGGGAAATAAAGGACATCTGAAACTGCATGGGTTTTATGATGTGTGAAAATCTGCCTATTTATGAATTTGTTTTTTAAGTGTTCTAAACCCCTTGAAATGCTGTGCTTTCTGCTTCAAGACATGATCTCAACTCTAAGTACAGAAGTTTGAATTAAGTTGCTGGGGGAAAGGGATGGAAATCCTATACTTTCTTGGGAAAAAGGACTTACAAAAAGAATCTTCTTTTGTGCTTTTGCCCCAACAGGTTCAATTTGCAACAAAGTTTTTTGTTTTGTTAAAAAAAAGTAAAACATTTATCACTCTTCAAGGTGTAAGGGCATAAGACCATTCTGAGTTTCTTTTGTAGTAACTGGTTATAAGATTTCCAGTCATTACTTTTCAGACTGTAAACTGGATTAGCTGTCTGTGGCCTCAAATGGTGAATACAAATTGTCAGTTAAGCAAATGCAAAATCTTGAACTAGGCTTGGAAGCTATGGAAAGATTTTAGGTTGTTTCTTTAAACTGAAATATGAACTGTAGAATAACATCACTAGCAGGGATGTAGTGCCTCCCTGTGTCCTCCTACCAGGATCAGCTATATCAGTGTCATTGCTGATAGGGTGCTTGTTCTATCTGTTAGCAAAGACTTCAACAGTAGTGGCAACCCTCAAGCTCTTCAGGTAGCAGATTGCTTTTATGTCCTTGCTGTTGAAGTGCTTCTTCAGTTACAATTTCAGTCATTTCTGTTGCAGCTTCAGCTCTTTACTATGCATTTTCTTCACCCTGAATAAGGAGAGCAAATCATTCCCCTGCCTTCCATAGCCATGCTGCATACCTCTAAAGTTGAGTGTTCATTCTCTGAATGGTGTTGCCCAGCTGAAGTACAGTGCAATACTCCAGGGGAGGAAATGCCATGCTGAGTAGCATGGAAGGTTTACTTAGTATACGGCTTACTGTGGTGGCGGCCTTTTTAGCAACAGCATGCTATTGACTTATGTTCAACTTCTGATCCTCTGTGACCAAGAGATTCCTTCCTAAGGCCCATTATTTCCTTTTCTTTTATGTTCCTGTCCAGGCATGCTATGGGCCTTTATCCTTGTCCTTCCTTTTACTTTTCAGTCCATTTTTCCATTCACTGTAAAGTGAGTTCTGAAGCTATTCTCCAGCATATTCTGTCTTTCTCAGCTTGAAACTCTCTGCAAATTGAGGATTAGGGTAAATGAAGAGATCTTTGCTTGTTAGTGAGAAATACTGAAAAACATACTGGACCTATAATGAATGCAGAACTTCTTAGTTTGCAAAAAAGAAAAAAAGCATTTATCCATACATGTTTTAATAATCAAGCAGTTTTGTCCTTGTTCCCATGAAGTTTTTGCTGTGCTGCTTCTGTTGTTCCTAATACTGCTATGAGTGTCAGATTCTTAACAAAGATGTTAACGTCATCTGCATCTCTTATCTGTAATTACTTTACCTTTTTGGACTTTGCATAATTCTGATGTTTTCTGCTGAAAAATAGTTCTGAGCTGTGGTTTATATCTGTTTAACTTATTTTTTTATGGATAAGAGGCTTTTTAATGCCTAAATTTAAGGAATAGTAACAAAGCTGGAGTGTCTTTGCTCTTTCATTTGCTTTGCTTTGTTTTGTTAGGCACTGTCCTTTCATAGTTTCCTATCCACTTGATTTTTGAGGTTCTGCAAGGTGTCCACTAGCTGCTCAGTCTTCAGTAATGCACTTTCTGTATTTCATTAGACCTAGGCAATGTGAAGATATTTTACTTGGATCTCTCTCACATGTTTCTTTGCTGTTTAAGCTGCAGACTTGACCTTACATAAGTAGTAATTTATAAAAAATGATCTATAATGATTCTAGTATGGTTAAGATGCATGCAAAAAAGCACGGACTTTCTGGCCTTCTTCATATCCCTTGACCATATCTTTCCTTTTCTAAATGAGGGGATTAAACCTCGGGCTGTTCCAATCTCTAAGCAGAAGCTTTACTGTAGCTGTTTCTTACTACTGGCATATATGTGCTTGTGCTGTATATGTTTGTACTGCCTCATTGGATTTAGTTTCCACTTCATGTTCACTTTCCTGTTTGTGTGAAGTCAGTGAAGAATCTGGGATTTAGTCACTTGGCACAATTCCATCCTTCCCATTTTTCCTGTCTCAATTCCACCTCCGTGTTTAAATCTATTAACTGTCATCCATGTCCTTACTATTGTTTCAAAAAGAAAATGCTATCTCTCTCATAATGCCATTTGATCTCCCTCATCAGTATCAGGTCCTATAAAGCTGACGTTATCCATTGGTATGTGGTTTTCTGAAGTTTTACTCTGTTCCCTCCCTTACCTCATTATAAACTCTGCAGTTTATAATCAAGTCGGCCTTAATGCAGTCTTAGTCAAATTTGTTTCTATTTCAACAGTTTGAATCAGCTTTTATCTATTACAATGCAATCTAGATGGTCTCTTTACTATTGTTTCTATTCTGTAAGCAATAGAACATATATAAAAATAATAAAATGGGTAAGGAATTTACTGTCATGTTCCCAAAGTTTTCTTGAAAGATGTGTGAACCTTTTTCCCCACGCGGTGAAAATATCCATTATTTTCGTCTTCCTTGCCAGTCCTGTGTGGTGGGTAGTTTTGCTAGTTAGTAACAAAGGAGTTGTCAATCCTCTTAACTTGTTATTCATTAGTGAGTCACCTGATGGCACCTGAAGCATTGATATGAATAAGTATTTAAATTGTTTTTCTTACCTGATAGATTTTTGAAACTGAACTGTGAATATACTAAGTATTTTAAAATGGTGAAGCTACATTTAAGGTAGAATAGTACATGTGACTTACTTGGCAAGCTTTATTTGGTAGTTATTTCTAAAGTCTGGTTGTAGCATAGTGATTTTGTTCCCCCCCCCATATTTCAGACCCTTTATGTGTCTCTTTTGTTGGATGGCATGCTTACTGTTCTAGTAAAACTCAGGTTCTACTGCTTACAGTCTTACTTGAATGTTGATAAGGACAGAATCCTGACTGGGAGTTTTGTTATTGACTTGCATGCTGTAAACGTATGTGCTTCATTTGAGGAACTTTATGCTCTAATTTTTAGAAACTCTGCTATTACAGGTACTTCTCTAGCTGTGTAAGAGCTCTGACTTTCTACTGCCATCCCAATCAAGAGGCTCAGTGTGACAAGTACTGAAAAGAGATTTGCAGAAATTCCAATGTGGTTTATGGGAGTGAGAGCAAAATAGGAAGCAGTTTTGAGATAACATCCTAAACTGATTGAAGTGCCACTGGGCCTCTTTCTTGGTAGGACTGTAGCAGTTACAGATATACTGATTTTTACGCCTCTTTTGTCTTTCTGTTCTCTTTGTCTCCTCCTTGTTACTGTGTAGTGCAATTTTGCTCAGTTGTTCAGAGTAAATTAAATTCTTAATGACCTTAAAGGTAATGCTGCAAAGCATGCTGGATAATTTTGGAGACCTTGCTGCTTCTAGAGCACCATAACAGTTCATTACAGTGTAGTCAGATGGGAAGAGGGGAACTCATTGGTAGCTGATGTTTCTCCTAAAAACCTCTGCTCCCATCTTGGCTCTCCTAGTGGGTGGATGCCTCCTGTGAGTTTATTTAGCTTACTGATGTAGTGGTCTACTAAGCTGGCGGCTTCCCACTTTGTATTATAGTAATGTTTTCTGCCTGACTAGTTGTTGAGATGTTTGGCAGGCCTCTAGATGTCTCCAGTACGGTTCAAAGAAACTGTGTCCCTGGAGGCAGAGGTGGCAAAGATCTCTTCTGGATTGGAGTCAGCCTTTGACTCGATCAGCATCTCTTGGAATCTAAATCAAAGTGGGAACTCTGTGTCCTGGAAAACAGCTTGAAAGTAAAACAAAGCTGTGTGCTCACTTCAGAGATTTAAATACTTCAGTGTGTATTTAAGGTTAGCTTAAGCTTGGAAACTAAACAATGGAACTAAAATTTAGATAAATACACCTTTTGTACTTGTGAGTGCTTAAGCAAGATGGGCTGAAGTTAGATTAAAGGAGAAATGTGGTAACTGCTCTCTTTAGCCAAGTTTAAGAAGAGTCTTGACATAGTGAAGATATGTGAAAGGAGCACTTCGACATCCGACATCCTGACAACAGCTTCTTTGTTGCCAGTTGGCTTTGTTTCAACAGGATTTACAGCTGTAAATGGGATGGGCAGTTGTGTACAGTCGTTCATTGAGAGTTACAGCCTCTCTCTATTATTATAAAGCATTGAAATTAGACATCTGAAATATATCCAGTCACTTTACACTTGAATGGCATCCAAATCTGTAGTAGATATTTGGCAAGTGTAGCTGTTGTCTTGTGCATCATATGTAGCTTATGTTTAAATTAATGTGACCTTTCTGTAATTTAAATGAACTTCTAAGAGGATTCAGATAAATGTAGTTTAGGTACTGAATTAAAACCCACTAATTTCACTTTGGAAACTGTCTAACATTTTGTGGCTTTATAATTTTGAGTTTTTATTCTGTTAATATTTCTGCTACTTCTTCATTTCCCTGCTCCCACTTGTGATATGGTGGTGTTTTGGGTTTTTTCATTGCTAAAGATTTTTCATGCCAGTCTTCTGGGATTTTAATATCATCATCTTGTGGGTGACTGATCTCACAATTAAAAGGAGTAGTACAAATATGGAGCAGAGGAAAAGCTGTACTTGTTAAGCATACATCATGCTAAACCAAAGTTTATGCCCAAAATACAAAGATTATTCCTGTTGCTGAAATGAATGCTACCCATTGTCACTTGTCAGATTAAATATCAGGTATCTGTTGAGAATAAACCTTCGCATTTGTTTCTATTGGTGAGAATATTAGTGATGACAGTATTTATAATTTAAAATAGAGTTGGAAGGCCAACTTCTGCAGTTTGTCACATGTTGGTTAATACGGCAATAAAGGGGAGATGGATGTGGCTACTTGTGCAAGTCTATTACTCAGGAGGCCTGTAAATTTGATTGGCTGCTGCAGTTCTTCCAGAATCATAGGATTTGAGAGCAATAGAAAGATAAGATATCCAATTACCCAAATGATTTGCAGGGTTAGCCAACGTTGTCATGGAAACACAAGTTGGAACAAATTAAATTTTAAGCAATAAAATAATCTTAAAGCACGTCTGGGAACAAGAAAATTTGGCAGTGGCACTTACCTGAATTGAATCTTAGCTTGACACGCTGTTGTTTGACATTGATATACTGTGGGGGCCTAAACTTTTAAATGGCTTGTTGCCCTTATTTTTTTTTCTTTTTCAGCCATTGGCAAAATGGAATGTAGTGTATTAGTTTTAAATAAAAGGGCATTCATAATATATGCATATCTCCATGCTCAACCTGGATTCAATAACTCATGAATAGCAAAGTTCACAGAATGCTAGCCTTAATCATTTGAAGCTTTTGAGTGTTTAAGTTTTGAGATTTAATTATAACTCCAACATCCCTCATCCCCTGAATTCTTAGTACGAAATTTTGGGAGGTGCTAGTCTTGCTATAACAAGTACTAACAAAGCTTGCTGAGACTTAAGCACAGTGAAATGATTCTTTTTCTGTAATTACTCTGTGAATGTGTGTGTTTTCTGTTGTTTTTGAAGATCTTGATCACAAAAAGAATAAAAGCTTTGCCATATGACTACACTGCTTGTTTCAATGATTCTGTAGAAAAAATTAAAATACTAAATGGACACTTAAACTTCACCACAAAAATAAAACACAGACATGCAGTTTCTTACTGCATTTCACGAGTCTTTGGGTATTTGAATGAGTACTGGCTTGCAGCAGGGATTAAAAAAAAAAGGTCAAGCATGTCCCATAAAGAGAGCTTTTATTCACACGCCTTATAGACAGATGGAGATGAAAATTGGGCTGAGGTCAAGCCATTTGCAGCATTCTCATAGGCTTCGATTTTCTTCTCATCCCTACCACAGATAATCTCAAATGATTCAGTAATGACCAAAAGTGCAACATTGACCTTTGCTCCCAGTGGATTACTGTGTTACGTGCTGTAAATGGCAGGAAGTCCATTTTGTTCTTCCAGGAGGAGTTCAGTGTTGTACTTGGCTTTCTACATCTTTAAAGTGTCAGGTGAGGCAGGGTGCTTAAGAATTACCTTCTAAAGCTTTTGTGAATGTGTTTTAACAGTATATTCCTTTCTGTGCATTACAGGCTGATTCTCTGATTATTTTGCCTGGAGGAAATGAATTAGGACATGATTCTTTGATATTATCAGAACTTTGGGGCTTTTTGCTTTACTTTTAATCATGTTGTTCCTAAACTGTATTCTTCTCAATTTAATTACAAATCTGATTTACAAAATTGGATCAAAATAATAAATAAAAACATAATAAATGAGAATAGATAAACCCATGCTTCAGAACTGGTGATAGAGTGCCTTCAGATCTGATTAACTTTGTGATACTGGAAGTTCTGTGCAAGAAAGAATAACAAGCTTCTGCCGTAAAATGGACATTTTTAGCTAAGCATTGCTTTGTAAAATAAAGTCTGGACAGTTTTGAGGAGTCTCAGCAATAATAATGGAGCAGGTGCTGCAGCACAACTGATTGCTAAAATTAATGTGTTATAAGATTTAATTTTTGCCTTAAATCACTGTGGATGCTATGGCTAAGATTACTACAGGGGTATATATTGGTAGACACTGGTTAGAGCAAAACTAAAATTATTTCTGTTGAAACCTCTGAAGCTGAAAGGTGATTAACTAATTCTCAGAGGGAGTCTGTGTTCTTCACTCAGAAGTTAGAGTGCTGGTTCCCATAAACTAGGGTTTCTTGCATTAGTACTAAAATACACACGGGTGTTTGTTATGCTGTGAAATAGCGTTTGAATGCTTGTATTATACTTCCTTTTCATGTCATTGCAAAAATTTGTAGTTTTCAAGAAATCATGGTGATTTAATATGATACCTTATGTGCTGCTTTGTAAAGTACAGCCTATCAAAGTGCAAAATTATCTGGAATAGACTATTGTAAAGGAAAACGGTTCAATACTTCTTCCTAACAGTGCAGAAGGAAAAATAATTCAATTCTACAAACAAGATTTCTTAAGTCCTTAGTAAAATGCCTTATTTAAATTAGTATTATATTTAGTAGCTAGTCTGGCTTCTTTGGTCTTTGTCATTATGTTGAGAATTCACTTTAACAAGTGAGCAAGACAAACTTAAGTACAAACACTTGAGTTTGGCAATGGTTAGGTCAAAACATTTAAGTCCTTAACTAAATGGAACAGAGGCAAAAAAATTACACAAGCGAAGAGGAAAAAAAATCCATCAGCTCAACTTAATTTTACAAAATGCAGCTGAATTCCTCCATGCTAATTATTAATGATACTTCAGAAAGGAGGGTAGCACTTTAGTCAGGGGTCTGACAAGCTAGTCATTTGCAAATAAATCAAAAGACAGTCATTACAGCAGCAAGAACCAATGAATGATGTAGTTTTGTTATTCTTTGATGGGCCTCACGCTCAAGTTGTCTATTAAAAATGAATGTATTCAAGAGGCTCTGCATTAAGAACACAAACAATTAAGGGCACTTCAGATGCTTTGCTAAGAGCTGCCACAGAGCTCCGAGGACTTTCGTGAGAGATGCAGGCTTCTGTAGTCTGCTTTACCAAGGAGCCAAGAACATGGGCAATTAGTTGTGTATGTCTGTGTTTGACCAGCTTTCTGCAAAGTTTCCTTTGTTTGTTCATCCTTAGGATCTCTCTGTATGTCTCAAGATCAGCAGTTAGGTAATAGTTATGTTGTATTCTAAAGCCTCTAGAAACAGGAGATAAGAACCTTTATTTTAAGACTTTCAAATTCATGAACCTCAGGTCTGGGGTCTTACTCTAATGACAGCAGTTACTGATGTCTAGTCTTGACTAATGAAACTGTCCTTGACTTCTTCAGGAAGAGGTTTTGCTTTCCAGAGTGAATGTGTACATACTCAGAGGCACATGCCCATGTATGCTCAAGGGTATTTCACCTTAAAAAGCAAATGCACATTGTCTACTGGACAGTTGCATTTATATTTAAAGTAACAAATGTCCCATTTTCTCAATTCTGAAAACAACCTCTTGCAACTCTGGATTGGCAAAATTACATGAATTATGCATTAGAATGTAACTTTCACAACTTGCTGGACAAAAAAAATTATTTTTAATGTATTTGTGAATAAAAATATTTTTTACTTAATATTTGAGGGTAGGAAATGGGAGGTGCATGAAATTGCACAGCAGATAAATAATTCTAAGTACTTTAAACATATGTGTAAAATAACTGTTAGGCAAGCAGCCTTTTAATGTGAAATGCAAGTATACATTTCCTGTGATGACTAGAACGGGCATTTCAGCTTTCAGTGTAGATGTCTTGGCACTTGTTACAGCAGTAAGAAATCTCAAAATAAACTTATTTGCGGCATGTACATTGAAGTTTACCTAGCGCTGTAGCTGAATTAAGTTTGCTGTTCATATGTGATCATCAATGATGCCCAGCTTTGGTAAAGACAAACTAAGAAGAATACATTTGTTTTTTTTCACTGTTCTGATATTGGGTCAGGTGTGATACTACTGAGACAGTAATTTTAAAGGAATATTGGTGTGGAAAGTGAGCAAGTTGATTATGCCCTCATTTTTAGAAAATAAATGTTAGAGAAAATCTAACTGACCTGCATTAGAACTGACAATTATCACATGATGTACATGATGTTGCATTCTTTCGTCTTACTGTTATTACAGTGTAGCTTACATATTTGTGACTTGGGCAGAAAAGTCCACTAATGTGGACAAGTTGCATGTTTTACAGACTACTAAAAATAGGGTTGCCTTTGGTTTCCTTGTAGCAACAATAAAGACACATACCTCAGAACAGGGAGCTTTTGTGTAGGCCACACAGGCCCAACAACTTTTCAGCAGACACCAAGCGAGTTTCTTACTTTAAGCTTTCTCTATCCCCTCTTGTCACCTGCCATGATTCATACTGGCTTCTGTCCTGAAAACCAAAGGTAATCCCATTGGCCTAGGGCAATCAACTCCTTGGATCCTAAACATCTTAGCTAAACATCAGCCAAACACATTGCTATGTAACATACTACCTTTCCACAGCTGATGCACCCTGCTTTCTGGAGAGGTACACTAGGTATGTGGAAAAATGCCCTTTAGTACCTGGTTTTGGTTTTCTTTTTTTCCTTTAACAGAGAAGTACCAACAGATTTGGTAATAGTTAAATTTGATAACCAGTAATAGTTAAGCAGGTAACTTCCGAGTATTGACTTTGCTATGATGAATGTAATACTAGTACTAAAGGCTAAACATGGAATTAGGGATATTTTATGGCTGGGGCCCAAACAGAATGGAAAAGACCAGTGTGGTATGCTGTGAAGTTATATGTTCACCTTGTTGCAGGGGGTAAAGATTTCCTGTAAAGCAACTGTCACTTCATTGCCCTTAGATAAGGAAAACCTTTTTATCCTAGAAAGAAATCATCCTAAAACTTCTTTGGAAGGTTTGGCAAAACTTCATAGAGTGGATGTGTCCAATATCAGGCTTTGGTGAGGTGGAGTGCTTTATGTCAGAGAGATGAGGTGTTGTACGATTCTAGATGCTATCATGTGTTTTCCCAGTGTCTGTCAGAGCTTGGGAAAGCTGTTAAAGCTTGATAATTGTATTTACATTCTGAATCACCTGTCTGCTGAGACACAGAGGTACAGGGTGGATTTTGTATCCCAATTATTGTGTGACTGATGTATAAGGATCAATGTATCACAATCTCTTAAAAAAAAATCAGAAATGTGGGAATGTTCAGGAAACGGCTTGGCAGAAAAGTTAACAGTTTAATCTGACTTAACTGAGTAATCTTTGCTCAGGTTTAATACACATCATTTCATAGAAGGCCTAATGATTCTCAGTAGTGACCTCTTGTTTCTTCTGTCTTAAAAAAATCTAAAAAAACCCAGACTAACCGAAAAATATCTTTATGGGTTAATTTTATGACAGAGACTGACAGGAGCTGTTCAGTGTCTTTTACCTAGGCTGTGTTCTTGTCTGGATGCTAATTCTGGTTTTGTCCAACTGTGCTACAGTGACTGAAATAGTTGTTTTTAAGGAAATTTGAGGGAGTTGTATAGGTACCTTAAAGGTTAATTATAATGTTGATTTTGAATTATGGACTGGTGTACAGGTGTGAAAAGCTGTAAACACAGGTAACACTGAGTAATGAGAGAAAAAGATCCCTTTACCCTACCAGGAATCGAGTGTTTAAGTTGACATGCCAAAATGGGAGACACAGAAGTGCAAGATACGTAAAGCTGTTGAAAAGTGGGGCTCAAACTCTTTGCCCTGCTGTAATCTCTGTTGATTTCACTGCAGGATTGTTCTGTTCTTTACTGGTTCCTAACCTTTTTCTCCTGGTGCTCATGGTTTCACAAATTTGCTGTTATAGACTATCACATTTTCTGATCTGGATTTTTTTCTTTGCTTGCATTATTTTAATTTTCTTTCAATATAGATTTTAAAAGTCTGTATTTTTGGTCTCCTTTCTTCCTTCCTTCTGTTTTGGTATTTGTTTTGTACTCTTGATGGTGCATTTCTGTCAGTAAAAATAGTTTTACCTTCTAATAGGCAGATCAAATTGATTTTCTCCTATGCCTGTTGCCTTCATGTTATGCTGCTTGATAATTTGAGTAATAGTAAATCTACTTTTTAAAAGGCTTTATCTTGGAGTTAATGGGTTTCAAAATTGCTCTGCTTGTTAATGAACTATATACAAGGAGCAGATTTGTGCTTAAATGTGTATACAGATTAGGTGCTTTAGACATGGCAGATGTCCTAGAGTAGCTAACTAAATCTCTTTCCTCTCCTGGGCTTGTATATAAAGTATTTATATTTGCAGTAGTATGAAAAATGGGTATTTTTTTGTTACTTTCTTCACTGTCTGATCTTAATATAATCTTGTATACTAGTTAATATATGCCAAACCTCCTAAAATGCAGTTTTTAATCAAAATACTTTTCCTCTGTAGACAGAAATCGCCAAGAGATTGAATACAATTTGTGCACAAGTCATCCCATTTTTGTCTCAGGAAGTAAGTAAAACTGTTCAGCTGTTAAAGTGCAATTATGTTGTTTTTCTGTTTGCAAATTAGCTAGTTTTAAGATGTTAATTTTATCACAATACACAAGTGTAAGGAACATGTGTTATAGCTGAAGTGTGCAAACCCCCTGCTAATTTGAGCTAACAAATCTGAGTTCAAACTAATGACAGCGGCTCAGCCTCATTCATTGCCTGAGGAGAGTGGGAGTCTGTAAAATAGTAGCAATACAAGAAAATGCTTTCATTTCTGATCATGGTGATTGCTTTATTAAATATTCAGTTGTCAAATGTAGATGTAGTGAAATAAGCATGTGTATGTTCTCTACATAATTTGTATCAAAGGTGAGTATTTACCTCACCTGTAAAACACTGTTTAAGGTTGTAAACCTATATTTGGTCTGAATGACTCTGAATTTTGCATGTTGTGGGCAGCTGCTGTTACATTTTGATGCTTGTTATTCTCAAACTCTTCAGTTTTACAAAGAGTATTTGTAATACTTCATTTCAGTGAAGCTGTTTCCCCTATTTGAAATTTCAGTCAGTTTTGCTATGTGGGCACAGAGTCTATAAATGTAAAAACTGACACTAGTATAAAGTTGACATTATTGTCCTGTCAACTCAATTAAAAATAATTATTCATTTGCCAGACAATTAATAATGAAGTGGCATGGGGTAAGAGATAAGCTGGCTGCCTTCAGGGCTCTTCTTTCCTTTTGAACAAGTGAAAATAGGACATTGTTACCTTTTACCTGGATGAGATGTCTTGCAATGTGGTTTTTTGCTGACAAACTGGTTATTCAAGTAGTTTTGATCCTGCTTTGATATTGTGTGGTCAGTACCTGATCACAAATTCCTCCCTATACCCCTTCTTCTTTCAACAGCATCAGCAACAAGTGGCCCAAGCTGTAGAACGTGCCAAACAAGTGACCATGGCTGAACTGAATGCCATCATCGGGGTACGTGGCCTTCCAGGTCTACCTCCTACAGTGTGTATAACTTGCTTTCATATCTTACTGCTATGCTATTTTAAAAATAAACTTAATGTTTTGATATCTAACACTGTTTTGATGCCCAGTGTTGCTTAAGTGTTTGTGCTTCACACAGATTTTAGCAGGGATAAAGGTAATAGTTTACTTTGTCAGAACATCATTTTGTCCAGCAGTGCTGCATGTAACAAAACTTTTCCTGCAAGAAATATAATTATTAGGAGAGTTGCTTGTTTATTTATGGGTATTGTACGGCAGTTGAGCTTGATACTTTTTCCTCATGCTTTTTGTGACACTTGAGTTCTTGGAGCTTATACAACTATTCATTCTTCTTTCTTTCCCTTTCTTGTGAATCTTTCATGAATTTTAAATTAGCAAGCTACTGAATAGAAACTTCACTTGCTTTTGAAGTAGTATTAATTGTCTGACACAGTGTTCTAATAGCCTTTCACCAAGAATGTGCTTTTAAATATGCTAAAAAAGTTAATACTACTTGCTTGTGACTGCTTGTCAATCACAAGTCATTTGCTTTGTATTAATGAACTTTTTGAACCATACATTCCTTCCACTGTATGAGTTCATTTCCCCTGCCACTAAGTCTGGAATATTTCTCATGTTTTCTGCCCTTCTGACTAAGTGAAAGAAGTAGCCGAAACAAGAACCTGTCCTTTCTGATTTTATTCATATGTGAGAGCCTTGAGCGGATTCAAATTACTCATTTATCAATTTATGTTAATTGCTTGTGAGAAGATGCCCTGCTGGTCTTTATAGTTCCCTCAGACACTTTGTAATGATAATTAGACATGCTGCTGTACGGATTAACAGTGCCATAGTCCAATGACGTCTACAGACAATGGAACCAGTTAATCCATCTGTGCTTAAAATTACATCCCAACTGGAGATGGAAAAAAAAAAATAGGAGTGAGGGAGGATTAAAAGAATGAGCCTCAGCTTGAAAATGCTCCTTTCATCAGTTTCTCAATTGCAGATCTGCAGTCGGTTTGCCTGTGGTAAGCTATTGGCAGTCAATTAGGTGAAATAAACTGGGAGGGTGACCTTCATTTCCTTTTAATAGCTTTTCCTCCCTGAAATGGGGAGCTTCAGTGGATTTTCAGCTTAAATTTTATTCAAGCTGCTTTATTACACTTGACAGATTAGCTTTGCATAAACATACCCCCCTTCAAATCTGTGCTGTTTTTCCTTCATATCAAATTTTGACTGTTACTTAGTTGATTTGCTAATCACATCTTAGAAACCCACACAATTACATCTGTATTTGTCAGAATCTCCTCTATGCTTTGCTTGTGTAATGAATTAGTTTATGAATACCTGATTTGATCTTTAAAATACACCACATGTACATTTGTGGTATTCGATTAGCAAAGATTAGAGAACTGTACTTTCTTACATTTTTTAAAACAAATTATTTCTTAAGGATGAAAAAAAATGGAAAACCCCTCTAATGAACTAGTTTTAAAGAAGAGTTTATGCAGTAAAAGGAAAAGCATTAAAATATATTTTAAAACATTCTTTTTCACCTTAAAATAGCGCTGCTTAGACAAACCAAATTTTGCCATCTCAAGCACGACATTTAGTTCTTTTTAAAGTCTGCATAATCTAGTCTTTTAAAAGCCGTAGGATCTACAAGTGCCATATGCAATTATGAACTTATGAGGTTTTTTGGGAAGTGGGGAGGGAAGTTCTTTGGAAGCAGGAATAGAAGCCTCTACCTTTTTTGTTTTTAAATTATCTGAGATTCACCTGAAGAAATACTTTCCTGTGTCTTATGAAAGACTTCTGAATGATGCCGTACAAATCCAAAACTGTGAGTGAGGAAATTAACACACTGGTCACAAAATTTGTTTGACCATGTAGATGCATGCAATTACATAATGCCAAAATTAGACTTGTGTCCCAGTGATCTTTACAGTCTTATTAATCAACAGTTACCTTGTGCCAGACAATAAGTTTCAGGCTCTGACATATGCTTGGTTTTGTTTGAAAGGGACAGTGTATGTCCTGGAAAATCTGAATAGCATAAAATCAGGTTGACAATTCAGTGGACCTTTGCTCCCCCTCACTGAGCACTCAGGGTGTCAAGCCCTTTCCCCAGAGGGGAGGACACATCAGAAGCCTGTCTGTTCCTGCAAGCGGCAGCTGCACTGAGGGTGAGCATGGCACAGTTTGATAGCAGCTGTCAGTATTGTTCAGGGACCCGACTTAGTGTAAAGAACAATGGAAGGGCCATGCTGCTAAAGTGCAGTGTCTTTCAAGATAAGGAAAGATATAGTAATTTAACGGTTTAGACACCTATTATGAGCATGAAAGATCATCAAACGTCTTTTCAGGATGCAAATAGGCTGGACCAATCTGTACCAGTAGAAGATGTGGTTGAGTGACCTCTGGTGTTATGCTACCTAATATACATGCATATGATAAATCTCGAGGATGGCAGAGAAATTTCATTTTCCTAGCTGGTATTAACTTGCCTGGTTTCTCTTGACTGAATAAAATTCTGTGTTTTTGTCAGGATTTGCCATTTTTCCCCTCCCTCCTTTTTTTTCCTTAAGGGCCATTGTTTCCTGACACCAGATGATTCAAGAGTTTCCCAACTGGCTTCCTTCAGTTAGAGCAAGTCCTGTTACTGCTCTGCAGTGTGTGAATGCTGGAAGACAGACTTTTTAATTACTAGGAATAATGTTTTGAAATACAGACTGATTTTGAGCTATATTTATTTTATACTTTTTATTTCCAATTGAAAAGGTGAAAGCCTATTAGAGGACAGACTATGAGGATAGAGACTTACAGTCTCACAGGACTGGGATTTTTCAGAGAATTTTCCTGGAAAATCAAAAGCCAAGCTTTGGAATAGGTGTATATTAAACACGTATGAAACAGAATGAATAAATTGACACTTTTTTTTTAAGAAAGTAATATAGTTGGACTCAGTGGGCTCGCGAGCAGTGCTAATCCTCTGTGTTGATTAAAAATTCTTACTTCAGGAAAAAACCCTGGATGATGTTTGTTATTAACAGTCATACTTCCAGCCTTACACTTATACTGCATGTTCTTGAAGGCTTTGACCTTCAGCCATGGGGTAGCCGTGTGGCTAAACAATCTCCTTTCAAATTTTTTAAATAGCACCATTTAATATTTATTGTATTAGAGTTGAATAAAGTAGCAATTTTGTTAGATAAATAATGAACAAAGCAGTAACCTTCAACTAAAAGGGTGATTGTCCCCATTAACTCCTTGGCATTGCTGCAGCTGCAGGCAGTATCCACTTCTGGCCTTAAGGAATAATCTAGATCATGGTATGAAAGAATTGGGTAGACTATTATGGTTTAACTTGAAGGGTTGTTTTGTCTTCTTTGTGGGTGGGTTGGGGGTTTTTTTTGTGTTTTGTTTCATTGTTTGCTTGGTTTTTTGTGGGGTTGTTTTCTTGAAATGTGTCTAAAAAATAACAGGTTCATATTAGGAAGTATAAGTGACAGTTAACTTGGTGTGTCTAGGTGTGAACAATGCAATATTAGATTTACTTTCTAATCAATAAACTAGTTTTATGAGTAGAATATGCAAATACCTCAATGAGAAATACAAGCAGCAGTCTGGAAACTTTCTTTAGCACTGCACTACGTTTTTGATGCATGATTTCAGCATACTACTGAGAAGTCAGATATGTCTTATTTTGCCTTTTGAGGTGGGCTACTGCTGATTCTGTGAAATATGCATCTTTTGGACTGACAGTGCTCCTGAGACAGATTGAGTTGTTGGCCTCCAAGAGGCCTCTCCACTGTTGCATGAGGTGATTGGCTAAAGGATTAGCAAGATGTGGGATTATTTTTTCTCTCTTGGCTGTGGTTGCCAGCTATCTCTGGGATTGTAGTGTGTGAAGCTTAAGAGGATGAGGTTAACCTCTTGAGGGTTTATTCTTATGAGTGTGTAGTTAATCCTTAGAAAGCCTATAAATAACTAGGCTGTATGTTTCATTATAAAATAGAAATACAGGCTAGAGCAGAAATGAATGCAGAATTTAGTGCAAGGGAAGAGCTAAGCAGCTGCAGCATTACTTTAGATCCTTCTCAGCCATGATCTGCATTATGTGCTGAGGGAGGGGAAATTGCCTAGTTCTTTTAAATTAAATAAAATGAGATCTAGTGAGCACAAGACACTACTCACTTTTAACGTAAACTATCTAACTCTAAGCCTACATTACTGAACTCTGGCAATAGGAGCTCTATGGTGTTGTGACATCCTGCTTAATTCTTCATATTTTAGAATACGTAGAAACCTTAGTTGTATCCTAGGATTCTGTCATGGTAGCTGCTTTTAGAATACAAAGGTTCCTGACTTAGTTTGCAAGTTTAAAATAGATAGCAGCAGAGGGAGGTGTTCATCAGCAGGATAGTCGGTATTCTTAAAATATCAGTCCCTTAACCATAGTCAGATTTTTACTGTTAGTGCCACTAAGATTGAATGAAAAATAAAAAAGTGTTATTGATGTGTATTGGTAGCCTGACCTACTCAAAAGAGAAAGTCTGGGAGATGGTGTGTAAAATATGAAAGAATGGTGTTAACCAAGCTTGGTTTCTGCTTGACACTCCACCCCCACACACACACTCTGTGGACTGATGGGGAAATGAAGACTCTTGGAGAAGCAATATAGAGGAAGGTAGTATCTAAACAAGACAATTTTCTGCAGAAGAAAGTATTCTCAGTCATTCTGGAGAGAGCAGAATTGCATCCAGAAGTCAAATGGCGTTGAATTGCAGGTCAGACCTCCCTTCTCTTGCAAGGCTTCATTTAGGGTGGATGGAAAAAGCTTCACCTTGGATCTTACGCAAAAAGAAAAATGAAAGAACTTCAGATGTCTCTTGTCTAGATCTAATATATAAACTACAAGTCAGAGGTGAGACCAAGTATATGGTTACAAGTTTGTGAAGTCTCAGAGCTTTCAGAAAAGGAGTGGAAGGATGATAGTTGAACAAAAATGTTGTTAGCTAGTGCTAAAACCTGAAGATATGCAGCTGCAACTGTGAATGCATAGAGAAGATAGATTCTTAAGAGATAACATGTGAGGTACCAAGTGTGAGTTGGTACCACTTGCTAGATTACTTTTTACTGAGTGGGTGTTGGGGATATGGCATGCACACATTGAATGGTGTAGAGCTCAAAACTGGTCTGTTTTGCAGCAAAGGTGACTCATAAATTTGGAAAAACGTGTGTGGTAATAGTGAACAAAAGAAATTGTCAGTGGAACATGTGGTTTCAGGATTAGATAGAAGCAGGGAAGATTTGATATTGAAGAGTTGATTGATTCATTTTGTGAACTTGGCTCCAAATGATTCTGTTAGACTGTTTTGGAAAGAATAATTTTGGTGGAATATAAGGGACTGGATAAAAATGCTGAAGTAGTACAGTTGAAAGTAAGAATTTGCAGAATGTGGTTGGAGCTGTATGTCTGTATTCTGTAATTGGCACAGAGAGTAAGTTATTCCTAGAGGAAGGGATTACTTCCTCTAGAAAGTGATTCAACTCACCTCTCTTGAATCAAGTATATAGGCAGAATAGCTAATCGTGTTTGAAGATAGTGATAAAGTGGATAATATTCATAAAAATGCGGTTATTAAGTAAAAGGAGACAAAATTAAGAGATAGACATAATTTTTCTCTCTTGCAATTGTCTGCTTTGTGTTCATCCTTTGTGAGATATTTGGGGAAATTGGAGTAGATGAAGAGTCAGTAGGCTGAGATAAAAATGGGATGTAACCTTCAGTACTTGTCTGGAAAGTAGTGGGAAATATGGTAGGTTTGGAGGAGGAAGGAGTTGGATGGGAGAGGTGATATGGTTAGTCCAGACAAAAGAAAAATTTAGCTTAGATTGCTAAATGAGGAGAAATGAAATGCAAAGAAGTTAGTTAAGTAAGGATGAAGGATGGTTATGTTTATGGAATTGTCCCATCCCAATGTAAGTAGGAGTAGAGAGAGTTGCTGGTAGCTTGTTGAGTGATGTAGAGCTCTAAGTTGGCCTACTTTGCAGTAAGAGAGAGGTGCAAAGAATGAATCATACAGATTTTGTGAAGCAAACACTGATAAACTGAGGTGAACTAATTGCCACTGTGTGGATGGGAGTGATGTGGACTGCACAGACAAGGTACTCCTCTAACTAGGTGCCAGTATCAAAGATGGAGCCACTGAGAGTAGGAAGGTGCAGAGGAAGATACAGGAGGACACAAGTACTGTGAATACCAGACATTGGAAATGTGCAAGAAAACAGCAACCTGCATGCTATGCTTTTCATACTGAAAAGCTTTTTTTACTGAATTTTTACTGAAATACTTTCAAACTGATGAGATAGGGGCTGTGTGGGAGGACTAGAGAAGAAGCTTGCTTTCCCTATTCTTGCATAGAGAGAGGCTAGCAGAGGCATCTGGGGTAACTAGGAACTGCTAAAGGTGCAACAAAGATTCCCTTTTCACAGCATCTTCCCATAACTCTTCAATATGCATAAGAGTTTGTTTCAATTGCAGAATTCCTGTTATCTAGTAACTGCATTACTTTTTAATTTTTAAGAGTACTTGCTGAGCTACCAAGGTTGCTATCTTGTGTAATAATTGTCTGAAATTAGTGCTTAACTGCCTGAAACAGTATCCAGTACTGTTTATAAAAGTGCTGGCTAACTGGCTCTTCTAATTGAACACTTACAAGCAGCAGTAGTGAGGAAGTAAAAACAAGAATTAGCAAAAGTGCTCAAATGCATTTTCAGAAGTGGTTATTGTTTGGCGTGTCAAAGTTGTTATGGAATATAGAGGAAACATACAAGATTCTGGCCTTGGCTTGGAACAGTAAATAGAGATTGCAGTAATACTTTTCCTATGACTGTCATATTTTTCATTTTTTGATGTCTCTGAAGTGTTCTTGTAATTAATAGTTGCTGGAACAAAAGGGTGGTAAGTATAATTTCAAATCCTCTATTTTATTTCTGGATTTTAATTTAACAAAAAGCCTTGCTACTTAATAATTTCTATCATGTTCAGCAACAGTTAAATTTCTGGAGATTAAGAGAGCCTGGAAGGAAAATAAATACTTTTTAAGATAATCATACGTCAGTAGTAAAACCCCCTAGAGTAATATCTGTAAGTCATTTCCAAATTGGTGCATGCTTGAACTAGTTGTTTTTGGCAGCTGTGCAGCAGAAGCATGCTTTTGAAGTGTTGTTGGATGGTGGTGGTATGCTAACAGTAGCTAAAAAGGCAAATACATAGATTTGAGGTTAGAGGTGAGTAATAGCAGGAATTTATGGTTGCCGCAGAAATGAAAAGTGCTGGCAGTTTCTGCAGACCAGAAGCAGTGTGTGCTGACAGCTTCATTCTAGAGACTTCAGGCTTGCATCTGAGTCTTCAGGGAAGGCAATATGTACTTGTCTAAAATTAAAGAAAAGCTTTGTTTTTGAACTGACTTAGACTGACAGTGATAGAAGAATGTGAATGGTTTCTGAAAACCAGCCTTTGTCTTGTCTGGACTAGGAGATTTTAAGGTCTTCTGTGACTTTGATTCTGAATTTGTTACTTCTATTTAGAGTCTGGGAAGTCCTTTGGTGGAAGCAGGTTTTCCCAAGCAAGGATCATTTTTTCTGTGGTGGCTCTGACTCTGCCCCTTGTGTCCTGTGGTATCTGTTTTTTACACAGGTTCCTCTGGCTTCTCCATTGTTGCAGTCTTGGTCTTCTGGTTGCCTTCAGCTTTGCTGTTTATCCCTTATTTCTTTAGAATTTAGCCTAAGATAAAAAATCTAACATAATTTTGCCTATTAAAAAAAAAAAGCCAAATTACCTAATTTACACAAGGGCCCTTAAAAATATGGTCTTCAAATTAATTTCTAGTTTTTTGGTTTGTTTTTTTTTTGCTAGGATTTTGCTAGGAAGTGTTTGAGACAGGAACTGCTCTTAAGCCAACCCTGAAATACACATTTTTAGAACAATAACTATATTTACAAACACACCAAAGATCTATATTTTTACATAAAAATAATAAACAGTCAATGTGTATGGAACGTATATGGAACACTATGTATAATATATAGTATATGCCATATGTAGCAATATATTAGTCATATATTAAGATGTAAAATATTTTGTCTGTATCATATGAAATGTGGTGTGTTTGTACATACACAAAAGGTTATACTGGCAGAAGGGCTTCTTTAGTTTGTGGGCTGCTTGTTGTGTTGCCAGTATAGCTGCTGATACAAGCTCTACTCATGCTTCAGTGGGTCTGCACGTGGTACAACCTACCGAGTTTTAGGTTGACTTGCGGTGCCTAAAAGCACAGAGGAAGGAAGAAAACCCTTTTTTTCTGTCGGCAGAAGCCTTTGTGTGGGTGCAGCTATTCCAGTAGAGTGTTAATGCACCTTGGGGAGGAGATGTCACTGAACTGGAAGAATTCCATCTGCTGGTGATGCCCTGCATCCTCGCCGCAGGGCTCTGCCTGCATGGGGCGGGATGATCCACAGAGGCTCCACAGCATAGAGAGGCTGCTTGTGCAGACCTACTCTGGTGAAAACGCCAGTCATGCTGGCAGTGCTATATAATTATTCCCTCTATGTTAATGGGATGTTAGAAATCCTGCCATTTAAGAATTATTGCTAAAAACTTGTTAAATAGTTAATTGGTGATCACTTTAGTGGAAAAACAGCTGATGAGTTTATTCACTGGGTGTGGTGACAAATCATTTGGGTGGGGTCACCCACATCTGTCACCCACATTACTGCTTACAAATGTGATCTGAAGTGTATTATCTCTTATCTTTCTTATTCTGGTGCCTGGGCTTGCCCTCGAAGATGCCAGAAGGAAAGGCAGAGAAACCTAGCTGTTTACAGTAAGACAGGAAGGCACAGCAAAGATAAGAGTTACTGCTCAGATTTGTGCAAAGGGAAAGATAAGAGCCCTTTATCTCTTGTGATGTGTAGTGGTAATGTGCAAACTAGTCAATGGTTAATAAGCTACCCTTGGTTATTAATTTTTAAATGCTTTTTGAATTATATTGGGAAGCATTGAAGACCTCATCCTCTGTTCTGTAGGTGTAAAACTAACTACAGTAATAAAATTTAAAAATGGGGTCTTGTGATTCAGCAAAAGTACTGCATGTACTGGTACTGCCCATGTAATTAATAGCAGCCCAAGCGTTTCTGGTGTTGGAAGACTTCTGTTTTTAAAAAAATTTTCCTTGTTATTGGAAAAATTCAAAATTTCTCTTAAAAAATAGAAAATATTTTAGAATACCATCTAGGCAGTACACGTACAGAATCAGAATCAAAATCAAAGAATGCATAAGATTGGAAGGGGCCACAGGGGGACATCTGGTCCAACCTCCCTGCTCAAGTCAGGTCATCCCATGGCACAGGATTGTGTCCAGATGGTTCCTGAATATCTCCATTGAGGGAGACTGCAAAACCTCTCTGGGCAACCTGTTCAAATGCTCAGTCACCCACACAGTAAACAAGTTCTTCCTCATGTTCAGGTTAAACTTCCTGTGCATCAGTTTGTACACATTGCCTCCTGTCCTATTGCCTGGTACCACCGAGGACAGCCTGGCTCCATCCTCTTGGCACCCTTACTTCACTTACTCACAGACATTGATGAGGTCCTCTCTCAGTCCTCTCTTCTTGAGGCTGAGGAGGCCCAGCTCCCTCAGCCTTTCCTTTTAACAGAGGTGCTCCATTTCCCTAATCATCTTAATAACTTCACTAGGTGAAGGCTTCACTAGGGTGAGTAGAGGAGCAGGATCACCTCCCCCTGACCTGCTGGCAATGCTTTTCCTAATGCACCCCAGGACACCATTGGCCTTCTTGGCTACCAGGACACACTGCTGGCTCATGGACAGCGTGCTGTCCACCAGGACCCCCAGCTCCTTCTCCACAGAGCTGCTTCTCAGCAGATCAGCCCCAGCCTGTGCTGATGCCTGGGGTTATTCCTCCCCAGTGCAGGACCCTGCTTTTGCCCTTGTTGAATTTCAGACAATTCCTCTCTGCCCATCTCTCCACCCTGCTGAGGCCCTTCTGAAGGGCTGCACAGCCCTCTGGGGTATTGGCCACTGCTCCCAGCTTTGTGTTGTCAGTGAGCTGCAGAAGAGGCATCTGTCCCTTTGTCCAAGTCACTGCTGAACAAGGTAAACAATTTGGTTTATTTTGAACCTTGGGGTACAGTAGGCTTCAGACTAGACCTCCTGTTGGTTTGAAGTAGCTTCATGGATTACATTGTTGCTGGACCTGTATCTGAATTTTTGTCTTTTAATAGTTAAAGTGACACAAGGACTTAGTGTACTTATATCAGTGGAGCACTGAAATAAGACTTTTCTGCCTTATTTCAGTTACCTTAGAGCTGAAATTAATTTGTGAAAAAAGGACTGTTTGGGGAATGTGTGTGGCAAGCTGCCCTTATTGCAGTATAGCATCAGTTTTCTGTTTTATGAGAGGCAATTTATGCAACCCTTTACTGCTTAAAAAGTTTTTATGCAATTGATACTTATTAGTGTGGTTTGCATTGTCTGAACAAGCAAACACAGGAAATGGGAAAAACTTTGAAGAGTTTTCCGTTCAGAAATTTAACAAACTTGAGTTAACTTATATCTTCTTTCTGACTTGGATATTTGCTTTCTGACATTAATTCTCTTCCCAGTACAGTTGTGGGTTTTTGTTTTCTTTTTTTTGGGGGAGTGGAAAATCAGTGTCAAGACCCCAAGATGTTACCCTTCTTTAATAAAACTACATCTTCTTTAATAAAGCATGAGAAAAGAACAGGATTTTACCCATGAGAGAGTTGGACCTTTAAATAATCATGCGACTGCCACACAAATTCTGTATGTGTGAGCTATATGGCTTTGAATAGCTTTTGCCAATAGTGTCCTTTTATGGACTTAAATTTCTGTAGTACAATGACATTTCATGTGGTTTATAGATGGAAGAGACTTGCTGTAGACACTCTGTTTCTGAAGGGACATTCTCTTCCCACATTAGGCACCGCGGCATGCAAAGATACTTTTCAAACAACTTCTATGAAACCACATTCTTGGCTCATTAGCTAGACATGCAGTGGTGGGCACTTTAAAGTTTGTTTACTGCAGTATAGTTTCTCTTTCTTTCTGTCAGAATAAAGGATTTAGAAGATGAGGAAGCAAGGAAACCAACTTGACCAAAATAAACAAGTATTTCAAAGGAATTAGTTAGAATATTAAGAAATTACAGTAGTACCTGACTCATTTTTCAAAATCTTGTTTAAATAGGGAGACAACAGGAAGCAGTAAGAATTGGCTCAGGGTCTAGTGGCAGGCCCATCACTAGCAAGAGGGTTACAAAGATGATTAAGGAACTGGAGCATCTCTCTTATGAGGAAAGGCTTACAGATTTGGGCCTGTTCAGCCTCCAGAAGAGACGACTGAGAGGGGATCTCATCAATGTCTGGAAGTACCTAAATGGAGTGTGCCAAGATGGGGGATCCAGGTTCTGCTTGGTGATGCCAGGCAACAGAGCAAGAGGCAATGGGCACAAACCCATACACAGAAAGTTCTGCCTCAACACAAGGAAGAACTTCTTTACTGTGTAGTGACCAAGCACTGAAACAGGTTGACCAGAGAGGTTTTGGAGTCTCCCTCACTGGAGATATTTAAGAACTGCCTGGATGCAATCCTGTGCCACGTGTTCTGTGATGACCTGACTTGAGCAGGGAGGTTGGACCAGATGACCCACTGTTGTCCCTTGTAGCTTGAGGCATTCTGTGATTCTGCAGTCTGAGAGTCATGAAATTGGTAAGATTGGAAGGAACCCCTGGAGGTCATCTGATCTATGTGCCCCTGCTCGAACAGGACCTCCTAGGGCCAGTTGTGCAGGACCATGTCCATATGGCTTTTGAGTATCTTCAAGGGTGGAAACTCCAAAGCTTCCTGGGCAGCCTGTTCAAGGGCTCAATCAGTAACAAGTGTGTTCTGATGTTCAAGATGAACCTCCTGTGTTTCAGTCTACACCCATTGCCTCTTATTTTGTCATTGGGCAATGCAGTGATGGGGTTATAAAGATAAGGGACTGGGGTATGTCATATGAGGACAGGCTGAGAGAACTGGGACTATTTAGCCATCTCTAGACATATTGTTGGATGCTCTCCATTTTGTAAGAAGAAATCCAGAACTGGACATTGTAATCCATCTGTAGTTTCAATGGTGGTAAGTAGAGAGGAAGGATCCCCTCCCTAGTCTTGCTGGCAATACTTTGTCTAATTCAGCCTAGGATAGCATTCACCTGCTTTGCCACAAGGGAACATTGCTGCTGGCTCATGTGCAGTTTGGTATGGAAGGACCTTTCCTGCAAAGCTGCTTTGTAGCTGTGTGGACTCCAACATATATCAGTGTATGGGATTGTTTCTCCTGGTGTAGGGTATTGCATTTGTCCTTGTTGAACTTCATGAGATTCCTGTGAGTCCATTCTTTCAGCCTGCTGAAGTCCCTGTGAATGTTAACACAGCTGCCCAGTATATCATCCACTCTTCTCAGCTGTGTGCTGTCAGCAAAAGAAAGCAAACTCAGACCTTAGTTTTGTAAATTCTTGCAGTGATACTGAAGCTTAGGGTTGAAATAGGTCAGAAGGAGGTGTTTTGTGGGGATTGTTAACACACTTTGTGCGGTGATATTATCAACAAAAAAGAAACATCTAGAAGCACTGAGAAGGCAACATGACAGCTGCTGCCAGAGCAAAATTGGAAAATGGAGCAGTAAGCAGTGCATATTTGTTATTTCATAAATAAGTCTGTTCACATAGGAAGGTTTGGATTGGAAGAAATCTTCAAAGATCAAGCCAAACCCCTTTGCCGTGGGCAGGGACACCTTCTGCTAGACCAGGTTGCTCAAAACCCCATCCAGCCTGACTTTAAACTTCCAGGCATGGAGCATCCAGCATCTCACCACCCACATTATAAAAAGTTTTATTGTTATGTCCAATTGAAACCGTTTTTCATTGTAAAACCTTGTCCAGTAGCTACAGGCCTTGGTAAAAAGCTCTTCCCATTTTCTTACTGACACTCTTTGTAATTAAAGAGCACATTGAGGTGTCCCTGGAGCCTTCAGGCTGAACAACCCCAACTTTGTCTTTTTTTCTTAGGAAACGTGTTCCAGCGCTCTCAGATAATTTCTGTGGGCCTTCCTGAACCTGTTCTAGCAAGTTAATGTCTTTCTCGCACTGTGGACCCCAGAGCAGGGCATGGTACTCCAGGTAGGCATCTCAATGATGCCTGATGATTTTTTGCCTTTTTCTTTAATATACTTTTTATATATTCTCTGTACCCTTAGCCTACATACTTGTGATTTTTGTAGTCTGATATTCTAGCTTAGTTTTGGGGTTCTTCTAGAGAGGGAGACACAACGTTGTCAGTAGGAGGCCAGTGAGCTCTATGCTATCTTAAGAAACTGAGGTTTCAACCTTGTTTGAAACCTTTTCTCTGGAACTTATTTTTTAAACTGAGTTCAAGCCTCATCTGCAGGGGAATTCCTTAGAGTAGGGGGATATCATGCCATTTTGTTAAGCTTCTTATTGGGGTATCCTTGTCAAATATGCTAATTTGCAAGGTCTATAAAAAATTGTATACACGTTATATGGATGTGCATCTCGGTGTGTTCCACCTTGAAGAACTGTGCACCTAGGATCCTATTAAAAACCAAGGTATAAAACCCTTTTATCACTTAACTGCATCTGGCTCATAATTCTAGGACCAGGAAAAAGCAACACATGATGCAGAAGGAGGAAGAGGGGCAGAATCACTCCCTTTGGCCTGCTAGGCAAATTCTTTTGATGCAGCCCAGGCTACAGTTGGCTTTCTGGACTACAGATCAATGATCCAATGATTTATCTTCTAGCACCCCCCCCAGTCCTTTTCAGCAGGGCCGTTTTCAAATCCTTCATCCCCCAGTCTAGGAATTGCTACAGCTCAGGTGCCAGACCTTGCATTTAGCCTTGTTGAACGTCCTGAGAATTCATATGGGCCCACTTCTCAGGCCTGTCAAAGTCCATCTCCATGTCACCCCATCCCTTATGTGAATCAATTGCCTTGCAATTGTAGATGGTATCTGTTGCTGTTCTTATGTCCATGGATACAGTCACTTTTGTAGAAGAGTGTGAATATATTCTTCCAGGAGGTTGTTTGTTGTCCTGCAATATGTTCTTCCCTATGGTTGAAATACTCTTTGGAAAGTACTTACAGAAATTTAATTGCAAGTATTAATTAATGGCTTAGACTGTCTAATGAGTTTCCTCCTTCCATATTTGACTGCTGGTACTGTGGATCGTGCATGCAGGGTTTTTGAGGTTTTTTAGGGTGAGAGAAAGAATGGGATGTACAGAAGCGTAGTCTTGAGTTTCTTCCTTTTTTGAAAGGTCATATTTGCAAAGTTTGTTTTAAGAATATTTCTAAACAGTGAGGGGAAAGGTTATTTCTTGATCAACTATCTGTATTTGCTCAGACAGTGGCCTTCTTTTGTTTGTTGGCCACAGACATTTGTTGCAGGCTCTCCTTTCCTTCTGCTATTCAAGGAGCAAGTTCAAAATCTGAAGTTGTCCCTTTAAAAAGGAAGTGAATGTGATAATGAAACTGAACACAGTTCGTGTCTTTCTGTCTGCTTGAGTTGAACAAAATCACATTTCTTCTGTTTTACAGAAGGTGATATGAAATAGTGTCCTTTACATTTTAGGTCTCTAAATGACTTGCGTACTTTCCAGATATTTTTTCAAAACTCCTCTATGGAGCTTGGGGAAATTTATTGATAGTATTACTGATGCTAGTGCTGATATGATTTTTTTTAAAAAAATTTCTGCTTCCAAGTGTTTAGAAGAGCGCAAGAGAAGACAGCTATTGTATTTTGGGACTAGGCATAACCCTTTTTCCACTGTTCATTTACAATCACATCTCAATTTTTATTTTGGTGCTTTGCAACAGATACTGAAGAGTACATCACCCATCTGTTCTGTTTAAGAAAAGGAGAATGCTCGAACTGTTTAATGATAGTAATTAAATACCAGATATTTAAGTAAAAAAAGTAAAATTAGGTGTTTGTGACCTCAACAGAGCTGCTTTAAGGTGAGGAGTGGTATTGCAGGAGCTTGTGCTTTATCTTTATGAGCAAGGAGCCTAAAGGAGACCTGTCCTTGTTTAATTGTAGGAACTCTGTTTCACAAAGGCGTACTGACTCTGTCTTTGGAAGTCTTTGCCAGAGATTGAAAATGTAATTCCAAATTTTAAGTCCTGATTAAAGATATCGTTAGACCTGGACTTTGCCTAGAATGTTGGTGGTAAAAAGCAGTACTGCCTTTAAAATTGTTAGGAGGTGCTTGCTCAGAGACATAATTGCTGATTTTCATATGCTGAGGTTTGGGTCTGTATGTTTTGGTTATGGAGATGCTGGGAAGTAAAAATCTGAGGCAATAAACCTACAGTTAAACAGCGCAGTAATATGAGTTTGTAATTCCTTTTCTCCCTTTGCAAATATGAAGAGCTTCTGGGTTTGCAACAGAATGGGGGTGAACTACTGATGTCTTTAACATCACTACTGTGGCTAATTATCTTAGTGCAGTCACTTAGGTATGCATCATTGCACTCTTCTCTACCTTCCCACTTTCCTCTGAAAGTGGACACAGCCTTCGCTCTGCAAGTAATGATAATAATTGGTACTAAGACAGACCTGTTACTCATCCTTTTTTAAGCACATTTCTTATGGCAGATGTCTAGTTTTTAATTAACTGCTAATGAACATGCCTAGTAGACCATGATACTGCTGCCAACCTACTCCGTTTTATATCTCACTGCTGCTAAGCTCTTAAAAGGTTACAGAGCAGGCATTAGTGTCTTTGAAGTGATGGGAAAGTGATCATATGCATAACATAATTGTTTGTAGGATCTACTATGGCAAATGTTTAGCTACTAAATGCATCTGGTGAACATTGCTGTTCTCCTTCTCCCTGGTCTTTAGTTTCTTCCTTTGTGTGCAGCACATATTCTTTTTACCTATTCTACAAAGGTAATACAATATGCTTATAAAAAAAATAAAGTTTTTAAAATAAAAATAATATAAACTACTGGAAAGGATCATCTTTATGGATGATCCCTCATCTCTTCGGGAGAACTTTAAACATATTATGAATAAGTAATATATAACCACTAAATCAGTGTACCCAAGTTCTAAACAGCAGTGAACCTCAGATAATAAACATAAAATCATGATATAACTTTGGTGGCTTAAGGACCATGATCAGGATTTCAGTCTCAAATCAGTTTAATATAGTGCCATATTTATGGATCTTTGTGTACCATGTCCCTAAGTAACCATTTGCAAAGCTACAAAGACGTGCAGAGCAGCTTTGCACTGCACTTTCAGCTCTCATACCACACCTTACCCTGGGCATTGTTCCCCACTATCCATGTGCAGTACCCCAAGAGAACACAGGACACAGCCCTCCAGCTCTCAGCTTCAGAACCTCTCACAGAGCATTAATTGTTTCTTAGACTTTCAAAATGCATGGTATGTAGGTTGCAAACCTGAGCCAGGGAAATGGTAGGTAACGTGCCCCTAACATTTCTTAAAATGTTAACCTGTGCTTTCTGAAATCAAGTGGATTAACTTGTTTTCTAATTAAACCAAGCAGGAGAGAGATGAATAAGGGTTATCTTCATACACTTTCTGAAGAGTAGGGACAAGAATGGAAAGAATTTAACTTCTGTTCTCTGTGTCAGCCTTCTCATGGTAACACTGCAAAAGAAGCTAGTTTGAGCTTACTGTTGGAAAAGGGAAGAGGCTTTTATCCGTGAAACCAGTCTGGAAGGAATAAATCACTTTTTACTCTTAGGCAGTTGCACACCAAAAGTAGATAATATAGAGTGATAGTGCAGCTGTGGACAAGTAAGACCAATGCCAACAGTGCTGCACAAGCACTGCTGATTCATGTTGTCTCAAAGCTAGACTGCAGATGACTGACCTGGTAGAAATGGTCAATGAGGAAGGAGATTACTAAATTACCATCTCTCAGAGAGGCTGCAAAAGTATCAGATTATCTCTTGTTTTGAGGAAATGTGCTAGAAACTACTGAAGTCTTCATAAGGTCTGGGAGAAGAGGGATCTCTTACTGCTCTTTAGAGACTGAATCAAAAAAAAACAAAACAAAAAAACCCAAAACCAAACCAAGAACCATCCCCTCCCCCAAAAAACCCCACCAAAAAAAAATCCAAAAAAACCACACCACAAGCCAAATACCTGCAGTCCTGTCAGATTTGTCAGTGCTCTTTACTGATAGTTCTTCAGTTAAGTGAAGCTTCACTAGCAATAACTGGTTGATATTGTAGAAAGTGGCCTACTGTTTTAACTACTTAAAAACAAATCTTAATCCTTCCTTCAAAATGTTACCATATGTGTTGTTGTAAACACATTAAATTAGAAGAGTAAGAAGTACTTCTCTTTTACCTTGTTTTCTAAACATACTAACAAGAGTGGTGATGTATGTATTGAAGTGTACACTAGAAGGGCTTTTTATGCACCACTTGAAAATAAATTCCTGATACATGGTGTGAGAAAGATCTGGCAAATGTGTGGCTTTAAAGAATTGACTAAATGGATTGTGGTAAATTTAAAGATTAGTCTTGTATATGAAAATGAGTAAATGATTGCTGCATGACAGTTGGGACAGCAAAAAAAATGAAAAATTAGCAAGTCCAGAGTTCTTGAATGTCAGCTCAGGTCTACCTACTTTTATAAACAGCTCAAGGCATGTCTTGGGGTGGGGTTTTGAGAAGTAAATGTGTAGGGGTGCAGTAGTTATATATATATAGAGATAAATAGTAATAAATAAACGTATTCATATGCCAGTAGATGTTACACAGGTATCGTTGACAGTTTGTCTTGAAAAGTCTTCACACCTGTGGAAACAGATAAAATATTTCTGTATTATTTTGGGTTGAGTTTTTTTTGAATAATGGGTGAAATATCATAAGCTGCAGTCTGGGTATGATTTGAGTAGCTGTCAGCAGCTACTGTAACAATTTTGCATGCTCTTACAGGACTGCTAGCGTTCACCTGGTCAAACTTATGTTCGTCCTGTTCAGACATGTGTTTATCTGTCTCCTTTTTTTATCCCGTAAGTTGGATGGTACTCTAGCTTTTTCCAGGTATCTGCCTTGAGCAGAGGGATAGTGGAGAGTGGCCAGGGTGGAGAGGATTGTTCGGTCTTCTGTTCATATGCCCAAATACAAAGAAGCAGGAGAGAGAGGCAGAAAATCTGTTAACCTGCAGCAGATTATGGGAGCTATGACTAAGATAAAGATGCTTTTGAAGGTTCATTTTCAAATTAAAAAAACCCCTGTGCTGAACATTTTAGACAAATTAAATGGATAGCTGAACTTGATAAACATTAATAAAACCATGAAAATTTTATATAGTAAATATCTTTATATTTAAACTATGAGGAAGACATTCTATTGTTAAAAACTCTGTTTCTAAAATTGCTTACAGGTTATTTTAGCAGCTTGGTTACAGGGTTGTATGTCCATTCATTATGATTTTGATCTTGCAAGCTCCTTTTAAAAGAGATTGAGGTATTTTAATTCATTAATACCATGTTGTTTTGTTAAGAGTTCCATGCTGGATTTTAAGATCAAAGCTGGTTCCTAAACACAGTGCTAGGTCATGAATAATTCCCCCTCTCTCACCTAAAAACCTTGGCTAGAATAAAATTCAAATTTAACTCCCCTAAATATGAAATTCAATATATCTTTTACATTTTTTTAATATTCAGAGTAGAAATGTACTTGATGTTTCCAAATTGGGAGAAGAGAGGGATGTGAATTTAAGTCAATCTTGCCCCCGAAACTCTTTTTTTCCAGAGCAGGGTTAAGGCTTTCTATGAAAAGGGAGAGGTGTTTGAGTCTTCAGCTGCTGTTCTTTGTTGCCAGTGATGCTGTGGTGGGCAATAGCTGCCCAAAACAACCTATAGTTGCTGAATTTATTCCACAGGATGCAAAATAAGTGTCCAGCTAGCCTTTTTGGGTAATGGGACATGAGCAGAGCCATCTGCAGACAGCATGATACAATGATATAGTGAAGTATATGGTGGGTTGAAAGGGAGAGGCTAGATTAAGAAGAAACAAATAAATGTCAAAATCCACTATTGATTCTCAATAATTAACCAAACTTCTGCCTTATCCTTCCCAAACTATGTGCTATACATTGTTCTTCTGGGGATGATGATACGGCTGGAACAGCAGCAGCAGTTGCAGGCTCAGCATCTCTCCCATGGCCATGGACCTCCAGTGCCTCTAACGCCGCATCCATCAGGACTTCAGCCTCCAGGAATCCCTCCACTTGGAAGCAGTGCTGGCCTTCTCGCCCTGTCTAGTGCTTTGGGTGGGCAGTCTCACTTGGCAATAAAAGATGACAAGAAGCATCACGATGCAGACCACCACAGAGGTGAGAGGCATGGCAGGCCTGATTAGGACATTGTCAGATTTGCGCATTGCTGCAAATCTTGCGCATCTCTAAAGAGTTCAAGTTATATAGAATGAGAAAAAACTGATGGCAAACTTTAACATGTCTGCATATATACCACTGAAGCAAAATTCAGCTTGGAATTTTTCAATATTTTAAAAGGGGATCACTAGGTGTCACATGCTCCATATTTGCAGGGCTTTTTGACATCTGGTTAATGCTTAGTTGTAATAGCAGTGGCCTGCACCATATTGTGGAAAATTGTTAAACTACATAATGGTGATTTTTTCAAAGAAAGTAATGTTGTTAAATGGGTGGGTGGGAAGGTAGGGGGAAAAAGAAGTTAAATTTTGAAGTGAATGTGTTCAAACAAAAGATTTAGATAATTGTATCTGTTACTTTAGTTTCATAAGCTTAAATTCTAGCACTGAGTTAAATATTGGGCAAGATTGCACTTGACTAATTTTTGAAAAGAAAATAATTTATTCTGTCATGAAATAAAACTAGGCTTTGTGTATGGTTAAACTGTAAATCATGTTTACAAAATACTGTAATTTTCAGGAAACCACTGTATTAAGAATGTGCAATGACTTATATAAATAAAAGCCATTTTAAAACTGTTTGTGGCTTGTGTTCTAATTTTTTCCCCCTTTTTTATTTCTGTTCTTGCCTCTGTGTCTGAACGGGCATGTCTGTCCATTTCTTGGTTACTGCGGGAGCAGACAGGGAGCCAGGCACAGTAAGTACCAACATTCCTGCTGTTTCCATTTCCAATAATGTAATAATTAGATATGCTGTTTTGTCTGTTTTGTCTGTTTTGTCTTCCTTTTAGTCATTTTCATGATACTAGGCATATGTGTTTTCTGTTAAGATATGTCTTCGTTTATGCAGAACACCAGATGATTCGTTTGATGGACTGTATGAAGGAGTTTTGTTTCTGAGCAGAATGTTTTTAGGCAAACATGAATTTTAGTTTGCTGATTGGCAGTAGAAAGGGGAGATGAAGCTGCAAATCAGCTGAAATTGGAAATACAGTAGAGATACTGTCCAGAGTTAAGTTTTTTTTCCCCTCTAGGATTTTCAGGAATTAGAGTTGGAGAACAAGTGAGAAGTTTAAATGTGAGAATTTTAAATATGTCATGATACTGTTTGTCCTTAAGGGTTTTTTAACTGCATCTATTTAAGCCATACTAATGTCATTACTGCTTAATTTGTGTTTCAGGTATAACTTCTACAGTGATACTTTTTTTCCTGTAGACATAAACTGTAATAGAATTGGTCTTCTCTGAAAAGCCCCCTAAAGAATGTCTTTGTAGCAGCTTTTCGTACTGTTTTGTTTTGAGTGATACTGCTATATTAATTTGTTAGTGATGCTCATGTACAACTTATTGTCAATTCATTTAACAAAGCTAATTCTGTGTTTATGTCATAGGTGAATGTGGTGTCTATTTTGTTCCTTTCCTCAATTAGAAAAGACAAGAAGTAGGAAAAGTTATTTGACAGATAGCTTTACAGTATTAAACTTCTTTTTTTTTTATTGATGCTTATTTAATATATATACAAAGCTTTCTTGACAGTTATTTACTGGAAACTATCTGCATATCTTTTGCAGCAGTCTTTTAATTTTAGATTACTAAGCAAGAAACATTCATTTCAGCTTGCTTAATGTTATTCATGACAGTGTAACTGCAGAAATAATTTTAAGCTGAGTTTTTAATGACATCTCAGACCTATTAAGGACATTTTCCTCTATATGGGACATACTTTTTTGACTGGTGTTAGTTGACTGCAGGGGTCTCAATAACTTCTCTTTAAGGGCTAAGGAAGGAGGTCTGTGCAGGGTGTGTCTGTGTGCACACACATACACATGTTAGTGGTGGCTCTGTGTTTTGAATTGGTTGTTATGTTTCCTGTCCTTGCCCTGGTCCCAGCTTCCCCTGCCCTGTCCATCAGATAATTTGGTCAAGGGTTTGAGTTTAAAATTAAATGCTTAGTGTTGTGAAATTTTGACTCTGAATTAATCTTGCAGCTGAGAATAGTTCTTGCCTATGGAAGGAGAACTGCCAAAAATTAACCCTGGCTTTTGTGATGTGGGAGAGCTACAGGATCACTTGCTTAGTTTACTACAGACGCAGATTTTATTTAATTTAACTATGTAAAATTGTTGCTGCAGTTGCTTCTGTCCCCATATGTCTAACCAATGACTGCTTTATTATTACCTGAAGCAGACTGTTTTTATTCTGGGTTTATCAGTAATTAACTTTTAAATAATCTGAGGCTTATTTATACACTCCTTATTTATATAATAAAGGAGTTTTGCCACGTGGCTATATTGAGTTCCAGATACTACGCTGTGGTCATTCTAGTTTATTTTTGGTCTCAGTGTAGGATAATACTTCATATCTAACTTAAACTTTAATAGCTGAATACGGGTGAACTTGAGTTAAAAATTATTTGAATACAGTATTACATCAAAATCTTGACTTAACAGTAAATGATACCTTCAATGAAAGAATCATAATTCAAGAGAGAGTTAAGTTCAACTCTGTAGCTAAAATGATCCACTAGGAATTATGTGCTCTTCAAATTTCTCTAATTATCTTGTCTTTTTAATGGATTTTTTTAAATGTAAAATATGTTTTTAAGGATAATATGAAATGGGTCTCAAGTACACAAGACATAGCAGCAGGTCTGTTTGGTTATTATGTGTGGTTGAAATGCACATCATCCAGGTCATCAAGATAAAATCAATTTGATTTTCAGAGTAACATTTTAAAAGTAATGGTGCTGCCAAAAATCCTGACAGGCATGCTTTCATCATCCAAGATACAAAACCCCATGCTGTTTGTAAGTTACCTAAATTCACCATGATGTTTGGTATTACTGTGCAGTTCTACAGTATGATTTCCATTGAATATGTCTAGAGTGACACTACCAGTAGAAGCTTACAGCTTTAAATTTGAAAGTTTGAAAATTAGAATTTAGTGATGACTATTTGGTTTTATATTGAGTTTTTTAACATAACTTTGAGTTAAAGTGTATTGTGAGCATACACATTTTTAAATTAGATTTGGGTTTATTTTTTTTAATGGTTTATCCTTGGATAAGGGTTTTTTTAATGGTTTATCCTTGGATAAATAAGCAGTCATGAGCTTTTATGTATTGGATATTTATAAATACACCGAAAGTAGTGAAATTCTTGTATTACAAAATAATATAAAGATGTGTTTTTATTATTTTTTTATTTTGTTTGGTTTAACTACTTTTGCTATATCTAAATAGCAAGGACTACTTTTTTCTTTTATATATTAGGTCAAGTTCCAGAAAGTAAAATGAAAAGGAGTTTTTTGGTAAATGCATGTTTGTGTGATGTATGGGTTAGTAATAATAGTACACTTACTACATGAATGCTAAAATCATTTTGTCAGAGTTTAATTGTGGGACTACATGACTAATGGCTGGTGGGTTTTGGTTGATTTATCTCTGACCATCCCAAACTGGGTCATGTTATTTTGCAAATGCCGGCATCCCTGCTAATGTGGCACAGTCTGGCTGCAGGTAGTGAAGCCAGGCAAAGGAAGCAAGTTTTGCAACTGAAACTGAAAGCTTAGAGAGACATCAATACAAAATAACTTTAATGTCCACATTTTTTTTTAGGAAACATAGTGGCAACATTTTTCAAACTCACCATAGATGTTCATTTATCACTTGTCTTTTCACTGTTCTAGTATCCTGTTTGGACAGCACAGAAATGCAAATGTTTTGATGCACTCTGTTGTAACAGTAGTAATTTCTAGACAGTGAAATCTTACTTCATTGTGTGCTTAAGATTTACATTAGTTTATGTTGATCTTTTTTCCTCATGAAAAATACTGAGCTTATTTTCTAAGACCTAGGAAGTATTCATAAATTTTCCCAGACACATTTTTGCCTTCTTTGTTAAGCCTAAATGTTGCTATTGTTTTGTAAAGCAAATGCTCTTTTCCTACAATAGAAAAATATTCTGTGTCCTGAGGTCTCTATCCTATTCTTCATCTCCCAGTCTTGGAGAAGGCCATGAACAATTGAGTGCAACTTTTTGGATTATATTACGTGCAAGCTGTTTTTGATTTGTGTTTTAATTCTTTTAAATGCGGGAGGAAAATCATACAAGTTGTTACATGGAAGTGTAGGGTACTGATCAGTGTAGAAGAAGCATGTTTCTTGGAATTTGTGGAGAAAGAATGGCTCCAAACCACAAATGAGATTCAGCAGAGGTTGCCCATACGTAAGAGCTGTGGGTTGCTGTGTTGCAATTTAGTTTGTAGCTAACAGAAGGCAGCAAAATGTTTATGACAAAGGACAAGGGGATTGGGGTGGTCTGGCATCAATTTTTATGGATACCCTGATTTTGACAAGCATTAGCTAGAAAATGCCGAAATCAACAGAAGTATTATTCCTTGTTAATGTCTTCTGATTGTAAAATCAATATAACATAAAATGGTTGTTGAAAAGAAGGTGAAGTCAAGTAGCTTTCCATGACCAGTATTCTGACATGAAACCTACTGACTTTATAAGTCATCTTTTGGGTTGTTGACTTGTGTGTGTGCAATAAGCATATTGAACAAATTGAAGTTAATGATTCTGGAGCAGGACAGCTTTGAGCGCAATCTTCTTTTGCCTTTCTGGGGGATATCAAAGCCCATCTTCCAACATCTACTGTATCCCTGTCAGTGAGTCCTGACAATGAGCAGCTGATGTTTTGGGTGTAGTTGTTAGACTTGACCCTGTTTTGCCTACTCCACAAGGAATTGCACCTGTTCCTGTCCATCTGTGCGTGTCTGTGGGTAGCACTTGTGTGTGGTGCTGTGGCAGGGCAGACCGTTGTGTGTGTGGCTAAATAAACACGGAGGCTCTACTGAGCGATGCAGGCAAGCCCGAGTTGTCAGCTGTGGTAACCGGCTGTGATGGCTGGTGGCTGTCCTTGGCATGGATGTGCAGTGAGTCATGGAATGACCAAGCACAGAGCAATCCTCTGTGTGTGCACATCTTCTGGGGAGAGGGGGAGTGAGAGGGCTAAGGAGCCCAGCACTAAAGAAGATCTTAATTGGGACCAGGTGTAGTTGAACCATGGGCACAGATGCCATGTAAAGGTTGTTATTTAATTGCTGTAATGATCAGCATACAGTCAATTGTCAGTTCTGTATGTACTATTCTGTATTAATTGTCTGTGCTCTATTATAAGTGGGGTTAAATGAGATACTGTGTGCTCTCAGCCTGTACCTCTGGCACACATACTTGAGGTTTGGAAGAGGTTTCTGTGGGGGACGGTATGGCAGTCAGAGAAGTGCATTTGAATAATGTGCATTATATTCCTAGTAGGGAACCTGCCTTCTTTCTGTGCATCATGACTAGGTTTTTGTTTCACATTTGCCTTCTGGTGGTTTCAGTATTTAACTTTTGCTGGCAGCAGTGTTGCTTAAGGATCACAAGTTGCCAGTTATACATCCTTTATGTGGTCTGGTAGTTCTGAGAGCAAGCAGTCAACCACTAGCCATTTTATTTTCTTTTGGGACTTATTTGAAGAAAATAAGTGTGTATATGTACACTGCTTCATGTGTATAAAGCAAATTATCAAAAGAAAAGGAAAACACATAAAACTGATTTTGACCACTTGCTCTGATCTAAGTTTCATGATTTGCAAAAGTTGCATTGGCAATCCGTAATAAACTGAACTTTAAGTATGAAAGCAAGGAATATCTTCTGTTATGTATCTAATCTGTTGAAATTAAGACAAAATAAAAATTGATGGCATGCAGTTTCTCTTTAGGATATCAACCATGCATGTATGTGCCCTTCTGCCTTTTTTACATAAACTGATTATTATTGAACATCAATCCCAATTGAAAATTTCTACAGAGTTATTAAAAAAAATTATAGCTAAAGTAAAAATTCTTGTCCTACTTTAGAAAATAAGTCAGTTGTTAGTAGACCTGGTAGAAGAACTAAACAGAATACTCTCCTAAACAGAAGGTGGCTAATACTGCGAGATTGTTGCTGCTGTCTTCTGGCTGGACCTGTTTGATAGTGGACATACAGCAAATATAAACTCTGTTGGAGGCAAGGTGGCTTTTAGTATGCTGTCTTCACTGTTCCCTGAATCTTAACATTACATGGGTGAGAGATATCAATAACCCAAGGCTTATATGATCCTCTATGCCATTTTTTTGTTTGTATTTTCATTTATTTAATTTGCTCTTTAGTGTTATGGATTTGCCATTTTCAATACTTTAAAAGATTCGTATTTTGTTGTTGAATGAAATCTTATATATTTGGTAGTTGAAATTATGGTAGTCGTTTACAGTAGCAAGCTATTTTTTCTCTACCTGATTTTAGGCGCAGTTGTTAGAACTTTCTTGAACTCCTAAAGGAAATAAAACCAGAACTTAATTTTCGCATTTACTGATGGATTTTTGCCATAAAGCCAGCACAACCTTATTTGCAGCTCCTGATGTAGATATTGGGAAATGAGCTGCTGTACAGCTCTAGCATGGATGCTCTGATCACAAAGAACAGTGGTTTAAGTTAATGTGGTGAGTTATAGAAAGGAGGTGTAAATATGACCATAGGGGATATGTTTTTCAGAATAGTCTTGTGATATAATTACATGTTTGTGTGAGAAACCATCAGTCTTTTGAAGAAAAAACCAATCTAATAATCTTTGTTTGGCATTTAGGACACAGTGGGAGCTGGGATTTCCTAGGTATGTTTCACAGTTTTGAAATTCTACAAGACAAACACTATAAAATATTGTCAGCATTATCTAAGTAGACTAAATTAAGAAAGGGAAAAAAAAAAGTCAGTTATTGTAGTTAAACCTATTGGTTGCCAAAATTTGCAAGCTGACTTGCTAACTCCAGATGACAGAGTTGCTAAATTTTTTCCAGCTGTTGCCCCTTTGCCACCTTTCTGCTATTCACACTTTTTTTTAGAACATTAAATGAGGAACTGACTTTATTCTCTTTACTGCATTTGCTTTAATTGTTTTATTCTAAATTCTTCAGTAGTAAAATAGGTATTTTTAATAATTTTTGTTAAGGAAAGTATTTCTTAACTAAAAGACTTTCTTCCTTGTGAGGGAAATGTCTCTGGTCAAGTTTGAATTGACACCTTGCTTCTCAAGATGTTTCTGCTGCTTCTTAAGATGTTTCAACTGCTACAAACACGATGGATTCAACATTAAAGTGTTGAAAATGGGTTTTAATGGTTTTTAGACTAGTGAATCCCCGAATTTGTGTGCATCTGGGGGGAGATAAGGGGTTAAATTCCAACTGTATTTGTCAAGGCAATTAGTTCAATGATCCAACAAGCCCACCTTTTAGCTACAAAACATTTGGGTAAAGACATTATTTTGAGCTTCTTTATACTGAATTTCAATAGACCCTCCTATATGCTTTATGTAAGCCCTTTGGCATTTGTTTAGCTTGAATAGTCATGAATAAAAGAGCTTAGAGTTGGCTTTAAAATGCAGCTTCTGAATTAGGAAAAAGAGGATTCTGATTGCCTTGTGTACCCTATTTCATTGTCCTTCTCCTTGGGGCTAAACATTTGTGTCTGAGCAAAACTACCTTGATGTCTTCAGGATTTAAAAGGGAAGCTATTCAGTGCGCAGTTCACTGACTATTAGTACATGTTTATGATATATTACGAGTAAATATCTCTGTCTCTTGGGTAGATCTAAATATGTCCTTTGAGGGCTTACATTGAAGTACATGTCGGTATTAGACTTTTCTCTTGAGACAGATATGTGTATGGATGTGAACGCTTGTTTACTTATATATTTATGTGCCTATATTTATTTATTTAAGCATGTACTTGGCTTTTAGGATCTAGGCTTACCAGGTCTTTGTGAAAGGAGATTTTTTTCTCAACTCATTCAGTATTGTTCACAGCATTAACACATCAGTGAACAAATTGCCCTCTTGCATATGCTAATCCTGCACTTAAAAGAACTCATTGTAACACATTTTAATGCTTTAGCTGGAACTGAGATGGAGATGGGAATCGGGAATCACAAGCATGTCAGATTGTCATGTGACTGAAAAATGTCTAAAATGCTCTTTGGGTCAACAGTTTGTACTTAGCATAACTTAGCATGAATGAAAGCAGTCCATGTAGTTTGAGGAAAAGATTAGTCTTTGCTTTTGTCTTTTGTGTGTGTGTGTGTTGGCCTCAGTTTTTCAGATCAAGTCGGATTAAACAACACTTTAGCCTTAATTTCACACTAGTAGTGAATGTTATGCTGGAAGTAAAAATATTTGATCTTTGTTTGCAATACATTTGTTGAGGAATCCAATTGGAGTTTACTCCAGCTAACAACTGATTACTGCGTAACCATATAGAGCAAATACTTGTTATTTTAAGCATTAAAGGCAAACCACTGTTTGTCTGTCCATACCTGCAGGTGTAAATATACCAAAGTCTCATCTATTTATGATATTCTAAAAGTGATTAATCAATTAGATTATGTGTAGTAAATCTCTTTTAGTATATAGAATCTGAATGTTTAAAAAATAATAAAATTGTTGTTACTAGCTCATGAATAAAGAGCAAGCCTGCTTCTCCTAAACAATAAATTCAGTTGAATTAATTAGTCAAATAGATGGTGACTGACAAGTGAACTAAACTTTTGATAAGTTGAACAATGAAAAGCCAAGCTTCTTAGAATGCGTGAAGCTGTACATGCTTGCCTGGGGAACTTTGTTTTGAACTAAATTGAATTAAAGACTAAGAAGGTATCACATTTCTAAAGCATCTATCACATCAATTTGAGTTTTTAAAATATATGAAGAAATCGTAAAAGGAATTTTTGATTGACCTTGTTTTTTGTTTTTACAGAGTAATTCTCTGTTAGTCCCGGACAGTCTTCGAAGCACAGATAAACGCAGGAATGGCCCTGAATATGCCAATGACATCAAAAAGAGAAAGGTGGATGATAAGGATTCCAGCCACTATGTAAGCAAATCTGTGTCAAAGAAATGATTAATTTATTTGCACATACTGTGCTTGTATGAGGAGTAAAAGAGCTGTGAAGAACAAGGCAACTTTCCTATGGCTGAAGTCATACATGAATGTATGTGCCAGAGAGACCATTATTCACGTTGTGAGAAGAGTAGTGACTCAGTAGTTTCAGATTTTGTTAAGTAGTGCTCAATAGGAGTAGCTGTTTGGGATTCACGTGTGTTCTCAGAGCGTTTCTCAGAGTTTGAGTAGCATTCTTTCTGGACTGCTCTAGAAACTGCAAGTTTGAAATGGAGGATTTTGTTATTAAGAGGAGTTTGGTAAATTTTAATGATAACTGGCTCTTACCATGCTGAGTTATAATAACCATTGCAAATGGTGTACCAACTTAAAAGTTTGCTTTTGGCTGATATGGCAATTTCATCAGAAAGCAAATTGAAATATTGAAAGTTCACAGTTTTGTGTTCTGCATTTTTTACTAGCTTGCTTGTTACTTGAGAGGCAGCACAACAGCGTATATGAACTTCAGAAGGTTCACATAGGCTTTCAAGTCTAAATGCCCTGGCAAATCACAGGATGGTACTTGAACAGGCCTAAGAGACTAGGACTGATGTGAGAGAGTACTGAAATGCAAAGTTTAAATCTAACAGAACATACTGTACTTTGACATGGCAATAATGTAGTAAGTTGTCTGTTTTCTGTGATTCAGATCACTAATTACTTCTTGGTTACTGAAACCCATGAGAAAATTATGTGCTACTTTATTTTCTCAGTATTTGTTAGGGTAATTTTAATTTCTCTCCTTTTGGAGAATATATTTAAGCAGCTATTGGATATTTTAGTGTGGTTAATGGTTTTACAAGTTGTATTTCTACCACTTTCTAGTAATAATGTTTTGATTACAGAAAGGTTTGGCAAGCTTCCCCATGTTACTCCCTCAACTTTAAGGGTTTGATATTGTATTAGCATTTTTCATTTTAAATATTTGGAAATTAAGCATTCTTAAGCTACACTTGATATAAAAATGAAGAAAAAGCTTAACTTGCTGTTTTTGCTTGTGTTTCTACTGTAAAGAAATGTAAAGGATGTTATTGCAGAGTAGAAGCAGTTTGTTTTCATCCACGTTTTAAATCTGTTTCTGCCTTCTGTTCTTTGTAATGGATTTTACAGCTAAAGGCAGCGTCAAAATAAAAAATGGAGCAAAGTGAGGATATTTGGAAGTTCCAGATTTGTTCTAATCTTGATGAGGATTTTGGGTTGTTTTTTTTTTTTTTTTTTTGGTGGTCCACCACTTGTGCAAATACAGGGCAGCTGATTTTGAGCTCATTTTAGATGAGGCTGTTGTAGGGACAAGGAAATACTGCCTTTTTTCAAAAGGGGATAAATGAGCTGTATGACCTGTTGCTTTTGGAAGGAGAATGCAAAATGATATTTTTTTCCCCCCTTTTTGACTTTTGACTAATTTTCATGTTAGTACTTATGTGGTTTCAGTGTGTGACTTTATTAGTGAGGAGAATCTTTTGATATTAATACTACTTACAGGAGATGCCTTTAATAATCCTAGGAAATTTCTGATTATTAAGATGACAAAGTCTGTGGAGTTCATTTAAGCATTGCTTTGCAGCTAATTTTGCTCTTCTCCAGAGTGGTATTTCTGGCAAGCAAGCATCCCATCTACTGTTCTCCCGCATCCTCAAATGTGTGCTTACCTGTTCTAGCAGTCTGTGTGCTTCTCAAGAGGTGGCACATAACTGGAACTAAAACTTTCATTTCCTTTGTTTGTACTTGTTGGTTAGGTAGCTTCCTGAGTAGCAAAAGAGAGTGACCATTCTGTCTCCAGTGGCACTCTTGAATCCCTAATATGTTGCTGGTATTTCTTGGAGCAAGATTCAGCTGCTAACAGAAGGGTTGAAATTACCTGTTGGTTTGGGTTTTTCTTTTTTTCATTGGATTATTTGGGGTGGTTTTTTTGGTTGGTTGTTGGGGTTTTTGTTTGGCTGGTTTGGGTAGCTCAAGTGAGAGGAAGGACCTGGTGTTACATGTGATATCTCAGACACTTTGAAAGGAAGAGATGGGGGACAGTTGAGCAATCTTGTGGTCCTGGTTTGTTTTGCGTAGAAACTTTTTAACAAAAAGTACTTCTATTGGAAATGTCAAACTTGTTCCCACAAAAATTTAAAGTTTTGACATTCACTTAGTTTCTTTGTTTGGTTTTGAGTCAGGACTCACCTTCTGATTGAACCACTGTGTTGTACTGTGGAAATCACTAGACCTCTGTGCATCATAGAAAGTATCTACTGGGACATCCTGGCCTCTGTTGGAGATAGGGACCAGGAGGCACTGGAGAAACAACAATCATTAGTAGAGCAGCTCAGGTGAACATAGATCTGAGTGAAACACTCAAAATGCAGCTTGACAAGCTGCGGTAGAACATTTCTGTTTGGGAATGTCCAAGTGTTTTGGTTTTCATGGGCAGAAATGTTGAAATGCCTTGGCATTTCTGAAGTTTATTCTTCTCCAGAACTTTTCATTTCAAAACCTTCCTTTATGGAAAAGGGGAAAAATGGTACCCTCGCTTTGAGGAAGATGATTCATCAAACATTCCAAGAAGCTTCATATTCCTGAGATCTGTTTTTCTGGGTATGCACAAGCAATACTTTCTATAAATTAATACGAGATTAGTGATTGAATAGAGTACCTTTGTCTTTTAGGAGTAGTGATAACACTGTTTATGATGGAGGGGTTTTGGACCATCTTGCAGTGATGGTGAGATTGTCATGTTTCAACTAGTTCTACCTTACTTGGTTTTTGCAACTGTAGCAGAAATAAGGTGTTGTGTTTCTGTTTTAATTGTTTTCCCTATTGCTAATAAGTTAATGAAAGGCTGTTTGTTTTTTGTTTAGGAAAAACCAAAAATGTCTGAGTAGATGCATAGTCTTTCTCTCTGGGGTCTTTATTGTACTAATTGAAATGAACACTATATTTATTTATTTTTAATAGGACAGTGATGGGGACAAGAGTGACGATAACTTGGTTGTAGATGTATCCAATGAGGTAACTTTTTTCATTTTTGTAGTCTTGACGTTTGCCCAAAGGTTAAAGGAAAAGTACATTTAGATGCTAGAAAAAAATAATCATCTGTGTGGATATGTTAAAATATTCACAACTTCTCCTTTTTATTAGTATTGCAGTTACTATGTCTTCCTCTGAGCTTTATCTGGCTGCCTTCTTGGTTTTTCCTTCTGCTGCTTTGTCCAGGTCTGTTTCCTCGACAGTTAACATTCTGACTCTTCACAGCTGCTCTGTAGTGTAGAGGGTTGTGGTGAAGTAAACGTGGAAAGCTGAGTTTTTCAAACTACTGTCTTTGAATGAAAAAGGAAGACATTGTCTAATGTTGTATTTAGTTGTAGGATTGTTAATAAAAACATTACTTTAAAAATTGCTTGTATTTTAATGTCCTAGGTTAAAGGCAGAATTTTCCAGAAATGTTAATTTTTTAGAATGAAATTTGTTTACAGGATTTTCCAGAGATTGTAGACACTTTTTTCTCCAGGGCTGAGATTTGGCAATGGTATCAAGGTGAAGAGATGGGTATTCCCTTTCCTTCATCTTTTATTTCATACAACACAGAGATGTAGGAAGCCTGAGTATGTCAGTGAGGTTCTTCAGCTCTGTGAAAAGCACAGGAAGAGAAGCTGGTTGAGAAGTGCCCTCAATAGCTCCAAGTGCCCTCAGTAGCTCCAGGTGCCCAAATGATGTCAGCCAAGTAGAAAAATGGGTATCCAACTAGTGCTTTTAGTAATCCTTTCAGAAGGTCAGCTTACAATGAAACTGCTTAATAATCAGTCAATAGACTTAGTGGCCTTTTGTGAGGTGTGATTTCTCCCTGGTGCTATTCTTATGAGCCAAAGGAGCATGGAGAACCTGCAAGGCTCTTGATAGCATTGTAACTTGTGGGGCTGGCTATTTCAAGCTAAAGTAATGCAGAGAGTGCCTCTGGAACAGAGAAAAATAATCACCTGAGAGGTGATTTCAGTTTTCTTGTAGATGTAAGTGGCAAGGCAATTACAGATGGTGTTTAGCAAAAAGTGACAGCTATTATGGCATATAAACATTCCTGTATGGGCCATTCACTTAAGAGTTGGACTTGATGATCCTTGTGGGTCTCTTCCAACTTAAAATATTCTGTGAAATCTGTGAAGGCATGCGCCTATCTCTTCTGAAGGTAGAGATGAGCAAGGTCTTTATCACCTAAAAGGGATTATTGAAATGTTTATTGTGACTAGCAGAGCATGGAGAACATACATGATAAAAACAGTGTCAAGTTACTGCAGTTACTGTTGGTCTTCTTGCTCTTACCATGTTTTCTGCACTTGCTTTAGTTTGTACTTAGGTATTCTTTGCAAGCTCTGTGCCTGGAAACAATTTATGATTATATGTAGTCTAAAATAAAAACAAATTGCTTACTACGTGACTTTACTTATTTCTCTAGTTTGATGAAGGGATTTCAGCTTTTTTTCTATAAAGATAACAAAATGTCTTGTCATTTGCACTTAACTGCTTAAATTCTTCTAGTGTTTTTCTTTTCCCATAGACTCCATAGTGGTGTTGATGTACCAGTTTATGACACAGTTCTGCACTGTTCTTCCCATTGTTTTAGGATCCTTCTTCCCCAAGGGCAAGTCCCACTCATTCACCACGAGAAAATGGTATAGATAAAACCCGCCTACTCAAGAAGGATGCCTCCAGCAGTCCAGCATCTACAGCCTCTTCAGGAAGTTCCACTTCCCTCAAATCCAAAGAAATGGGTCTGGTAGGTAGTAGTCTGTGGTCCAGATAGTCTTCTTTTTGTAAAATCTAACTCTCCATTTTTCAGCAATAACTTGTGGCACAAATTACCTTGGCAGTAAACATGAGAAGCTGAAATTGACTATTGTTTTTCCAGATCTTTAAAGTATTACTTAGCTTTCCTCCCCAGAAATATTCTCTGCTTTGTTTTGATTTTTTATGTTTCCTATATTTCAGTCATAAGAGTTGCAAATTTATTACAAAGAACAAGAGTTGGTTAAGCATTGGTTTGGGGTTTTTTAGGAGCAATAACTTACGGTTTAATGTGGCCTGTATACAGTCAATAAGAAGCTCTTCAGGCTTTTGTTAAATTCTTCTAAATAAGCTGCTCTTGCTTGAGAACTTTTTCCTGCAGTATCACTAATAATTTGATCTGATTCTCTGTAACTTTCATGTCATGGTTTTTTGACACTATCAGCTATAGTGGTATATTGTTTTTGTAGTTTGATTTGGTGTGTCCAACAGTGATTGAGATATAAAGGATTTCAAGCTAAAATACTTTAGTAATGCATACTGTATTTTTGTGAACAAAAATTGGGCTCAGGCATTTCTTTTCTTATGTTGGTAGAAGAGGAAAAATAACTTTCTATGTTTCTTATTTTAATTTTGGCAGCAATCAAAAAGGTCAGCATTTCTCTCTCACAAGTTAATGTTGTCAGCATTGTGGATTTATGAAAATTGGCTGAGGGACTAGGTAGTGGGTGCTCAGCATCCCAGCTGCTGTTGTGATAAATTGTATAATATGGCCTGGATTAAAAATAATACTCATTTAATTTGTTTAATGATACCAGCATGAAAAAGCCAGCACGCCTGTTCTGAAATCCAGCACACCAACTCCTCGAGGTGATGTGCCAACCCCAGGCACTAGTGCAACTCCAGGACTTCGTCCAGGCCTTGGCAAACCTCCAACAATGGACCCTCTGGTTAACCAAGCTGGTAAATGCATTACCTCATGTGTTTTTACGGTTCCAAAATTAATCTTTTTTTACACATGCAGTTCTTTGTGACTGTTAACTAAATATATTGCTTTGTTCTTGATAGCAAGAGAGGGCTTGATGAGAAGCAGATGTTTGGATTATCAAGAGTTTGAATATCTTTCTATCTCTTAGTCTTCTTTGTTTACTTCTGTCTTTATCTTTTTTTTGCAAATAATCCAAAGACTGAATACAATATAAAAAGACTTCTCAGAAGTTTCTGGTACTTATTCTGCATGCAATCCCTTCTACAGTCTTTGTCTGAGTCTACTAATATTTGCTGCAGTCACAGCTTGACAAATGCCGGGGGAAGTTTACTTTTGCTATTCAGGCTGGTACACACAGTTGCTTCAGACATGAGCTGTGTAAACCATGTCTGTCAGCTTTACTGCTTAATTTGGCAAAGAAGAGATTAATGTAAACAGGGGAATATTACAGAAATGGAAATAGGTAATGCTAGAAGAGATTGCTAGAAGTAATCAGCAAGTTCAGACTTCAGTAGATCTTATTTACACTGAAAAGAGCTGGTGGTACTGACAGATTATGGCAATGTTTCTTCACAGTGTATGTGAGAGGGGAAGGTGAGGTGTTGTAGCAGGGGAAAAAAAGGGCTGCTTTCTTCCCTGTACGCCGGAATACATAAATAAACCCACTTAATTTCACTATTCTGTAGCTGCAGGTTTGCGGACACCGCTGGCAGTACCAGGACCATACCCTGCTCCGTTTGGAATGGTACCTCATGCTGGCATGAATGGAGAGCTAACCAGTCCAGGGGCAGCGTATGCCAGTCTGCACAATATGTCACCCCAGATGAGTGCTGCTGCTGCTGCAGCTGCCGTGGTTGCCTATGGAAGATCTCCTATGGTAGGCCATACGTTGCATGCAATCTTGGTCCTGTGAGTTGTGGTTCACTGAGGAAAGCTACATGCTTCATTTAGCACTGCAGAATTACCAACTCATAACAGTGCCAGAGGCCTGACAGCTTCACTGCATGCTTCACTTTGCTTTGCGGCTGAAGAAACAAATTTGCACCTTGAAAACAAAGAATCTCAGTGTATTAATGTATGTTTTCTTTTTGTTCCTCACCTTCATCAGTGCTTTAACTGATGAATAAATACAAAAAAATCATTTTGTTCTGTAAATGAAAACATAGTTTTGGTAGGCACAGAGTGTTTTGCTGTAGCTGTGGAGATCTGCTTTTTTGTTGCTGAACCACATTTGTGTTCCATACAGACATAACTAATTAATCTTGAAGCATGTAAAAGTCTTTCTATTTGGGTCTCTGTCCCTGTATTTTCTTGGGTTTTTTGTGGAAATCAACCTGAGAAGTTGGTCAGTACCTGTTTTGGATCTCTGAGATCAGGTGTGTTAAGAAGAGTTGCTGTTGTAGGTGTGGTAAGCAATTGGAGCCTGGTAGTTATAGTGGCTGTCACACAAAATAACCTAGGGGCCTGATTCTGCAAATATGAGCTTGATGGCAGCTTTCTGTATAGACAAATTTACCTGCTTGTAAATTTGCAAAATTGAATTTTTTATCAACTTCTCATTATTGTTTGCGTGACCACTTTTCTCAAACTGGTAAATAGGGCTTCTGTGTGAAAATTTGCAAATTTTAAATAGCATGCACCCTCCTTCTAAAGCAATAATAAGTGTTAATTCTAGTATAACGTTCAGAAGAAAACCTAGATCTTTTCAGTCCAGAATTTCTGTTCATGTATGAGTGTATTTATCAGAAGTATACTCAGGAGAAACGTCTGAGTTTTGCCCCCCAGTGGAGGGTCATGCACTTATCTGATACTGTGGGTAAAAACCACCTTTCGGTTAAATGAGTAATATCTTGGGTGTGGAGAAAAATAGGCTTGCTGAGAAATTGATGTGAAATTCCAAGTGTGAGATTAATTCATTTTTTGTTGTCAGGTTGGGTTTGACCCTCCTCCTCACATGAGAGTACCTGGAATTCCTCCCAATCTAGCAGGCATTCCTGGGGGAAAACCGTAAGTAACTTTTAACATTTTGGTAGCATTTGCAATATCTAGAGAGTATGAAGTTATACTGTGTCAGTGAATAGGAATTTCAAAGGAGATTGTGTATGGTTGTTTTTAAAGAGGGTGTTTTAGATTTCTCCAGGTAAAACCTGCAGCATAAAAATTCTCAAATGGTAGTTGTCTTATCCCAAAACAGGTGTATATATACCTATTTCCAAGGAAAAGTTGTTGAAGGTATACTTTAATTTTTTTTTTATTTCATCCTTTCTGGGGGAAGTTAGGGGACTACAAACTAAAGGGTAGATAGTGGTGAAATGTGTTAGATAAAGATATATTGAAACTAAAATTTGCACTACATTGAGGATAAATGTGTAGTGCAAACTTGCAGACTCCTTGTCTGGCACTTGTTTTATCAGTCATGGGAGTCTGCAACTGATGACAGGGGGTATCTGGAGCAGTTACTTTAGCAACAGGTTACTCACACCTTACATAATGGAGCAAGCTATGTAGAACTTCTGTGTGAATGCAGCTGGAGGGCAAAAGAATGATGAAGCAGTTGTGGAGCAGGTGGTGCCTAGATGAAGAGAAGTTCTTACAATACATTCTTTTTATTTAAAAGTTTTTGTTATTGATGAAGCAGTTAAATAGAATACTCTGTAATGCTGTGTCTTACTGAGGTTGCAATAAAATAAATTCAGCAGCATGAAATGTTTTGAAAGCAATTTGCTTTTGGTAGACCATTGACCCTGAACTTAACCAGTGCGGTCGGCTCACGAGCGTGTATGACCTCTGAAAATATGCAGTTATTTTTTACATATTTCTGGACAAGTAGTCTACACAGGTGCTAGCAGGGCAAATTTAACTCAGCTGTTTTTCTGGAGAGAATGAAGCAGAGAGAATTCTAACAGGTTTTTCAACATGCTGTTAAACCTGTTCTTAGTTCTCGCTTGATAGTCAGTCCTGACTTCTCTTTCAACAGGAACTTGCAATTAGAGTAGTTTTCTCTACTAGGTACTTAGATAATTTTGAAACTCACTTAACACTTTGCACTTTCTGTGGGGGATGTTCAAGTTACATAATATGATTTACCAATCTAAATTTAATTTTTCCGTTTGCAGTTTCAGGAAACATTTAGGAACTATTACTTTTGGAATGCTGTATAAGTTTTCAGACAGGCTGTGGTGAAAGTTATATACTCACATATTTCTGTTTGCTTTCATTTTGGACTCCTGTTTATAACTAGTGATATGTTGTAATGTCAGTCTTACACACATCCTTGAAAGGATTACCAGATTACTGGCAAAAAGGTGTATCTTTTCTTCCAATCTTTTCCTATAACAATAGGAAAGCAGCAGATTTAATTTGGAAGGCCATCCTGAATGTGTTTTTGTTGTTCTCCATCGTGCTTCTGACAACAGGTTTAGCTATCTGTTGGCAGAGTGAGAAACCTGTTACATCTCGGTTTTACTTAAAGTTGGTGATGTGTTGACAAGATTACTGAAGTGAGGGCTCAATGAGTTGGTGGTGCGTATAAAGTGGTGGTGTATTTAAATTAAGTGCACTAAGGATCAGGCTTTGTTCTCAAAACTCAGACTCATTCTTGCTGACTTTAATAGAATTTGGCATACCTAAATAAAATGCTTTTGAAAATCGCATAATCCAGCTGCAGTAAGTTTTTACTTATAAACAAATACATTCATAAGCTTTCAATGATTTCTTTCATTATTAATGCCTTGCAATATTTTATATTGTAAACCATCGCAACTTTTTTTTGTTCAATCAGAATTTTTCTGTGGCTGATTTCTAGTTGTTACACTGTTCAAAAAAAAGGACGGCATATGTGTATGCCGCTCCATTTTATATCCTGGTAATTTAGGTAAATTACTGTCAGAGGGGAAGGGGTAGATGATGTGTGGGGGTTGTTCAGGTGTTTGTAAAGTTTTTACCACTTTATTCACATTGCTTCAGGTACTGCCTACTTTGATACATATTCCCTACTCCTCATTTGATTTAATATGTTCTGCAGTGTGTAGGTTTTTTGCAGTCATATTACTTGTACATTTTCTCTAAAATTGCTTCTTTGCTTATCTTAGTGATGCCAGACTAAAATTACATAAACTCATCTGTTATCTTTCCATTGGCAACTGTAGAAGAATTTCTTGGTTTTATTCTTGACTGGCTAGATGCTGTCTGCTACCTGCAGCATTTTTGAGTATCGCACCTACTTTAGGTTTTATCTCCTGTATTTTCTGTACAGAGCAGATATAATCATGCAAACTGGTGGAGTACACCTTGTTTATTTTTAAAGTCAGCCTTTTCCTAAAGTGCAGATACGGTGTCACATTGAATTTATTTTATTAGATGTGAAGTTATAGTGAGTCCTGTTGCAAGAGGTACCGAGAATTTTCAAACTGTACTATTGAGTTCCCACTCATGTGTATGCTTAAAGCTGCACATTTATCAGTGGTTATGCTTGTACTCTTTTTTCACATAGTAGAAAATTAAATTCCCTTCTTTCTAAAGGACAGACACTTCTCATAGCACTTGAGTTTTAACCCTTGTGTGTTCTGAGATTCGTTAATGACCAGCTTGTTAGAAAGATTAGTAGCCTATTAAAAACCCACTTGGATATGAACATGTGGTGTCTGACTCCTGAACTCTTTTGTTTTGATGCATTTAACTATGCCCTGGACTATAAGTTTTCAGTGTGTTGCTTTAATATTTTTTTTTTTTTTTTTTTTTGCTTTGCATAGTCTTCAATACTTTGCATGGTACCAGTAGGCTGGAATTGTGTGCATTTTTATATCAATCTGAATACCTAGAATAGCTGGCAGGTAGTTAATTTGCTATATTCTTGGGTAGTGAATTAATTATCCTGAATTTTCCTCAGCATGTCAGATGATACTTACTTGCTATATACTTGTCTGGAAATTGGAGATTTAAGCTGAGAAGCTCATTTGTATTAGTATCACTTACCATGTTGCTGTTCATAGGAGCTCTGCAGGTTCTCAGTACTACTTTGACACACATGAGCAGAAGTCTTCAGATGCAGTAGTTCAGAAGAATATTTCTGTTATTCAGAAATAATATAAGTGCAGGATGCTATTTCTCAGAACTCTTCTAAGAAAAAGGCACAGAAATTTGTCTTGTGATTGTTCTTTTCATAATATTCAATTAATTTAAAGGGTATATTTACATGTAAGTTGATTTGTACTTAGCTTGTTTTATCTTAAATTTTGATTGCATTTGTATAAGATAATTTTCTTTGTTAGCTGTGGTTGTTAGCCCAGCACAAGGAAGGAAGCTTGTAATGCTAACAGTCACTTTACCAAAGAGGGATAATCATAGATTCCATAATTGGATAGCCATCTTTCATAGAGGCAGAATGCTCTGAGACAGAAATCTGTGCTAGTCATGAGACTAAACAGCAGTTTCTGGCATATACGATCAGTTCTAAAAGAAAAATGTGTGGTCAGATGGTGCCTGTTAAGAAATCCTGAGCTTTGGGTAACTCAAGAATTTGCCAGATTTTGCTGGCTGTTGATTCTTTTGAGGTTAGACAATTAAAATTCTTGTCATTTTTGAGAATAGAGGCCTGTGAATATGTCTAGTGCATTAAAAATACAGTCTTCTGTAGGTGTGGTGCTGTAAGTACAGTCCTTCCTAGCAGTAGCACAGTTGGTGCTCTGTCATGGTGACCTGATGAAGAGGAAGCCAAGGACAGCAACGACTGAGCTGCAAATAAGTAATTTTCACTGCTGTCTCCAGTACTGTGTTCTTCTGGAGACAGACACTTTCCTTGTCTCTAGGGAGTGTCAGGAGTGTCAGTCTGGCAAATGATGCAAGTTTTTTCAAGGTTAAAAGGTATTGTGTAACAAAAATTGTACCACAATACCTAGCAGAGCCAAGTCACTAGACTAGCATACCGTAAGTATGCTGGCAGTGGTGATGTTAGCATTACATGCCACATATCTTCAAACAAACAAGTGCATTTACTGTTTTGCGTGCTTGTCTTGGCAGAGAGATTTGACAAAATGTAGCCATTTCTTTCTACAGTGGATTGCAGATAACTTGCACTGTAGAAAAGGTTTTCTTGGTTTATAAGAAACTATCGCAGGTCTGTTTGTTAGGCCATCAAACTCAGTCATCCTGAGTCCCGATCAACTAGCCTTGGAAGCAAATGCTAGAAAAGAGTGACTGCTTCTGTGATCAGTATAGCCCCACTTTAAACAGAGCCACACTGGTAAAATTCTACGTGATTAAAAATACACTGGGTTGGCCTGTGATATTTCAAAGTGTAAGAGTCATCACAATTCTACAGTAAACTTGAAGTGCTTGAAAAATGTTTCTATTGTCTTCCTCACACCCCATCTCAGCAAGAGCTGAGAAGCTCTGTGTATGCACCTAAGTATTTCAAACAATAATTATTTAGGTATTTTGAATTGAACAGAACCTTTAAGCTGTAGCCTTCAAATAAAAAAAGAAAAAGTCATGGACAAGTAGATTATTCATCTTGAACATGCTGGAAAAAATTGCCTAATACTTGCTTAATTGTTTTGCTTCAGTCCACGATAAAAGCAAGGGCGGGCTGCAACTTCAAAGTTGTACAGTTCTGTGTACTCTTACTGGTAACAAATATTCTGCAGCTGACTTTGATCTGGAGCCCAGGATGGGGCCAAGCTTTTCAGTGTCTTAAATGCTGTGACTCTTTAGTTGGATTCTGTAGATGAACCTGAGAGTTGTTCAGCCTCAAGCAGTCTTGTTGCCACTCCTGTTCTGCTTCCTTTCTCATCCTGTGCCTGATCTGTTTAGTGAATAGCTACTTTGGGACAGTCTTGTATCTATTCTTCTTCACAAACAGGAATGGATTTCTAATTAAGCCTTTATCATTACTGTAATTCTTCAAACAAAAAGCCAGAAAGGGTCCTGTGGGACAGAATACATTTGATATACTGCGTACCTTGTGTACATGTAAGGCAGAGAACTTTGCACTTCCTTTCTTATCTTACATTTCCCATTCTTGACATTGCTTGACAAAAAAGATGTTGTCTTTTGCACTTTCTCATCCTCTATTTCTGCGTATTCTCTAAGCAAACTTTCTGCTCATGTGTCCAAACATGAAACATGAATAAGTACAGGAATTGTGTACATATGCACTATTAATTTCTTCTCTGCTTAATAGCAGTTACTCTTAACCAGTTTTCACTTTCACTTATCTTTCACTTGAGAGAAATATATTATATTGCATGGGTTGACTGTTTCCACTGTTACTTTCTGTATGAAAGAGCTGTAGAGTTCTTTCATCTCTCTTCTTCTCAAGCTTTTTCAAAGGAATATCTTATGCCCAGGAGCAGAGCAGACTCAGTTGCTTTGTGATGTCTGTTACAGAGCCAGGCATCTTCCTTGTTCCTTCATTTCAAACTGCCTGATACTTGGGATACTTGGGAACACGTAATAAAATACTTTGCAAATTTTAGCTTGTTACTCAGAACAGAATCTATTGTTGGGTTGTTGGGTGATTGATATAATATTAATACTTGAACTACAGTGATTGAAGATTTCTGAGGAAGAAAGTAGATTTGGAAAAGATAGGAGAATTTTGAACAAAATAATATATTAGAAAAAATAAATGTTTCAGTAGGGAGATGGCAGCTTATTAGTGAAAAAAGAATACTCATATCTCACAATTTTTTATCCACTTTGGCCTCATGAAGGATGCTATTATAAATGTAACAACAGCATCAAAAGCATGAGCTGTGGATGCACTTAAAGCAGAAGCAGCAGAAAGGGAGCTCACTAGTAGAACAAAAACCAGCCTTTTGCTGTAGTATTTTCATTATTATTCAAAATAAGCAAACAAAGAACCGCTCCTGCACCTGCAACCTTTATTAGTTGGTGTTTGCACGCTTGTCCTTGAGTAGAGCTCACTTTAAACTTTTCAGTGACTGTGAAAAAATAATTTCATGTACTTTCCCCAAGGAGGGGTGTTTTTATTCAGTGCTAGAATGTCACTGCCTCAACCCTCAGTTTCCATAGACTTGAAATCATGCTATGAATACAAACAAAAGTGGCTTATTTGAATACTAATAGAAGTTTCAGAAGTGCCAAAAGTACCTGGAAAACTGAGCCTTTCCAAACTGAGGTTTTCCAATGTACTTATTCAAGAAAACATAATTATGAGATGACATCAGCTTTCTGATTAAATGTGTGTGCAACCACTCTGTGTATCTCTTCTGTGTTTAAAATACTGTTACTAGCTAGAAAGAGAGGTATATGGGTATAGCCAGCAGTGATGTTAAAGATGAGGAGCAGGAATCAAGCAAAACTTTGGTCTTGTGGTATTGTAAGGCAGCATGTGCAAGCCTCATGGGAGGATGAAAGAGTAGTGTCTGGTGAGCAACTGCTGCTGTAGGACTTGTGGTGTTGAGACTGGGAACTGCTAGCTAGAAACCACGGGTTGAAAGATCTTTTGATTATCCAGGTGGCTGAGGGGTAGTAGCCATGACCTTGGTCTGTAGAGTTAAGGGTGGAATTTAACCTGCTTCCCCGCTACACAAATACTTCAGCTGAAGCAAGCTGAGAATTTCTATTGTGAATCCTTGTCATCTTCTGAGGTTTCATGTGGCTGTATTACTTGGCACTGTAGCTCTGATTTTCATGAGATGATTGGCAAAGAATTAAAATTAAAAATACTGTGTTTTTCTTGCGTTGCAGCTCTCCAATGGCTGATTTTTTAAATTGTTTTGTCTTCTCTCTTCTTTCCCCCTCAGAGCATACTCCTTTCATGTAACTGCAGATGGTCAGATGCAGCCAGTTCCCTTCCCTCCTGATGCCCTCATCGGTCCAGGAATCCCTCGCCATGCCCGTCAGATCAACACTCTGAACCACGGGGAGGTTGTGTGTGCAGTTACCATCAGCAACCCCACGAGACACGTGTACACGGGTGGGAAGGGCTGTGTCAAGGTCTGGGACATCAGTCAGCCTGGCAACAAGAGCCCTGTCTCTCAGCTGGACTGCCTGGTAGGTGAACAGGAATTCATGCACAAGGATAGTTTCTCCTTAGACTAGGAAAAAAAAAAAAAATTAGCTGTCCTTGTTTGGATTTTGTTCATATTAAAAGGAAATAGCAGGCAGATCTCTTTCCTGGTGCCCCTTTTTTTTCATACATAATGGTATTACAGAGAATAGTGCTGGTTTGTTTAGTGATCATTATCATCAGTAAGGGTCAAATAACAGATTAGATAAAATTTTTTAATAGAAGTGTACCTGAGTTTTTTCCCATTCTAGTAAAACTGCTGATTTTTGTGCATGAGTTTAAAAGGTATGTAGGTTATCTTATGCAGGGCTGCAGAGAACCTTCCTAGGTCTTTCACTCACAAAAGGAGTGAAACACTTATTTTTTGTAAGATGGTAGCAACCACATACTGAAATAATGTGATACAGTACCAAAAGTCACTTTAAGTCTTGCTATGCTTTTTGTTCATGATCCACCAGTTATACATACAGGCTGGTTGTTTTCACGTGTGCAGGATACAAAGGGGACTGGGTACAATAGTATAGGTAGCTGAAAAGCTAACTCAAAAAAGGTAATAGCTCAACAGATAATGTTTCTCAGTAGGAGCTATGTAGAGGTGTGTGCCGTGTTAACTGAGAAGAGTTAATGTTGTCAAGCACAGCAATATGTATTGTGAATGGAAATTCTAGCTTCAGTGTTGATCCAATTAAATGTGGTGGGTTTTTTGTGTTTTTTACCCTTTATCCTTTCTTTACTGCTATCATTTTTTAATTGCCTAGTAGTAACAGTGGAATTGAATAGGTGTTCTGTTCTGAGGCAGGTATCTGTCTGGCTGCAGAGCCTTCATTTTAGTTATAGAGCACTAATGACTGATTAGCCAACATTTGCACTGGTCTACTTACTGCTCCTTTGCTGCAAATTAAAAAAAAAATTCACAATAGAATGCTGTTAACTGCTTCTTGCAGTGTTTCTTTCTATGTGTTGAGTTACAGATCTTAACCATCAATTTCATAAAAAACTGTTGCCAGTCAACCAAGATTGTAATAAGGAAAGGTAGAAATGTCTTCTGTTGCTAACTCCCCCACAATACCTCTCAATCAACAATAGTGTCACAAATGAGAGATTAATAAGCACAATAAGAGTTATGTTGAACAACAAAGGACCAACATAAATACAGGACCAATACAAGAATCCTTAATCTTTTAACTTTAACATAGGGAATGCAAAATAGTATTTGAAAGAAAAATTCAAAAATCTGAAGGGCATGAGACTAGAATGACATTTTCATATAGGGTTGTTAAATGCCAAATGAAAGGTCATTTGCTTTAATATTTCTATTGTTGGTGACCTTCACTGATGCAGTACATTTGCAGAAAAGCAAACTTACTTTGGCTCTGTTTTTGTGTAATGAGATAGAAAACTTGCCATTCATTAGGTTTGAAACAGAGTAGACTGTGGCAACAGGAGTCTGCAGTTTTAATTCCTGCAGCTGCAGTTTCTAATTAGTAATGAGAAGTAGGTTGTTCAAACCTTTTAGAATCTGCTGGTTCCTCTTCAGTACTTTGGTAATGGAAAAAATAACAAAGTGTTTGAAACTTTGATGCTGTCAGAATCATATTAGTGGTCATTACTGGCAGGCATGTAACTGAGGTGATTTGTGTTGTACAGAACAGAGATAACTACATCCGCTCCTGTAAATTGCTGCCCGATGGATGCACCCTCATAGTTGGTGGGGAAGCCAGCACGTTATCCATATGGGACCTGGCAGCTCCAACTCCTCGTATAAAAGCAGAGCTGACATCCTCAGCACCTGCCTGCTATGCTCTGGCTATCAGCCCTGATTCCAAGGTGTGCTTTTCCTGCTGCAGTGATGGGAACATTGCAGTGTGGGATCTGCACAATCAGACATTGGTCAGGTGAGTCATTGCTTGTTCACAGAAAATTTTAATAGATGTTACTCTTTGGACAGCTACATCAATATTTATCTTCCTGAATAGGGATCATGACAGCAAAGTAAATAGTGTGTCTTATTCAGAGAAATGGTTTAAGTTAGGTAGAAACTAGTTTTGGTAGCTTCAGCCTAGTCTTGGAACGAGTGCTTTCAGGGCTCAATAGGTTTGTCTGTAACCTACTGTAGTCAATATAGAAGCTCCTGTGGTTTTCTGTTATTTGGGATTGGTCTGCAGGTTTCTACAAGCAGCATTCCTGCTCGTTTGTTGTTGGTATTGTCTGAACGTGCCTTTTAGGGAACACTTTGAGGTTTGTTCTTTTCCTTTGTCTTAAGCCTTGTTAAGTAGACTATTTTCAGTTCTTACTTTGTGATGGTAAGTAGTAAAATTAATCTTACAAAAGCGGTTAAAAGTGTGGATACTCTTCTTTAGGAAAGTACAGGGGCTTACTATAAGATAAATCTTAGTTTATGCTTACTAAAGTAGTGGTGGCTTACAATATTTTGAGAAGGGATAGTCTAAGTTGGAACAGGCTGTGATACCTTAAAAGTTCTGAACACAAAAACTAAAGAATATGCTTAGTCTGCTGTGTTTCAATTAAACTTCCTGTATATCCATAATTAGCTGTAAATTACATGCAGAAAGTCGTATTAATGTGCATGCAAATTTTACTTTCTGTTGAAATTTTATGTCAATAAATACAGCTTTATTTTAAAGTTATAAAGTTTCAGTTTGTCATGTGCATGCTTAATCCCTGTAAAGGTGCACTCTGTGACATCTATACACATCTGTGAATGTCTTGCTTTTTAAATGTTTACTGTATGTGTTCCCACCACTTGCTGGCTGATCTTGCTGATTGATAACGTGTGGAATTTTGAGAACAGAGCTACTAAAACAAAATGTGCCGCATGACCTTTCTGTGGCAGCTCTTTGTGATTCATACCCTTCGTTCCCAAGCTAGCTGTCTTTTCTCCACCTGCCCTCCCACCTTCCACATTGAGGCACAGGCCTTTGGTAAAGCTAGCTGCTGATGAAAAATGTGGGAGACTCAGAGTGCTTTTGCCAAAGGATTAAGAAAAACTTGAGATGACCTTCTGGTTGCTGAAAGCTGAGAGTTGCTAATGAGAAGGTTATAAAACAAACTGCACCATTTAGATTTTTCTAATCTCCTGCCACAGAGAATGCAACGTTGTGACTCAGCAATGTTCATGTTTAACTATCTGGATCTCTATCTGGATCCCTTTCTATTAGTATCTCTGCTTGTTATTTGTCTTCTTGACTTGCAGCCAGAGAAAAATACAGAAGCTGTTTTCTGAAATTGGAAGTTTTGTGGCTCTTTGATTTAATCTGGGTTATCCTTAGTGGTTTTAACTATAGTTACTGTGCTTTAATGTTCTCACAAGGGGGTTTTTCTGTTTTTTGGGGGGGTGGGGGTGCTGATTTTTTGTGGTTTTGTTTTGTTTTATTCTGTTTTGGGTTTTTTGTTTTATTTTGTTGGGTTTTTTTTTCTTTTCAAAACCTGATAGGAAAGATTTAACTTTATTCAGCTAGCCATGATGCAATTCATTCCTCTAGCACCTGGAAAATGTTTTTATAATACTGGTATTTAATGCTCAGTGAGAAGGAGGGGCTGATTCTTGCTCTTCGGCAGACACAGAAGAGATGACACACATGTACAGAGTCCAAAACTAACAGCACAACAGTGTTTACCTTGAGCTCTGGCAGGAAATCATTATTCAATCTGGTTTGTTTTATCAGGCAATTCCAGGGCCACACAGATGGAGCCAGCTGTATTGACATTTCTAATGATGGTACCAAGCTCTGGACAGGAGGTTTGGATAACACTGTCAGATCCTGGGACTTAAGAGAAGGGAGACAGCTACAACAGCATGACTTCACATCTCAGGTAACTGGATTTTCCTACAGCCTGGGGGAATGTGTGGGGTGGGAAGGAAACCCTTAGGATGAAAAGTGAGATTTAGCCCAATAGAATTGACAGATTGTTTTCCTCTTTTCCTTTTGGCTGCTCACAACACAGTATTTTGGAGCTTTCTTATGGGCTTAGATTACAGAAGAAAATGATAGCCTGATGCTACTCTCTTTTCCTATTTTTCCCAGTTAATAGGTAAAAACAGGGATTGTTTAGTTGAATCTTGAACTGCAGTTTTATTATTGAACTATGAGAATTTGCCCATATCTCTCTCTGTCTCCCTCTCCCAAATAATTCTAACTGCAGAAAAAATTATCTGTAGGAAAGAAATTAAAAGGTGTAAATATGGTTTAATTTTCAGATATTTTCCCTTGGTTATTGTCCTACTGGTGAATGGCTAGCTGTGGGAATGGAGAGCAGCAATGTTGAAGTGCTACATGTAAATAAACCAGACAAGTATCAACTGCACCTTCATGAGAGTTGCGTATTGTCACTCAAGTTTGCTTACTGTGGTAAGTTGCCCTGAACGTAGAACTGGAGGTCAGGGCTCTTAATTCATGTTTTGCTGATTAGTTATTTCATAGTCATTAGTTATTACATCTCAGTTTCTCTAGTAATGCATAAATATCCCTGCTTTATGAATTCAAATGCACTTATCTACACACAACCATCTGTTTGTCTAGAGGCTGCTGTGGGTATTGATTCATGTGTAAAAAGCTATTTCTGTTTGAAGAGTTTAGGGATTTCCTAGTATGTAACACACAGCAAAAGCATGAGTGTCCACATTGATTGTAAGCAAAAGCACTGTGTTGATTAGTGGTGAGAGCTTTTATAAGAGTAATTAGTTAACAGGTTTCATTGATGTGAATTGGAAAACCAAAATTTGTCAGATGTCTCTTTCATGGTTTTGTAATCCTTCTTGTTTATATTCTAGGTAAATGGTTTGTGAGTACTGGGAAAGATAACCTTCTTAATGCATGGAGAACTCCTTATGGAGCCAGTATCTTCCAGGTGAGGATGATGCTGCTTTTACTGAAAAAAAATAAAACATGCAGAGTCCCAAGAGTGGACTCAGATAACTTCGCATATATGATCTGCCCAAAATGGGATGTTGAGAAGAGGGTAACAGACTTTTTCTTTAATGATGTAATATATTTCTATTTTTCTTCTAGTCCAAAGAATCTTCATCAGTGCTTAGCTGTGACATCTCTGTGGATGATAAGTACATAGTCACTGGCTCTGGAGACAAAAAGGCTACAGTCTATGAAGTTATCTACTGAAAAATATGATGGGGATATTCTTTTAGAAGTTGAACTGGGCCAAAATTGTTCTTAATTGTAGAAGTAGAAAGGTTTTGAATTTTTGAAAGGAACAAAGGTGTTGAGGTTCCAGACCCTGCCATGAAATTACTCCGATTTTTCAGAATAGAAGGCAACATCCAGCAACTAAGTACTGGCTACATGGACCAGACAGAACACAGAGGCAAGATGGACAGATGTAGCCTAGGTTTTTGACATAATTTTTAAAAGCCAAGTCTACTGAAGAATGTTGGAGCCTTTTACTTTTTTCTTTGTGACCTCATGCAAATTGTTCTCATTGCCTGAATATGGGGGATAAATACCTTTCTGTTCCTTGCAGTTCAAGTTGCATTCTGTCCTGTGTAGAGCAGCAGTGTCTCAGATGAACTTGTTACTTGGTTTTGCATCTTGTGATATGTTTTTGTATTTTTGTTGAAGGTCAAACATTTGTATAAATTGTAAATATATTTAGTTTACTATAGTAAAGGCTTTAGTACCAACAACCAGTCTTCCCCCTTGCCCTGTCCCTGCCTGCCCTGCTTATTTAAAATTAAAAACCTTTTGGGGATATAAGTACCTTTTTAGAAGCAAAAGCAAACACTATGTATAGTTTGAAAATGGTGTCTTATTCTTTATAACTATTCTTAGATTCCTTTATCATACTTCAAAGTAGTTGATTTGACATATTAGGGTATCAAGTCCAGTAGATATTGTCTTGTTCTACAGAAACCTTAAAAGGCAGTTTTGTACTAATAATAGTGTAAATATAAAAACTGAACATTTCATAAAGCTGTGCAGTTTAAGTTTATTCTGATGTCCCATGTATATGTTCTTTGGCAGATACAGGAATTTGTACCTGATCATAACTCATTTAGTCATTTCTCTAGAAGAGAAGGTGACTTCCCTGTCCTTTTTCCCCCAGCTGAACAGAATTCATGTGAGACTCCATTTCAACAAAGTACATCAGAGCCTTTATTCGTTAACTGAGGATGTCTGTGATTAGATAAACTAGATGAGTTGCATCCTTCATGTTTTACAGAGAAGTGGTAATGACCATTTCCTTTTTAAAGTCTTGTCTGTACTTAGATACTCAGGTAAATTTAACTAAATTACCAAAAGTGTGAGTTTTACAGGGGATTGCTTAAAGATGTTAAATACTTGCAGGGTTGCAAGTGAAGTAAATTAACCTAAACTAAGTTAAACTTGCTTCTTAATTTCTTTTGAGAATACTGACAAAGGAATATTTTGATTTTTGACTAATCCACTCTACAAATTAATTAGAATTAATTTTCCTGAGTGTCCCATGTTACACAGGCCTGTAGGCTCTATGTATTCATGCAGAGCAATCTTTGAGTCCTTTCCACTGTCACATCAGTGTGTGACATCTGTGAAGAGCCATGCTAAGCAGCCAGTTACCAAAGCTATGCATCTTCAGGTTTTCTTGGTGTACTCAAGAGCAGTGGATGAGAAGAGAATGTGTTCATTTTATTAAACTATGTTTTTTCATTTAGTGTGTTTTACCACTGTGTGCTAGACAACAAACCTTGTTATTGCACTGGTGAGGGCCATACATTGCCTACGTTCTGTAATTTGGTTAGAATTTCTGTTGCTAATGGAGAGTACAGATGAGCAGAAGGATAACTTTGAACAACTAATTCAGATTACACAAATTGGCAGACAGAAGAGCTGCTTTCTCATTTTGCTAGCATTTTACAATGGCCTATGTCCCTGCTCTTTCAAAGACACGTAGCTAGGAAGAAACAGGCTTGACTGACAGATGCATTGATTGGATAAGGAATTTTTCATCTGGGGGTAAATTTTATCTCAGTTTCTACACTGAAGAAACACAGGTTTTCTTTTCAATTTACATGACTGTTCTACTGAAACCATTTTATAGCGTCTAGAATTGTAATAGCCTTAATGTATTAACATTGCATTTGGAATGTAAAATGTTAACCATTCAGGATAATCTGGTCTCCTAGATATTTAAAAGTAGTTTTCTATCCATATGTATCCGTATATATATTTGTTGATTGCATTGTTGTTAATTTGTATCTGTATTAAAATGAGAGCCCAGTTTAGGTGCTGGTCATGTTGCTCTCAGACACAGTGAGGGGAAAAAGCAGAATCACCAGGCTTTTCAAAGAATTAACTAGATTTGCTACATTGAAATACTGGGAAGTGCTATGCCATTTTTAATAGGGAAAGTTTTAAAACAAGAGTATTTACTACATTGCTTGATTTTTACACTTTTCATGTTGATGTTTCTCAGAGCATCTCGCTCTGCCAGTGATCACTGACTTTAGCAGTACTGGCAGATTTGCTGTAGTTGGGATCTTTTGGATTTTTGCCAAACTGCTATCACCTTGGCTTTTTGTTTATGGGTGTTCTTTTGCTGTTCTCTGAAGTCAATATCAGAGGAACCAAGAATACAAGTATGCTAATGCACCCATATAAATTTGAAAAAAAAATAATACGAGTATAATGGGTCTGCTATACATTGCAAATTAGTGCTTGCTAGTAAGATCACATTCTTGGCAATCAGGGGGTTTAAAATCAGTGTCAGGAAAATCATAAAATACCTTGTGTTCTTGGCTTTTAGAATGCACAGTGTGTCAGAGCAGTTATGGAATCAGAAATTATGCATGTGAATGAATTTAATGATATTTGTACCATATATGTCTTGATTTTAATTAAGAAATCAATTCTTTTTTTTCCCTCTCATCATATCTACTTTAAGCCTTGTGTCTGAAAATTAGTGGATGCATTTGAAAACTTGTGGATGCATCATTGAGACTTGTGGATGAGTAGTTCTCTCAATTCATTATTTCAGATTTCACTTAATGTTTATGAAACATCATGGGGTTTTTCATTTGTCAGAGAGTAAAGCGTTGTCTACCTGCAGATGTAATTTTTAATGAAAAGATAGATTCGCTCAACTCCTGGCATGTCTGTTCATGCAATTACCTACAAGATTTAAAACCTGTGGAGCTTCAAACTTCTGTGTAAGTTTTTGTAGCCCTGTGTAAAGTAGTGGGTGGAAATAATTGCTTATTGAATGAAGAAACAGACCAATCAAGAGCAGCAGTAACAGAAAAGGCACTGGGAAAACCACATGGGAAAAGAAGTACACCAGTAGCTGTGGTGTAGGTCATTTTTTGGGGCAGTCAGTGTAATTGCAGTCCTAAAAGATTCCTTTGGTTAGCCCCTTTTTGGGACAGCCTTTGTGTGCTGGGTGGCCCTGAGTATTCAGAGATGTCTGAATGCCACTCTGGCAAATGCTAGTGCGGGATAGAAGCAGGGAGTCCTTACAAAAGACATTTTGCATGTCAGTGCAAACAATAACTGATGAAGAGGGGATTTGTGGTAATACCAATTCAACTGAGCAAAATCCTTTGCCAGCTTTAATATGTATATTTTGTATATGTGCACTTGGCATAACCTTTCATGAATCAATTGTGCAGAAAGTCATGATATCATTCCACACAATGCATTTGACAGTGTGTCAGACTCTTTCTTTTTGATTATAATTCCAGGCAATGATAGTTCCCCAAGTCAGTCCACAAGCCACTGGTACCTGGGAGAGAATTTTCATCTGCATTACTTCTTTCTAATTCATTAGGCATTTCATAAGCTTTTGTTCCTTTAAAGGAAAGAGGGAGAACTAAATTAGTATGAATTTCATATACTGTTAAAACAAGTGTTGTTTTTCAATATAAGCATCAATGTAGAATCTGTCATCTAGTATCATACATCTGTGTATGAATCATGGATTATCATTTTTGGGCCACATTTTTGCACTGGTGATGCAAGTAGAGTTTTCAGAAGCTTCTAAGTTACTCAAGTAACTTTAATTTGGATTGACAAACTGGTTTTTTGTTTTGATGTTTAATTTTTGCTGGGGTTTTTTTATTTGTTTGTACTTTTGTGGAACAACTGGCCCACTTATGAGTCCATGTGATTATGTAGTCTAGTTAGAATAGTCTTCCATATTTTCTATTATATTGGTGCAATTCTGAGTTGATGGGGAAATTCCACCATTCTGTTAATTAAGAAAGGTGGATTTTTAGGTTTTTGGGCTAAGGAGGAGTACTGACTTCTGATTTCGCACTACTGATAAAAGTGTTTACCCCTTAAATCACTTCACTGGAAAATCTGGACTGGCTCCAACTTTGCTGTCTCCTTGAAGGTTTTTAGTTTTTTTCTCCTACCACAAATACACAGAAAGAATTTAAAAATGTAGGTAGGTCTATGTAAGACATCAGTCATGGTGTCAGACAGAGATCCTTTATGAATCGGGAAGGTGAAGCAATTCAGAGTAGAACCTGACAAACACCAGAATGACAGAGATTTCATGGCAGGAAATGCACAGGCAGAATCACAGAATCACTTAGGTTGAAAAAGCCCTCCAAGAACATCTGCTCAACCTTTGACTGAACATCACATGTCAACTAAACCATGGCATTATGTGCTGCATCCAGTCATTTCTTGAACACCTCTGGAAATGGTGACTCCACCAACTCCCCGGGCAACCTGCTCCACTGCTTGACAACTTTTTCCATGAGAAAATTCTTCCTGATGTCCAACCTGAACCTCCCCTGGCTCAGCTTGAAGCTATGTGCTCTTGTCCTGTGGCTGAGAGGAGAGGCTGACTGACATCCAACTTGCTATACAAGCTCATGTCGGGAGTTGCAGGGAGTGATGAGGTCTCCTCTGAGCCTTTTCTCCAGGCTAAACAATCCCAGCTCCCTCAGCCACTCATTCAAAGACTTGTGCTCCAGACCCTTCACCAGCTCCATTGCCCTTCTCTGGACATGCCTTGATGTCCTTATCGTGAGGGGCCTGAAACTGAACACAGGATTTGAAGTGACAAGGACAGGGAAAATCCCTTCCCTAGTCCTGCTGGCCATGCTAGTGCTGACACAAGCCACAACACTGCTGGCCACCTGGTCACATTGCTGGACAAGGGAAAATGAGAACATAGAAACATATTTTAGGTATAGACTAACGTGATCTACAGAATTCACCTAGAGTGACATTTCAGTGTTCAACTTCACTGACTTCTGTTTCTCTATAAAGCTGTTCAAATGTTCAAATAGTTATTCAAGGGCACTTGAGCTGTGATTGTAACTGGAAGTGGGCATTTGTTTTACATCCATAAACATCTAATCATGTAAGAGGAAAGGGAGTTAAATCACAGCCAGTTCTCAACATTTACCATTACTTTTTATTTCTGTAGCTTCCAAGCAATTGATAATCCCATTTTCAGCAACAAGCTCCCAAATGTCCCATTTCAGCTTAAGTGCTTAGTGCAGTGTGGTAGATTTTGCAAGGGAAACCAGATATGTTAAGAACTGGGTGCTTGAAAAATCTGCCCAATGGGTCTAGCTTAATGACATCTGTGAGAAATTTACCCAGAATTTCTGCTCAGCTATATAAGAGAGCTCAAACACCGACTTAAACTGTGTTTTGAACATGTTAAGCACATGGGTAGGCTTTGGGGTTTTTTGCTTTGGTTTAGATTTTTTTACTATTTTGTGTTGATTTATTTCTTTTCTTCTTCTGACATAACGTTAAAAAGTATAAATTGAATACAACAAGAAATCATGAAGGAAAATCAGAAGAATGAATATTAGTCTTCAGAGGGCAGAGTATTGTGGAAGATGCTGTATCTCAAAGCAAAGAACCTACTGCTTCTGTGATACATTAATTCTTGAGAGAGCTGAACTTCTGCTTCTTTGAGGCTAAAGTGCTGCTCAGAAAAGTGAATACCAAAAAATTTCTGTTGTGGGGACAAATCTTTTTCAAATTTTCAAATCTGAGCAAGGTTTTTTGGGGAGTTCGGGTTGTTTCGGTTTTGGTTGGTTGTTTTGTTTGTTTGTTTCTTCCCATATTTCTTAGATCTGGGTCTCACAGTTCACTCCTAGAAGCTGAACAACAGTCCATGCCCTTTGTGGCACAATGCAGTGCTATGCATTACTAAGAACTTAGTTGCTAGTAAGCCTGTTGATGATACATGGAATACAGGAAAATCTGGTTGAATATTTTAATGCATAGCTGCATAGATTATATTGGGCAGTGTCTGTTGTAATGATTTCCCTTACTAAAGCAAGCACTCAGAGATAATATAGCTGCATTATTCTATACTCATTTATGTAATTCCTGGTTTTGTGTAGTTGACTCTTCATAGATAAATTCTGTGGTTGCATCTGAGTTAAAACTTAAAATTATGACATCTTTCCTAAAATTTCATGTGTGATTTTGGCCATATTTTTGTAAGGTTATGTTGATTCATACAAGAGATGCTGAAGGAACACTTGACAATTCTATTGTGTACAGCTTGGCAAGGGTTGCCTTTGCTATGTTCAGAGTACAAAGGTATAGTATCTCTCAAGCCCTGTTTCTATCTCTTTTCTGCCAAAAATGAGTTCGAGGTGAAGATAACACGTAGTCTGGAGACTAAGTAATGAAACACTGTTATCGTTATCCCTTTTGTATGGTCTGTCTTTAACATAGAAAATGGAGATGATAGCTTGTAACTGCAAACAATAAATGCTGTTTTTCCTTTGAGCACTGATTTTAATGGCAGTTTAAAGAAGTTAACAAGCAGAATGAAGGGGTCATAAATGAAAGTTAACCCATAGCATTGGGAAATTTAGAAATCACTTGTTACTTTCCTGGTGGTGAGCCTGATTTGTTTAAAATAAAATCCATCTGCTCATTTCAGTCTTTGTCACACTTCCTTCAGTAATCTGTAGTGGATTACTCCCTTACTCTAAAAATTGGCTGCAGTTATGATAAGTTAATAACTCTTGTTTTGTGGTTTGCTGTAGCACAATATTTTTCAGAGCAACTAAGATTCCCTTTATTCCTAAAAACCAGACAGCTACTGAGGGGGTTTTTTTGCCATTGGACCTGATCTCTTTTTAATTAGATTTCAAGTAAATATACAATCTAATGGCTTTGCAAATTCAAAATATTTTCTAATTGTTTATGAGTCAGCCAAACACTGCTGTTAAGTATGTAAATGTCCTTAATGTCAGCCTGGTATTTACTTAGCATGCCATGCATGCAACAAAACTGAAGTAATTCAACTTTTGTGGCCACATTAAATTTACTTACTGGAATAAGTTTCCTTTTTCATACAGAAATCAGTTTACTACTGTGCTCCCTTGTGTTTCCTCCTGAGTATACATTAGACCTCTAGAGATGTTTTAATGAGTTATACATACATAATGCTTCTAACTTTCTCTGTCTTTCTGATTGTTATGTGAGATGTGTATTTCTGACAGCAGTTGAGTGAATAGTCACAAATATATGATATAATTGAATTTTTGAATGTGTACTTCAAGGAGTTTATAGGCTTGTATAGATAAATCATTAATTTTCTTTTGTCAAATTCAAGATTTTCAAGTCTTGATACTCTTGTATTTTTATTAGTGAATCTGTTTAAGGAAATACTTCTGCATTTTGAATGGTTTTCATAGCTTTTTTATTTGTTTATGTAGACACTCTTCTTTGTTGAGTACAAGTTATTGACCTGGTATTCTATTTATAATTCTCCCTGGTTCTTCAGTATTTTATCTAGCTGTAACTTATGAAAAACCACAAATATGAAATGGGGATATTAATGACAAGTGGTTTAAATGTGCGAGTTTCAAAATGCATGTTAGAATATTTTGACACTTTGTTCACTGTAATTTTACATTTTTTCATTACTTAAGTAATTAAAAAAATCCTTAGGGTTGAATTATAGTAAAATTTTATACATCTCAGAACTAATTTTGTCTCCCAGCGGACAGCAATAATTTAGATGGGATTGTTTCTACTCTACCTAATTTATTCTTGGGCAGGGGGAAGGGGAAAAATATTAACCTTGCAAGTTTTGCTAATTACAATAATTTCATTACTATTGTTAATTGTTTTTAATGACCTCCATGCCTTCAGAAATTTGGTCTTCTATATTTTGAAGAAAAACATACAGATATACAGGGTTCTGTAATAGAATGTGTTTACAGTATTTATCCCCTGGGTTAGCTGTAACAGTAAGGGGAAGTACAGTGACAGATACCACTTGCAATAGTTGCTAGTGCTATGTGCCTTTGAATCATTTTCTTTAGTCCGTTACATTTTTTTGTAATCTTAGGTGAGGTTAGCAGCTTTAAATCAGTTTCATTTCTATTAAAGTGGATATGATAATACATTCTTAGAGCTTTACAAGAATTACTAATTTTAAATAATTTTAAATCTGCAAGGTAAATGGTTGCATGGATGGTTTTGAACTGATTTGACAGTTCAGGCTAACATCTTAGGTTTCAAAATCTGTTAGAGTAGAGGGAGAATTTACCAGTTATATTTGGGGTTTTTTTATTACTTTCGTTTTGTACTATATGTGATTGGTGGGACTTTCTTACCACAGAGGGTATGCTCACATTTTTAATGTTCCCATAGTTTGCACTCTCTGTTTCATTTGAATTTAGCTTACAAATTAATTGCTTTCCATAGCTGTCTTCTTTGTACCTTAACAAGTATGAAAATAATCAAAATATCGCTGTTTAACAGAGACACTGTATATTTCTGTTTCTGATGTGAATAGCATTTAGCAGGGCTTGTCTAGTTAAAAGGCAGTTAAAATAGTAATCACACATGATCTGTGTCTGTTGTTTGTAGAAAAAGTGCAACTAAGTGATATGTGGTGATAACAATTCAGAAGGAAAAGAATATGAAATTCACATAGCAGCTTGAATGATTTTCTGTTAGCATGGGGCCCAATAACACTACAAAGCTATAAACTCTGTCTTTCTAGATTGCCCAGTTAGGTGGCAGAGATGCAATTTGTCTTTTCTGAAGCCGCCTGCTGCTTGCTAGCTCCATCTCCTGTCACAGCCTATTAGCTCCCCAAGAAAATTGGTGGGAAATTGCCTGCAGATTGTAGGAAATTGCATCTCCAGGCCCTGGAAAAAATGTAGGATAGCACAACACTGATCCTCCCAGAGCAGCTATTAATACAGCAAAAGCTGACCTTTGGCATGGTGTGAAACGACTTTGCTGAATAAAGACTGCATTATGTGTGGTTGAAGGAGGGAAGGAATTATTATCCTAGCAATGCTTGTAGTCAGCCTCTTCCAGGAATCTTAAGCATTAGCAGTAGGTTTTGCTGCCCCCAGCTCATTACCGTTGGAAGGTGGGAGAGGAGATGTTAGAGCCTTATACAGAAATTTCATTGTACAGAGGGGGGAAACCCACCACGTATTTAAATGATGTTAGTACATATGAAATTCAAGGGTTTAGTGACAAAGTTGAAAGGTAATTTATGAAGTTAATCTCAAAAAAATTAATAGGTGCCTCTGCTCAGTCGAGTCTTGGTCAGACTAGGAACAATTTTTTGACTATTTCATTCTAATTATATATACATATTATACTTTGGATTTTGGAGCAGTTTCAGTGAAATGGAACTGATTTGTTCTGTAACTGTAAACTGTAAAAAGTCATGGGATACACATTACTTATCATAGATTCATACATTTTAGAATTAAATTCCTTGCTGCTAGGAACCTCACTTCTGTCATATTCAAACCAGTTCCCATGTGTTCTTTATGGTGTGAAATGCAATCAGTTTCATCCTCTGTCATTTCTACTAGAGCTACCTTTCTAATTCTGTACTTTACCTCAGTTTTATAGGGCCTTTCAATAACAGACTCAGCTTTTCTGTGGATCCTGAGAGAGAGGATATGTAGAGTTAGTTCACAACATAAAAATAAATGCCAGCATTTTTTTTGAGCTTGCAATTGTACTTAGTTGATTCAAAGCCTCCTTGAGGAAGATGTGGTTGTGAATCAGAATGGTGTATTGATCAGAAGCGAGTATGAGGAGGGCAGCAGCAGCAGGGAAAAGTCATTTTGCAATCAAGAGCATTGCTGTTTTCAAACTCAGCTGAGATCTCTTGGTAACTGGCAGCTGCCCAGGGATCTAAGTGAAACCAATAGGTTAATTTCCTCTTGTATTAGTGTCCACTGCTGTAAATGAGCTAACAGGGCTTACGAGCACTCACCCAGCTGATTAGAGAAAATTAGTGGCCTGCCTTATGGAGCTGAGGCAGAGGAGCAGAGTGTAGGGCAGCATGGCAAAAAAAGGTATTGCACATGTTCAAAGCACAGCTGAAGGGGATCAAGAGAACTTCATGTTGTGGGGTTCTCTGGACCACTGTTTTGAAATCTTGTGATCATGAATGCACACATATGTCAGCCTGAAATGCTAATTTGTTGAGGCATTGTCTTTCTAAATTAGTTATAGCACCTGTTATGAAAGTTATGCAGTTTAGTGCTGTGTGTCTTTTCTTGTAAAACACAAATACAGGAACAGAAGAGCTGTGGTGCTTGAGCCTTTATTCTGTATTTACAATAGCTGTTCATCTTCCAAGGTATTACATACTAATTGCATTCTCAAAATAAACCTTGTCATTTAGTAAAAAACTGGGTTTTTTTGTATAGTTCAATACATATGTTGGATGAACAAAGAACATTTTAGAGGACACAGAAAATCTGCCCTATTTAAAGGACACAGAAAATCTGCCCTGCTAATCACTGAATTGCCTTTCTCTTGTAACAAACAGACAATAAATTGGGTGATGTACTATTCACAATTTAATTCCTTCTGGCTGAGGGCTATATGAGTGCTGTTACCTGCATGCATAGTCTGGCTTTAATGAGGCCAAGCCTATTATTCTGCGCAGAGCAAGGAGGTAACAAATCATTCTGTATGAAAAGCAGAAGTTTTCATAAATTCAAAGCTGCAAGGTCTTGCTTTCTTATGGGAAGAACCAAAATTCAGACTGGGTTGTGAGGGATTTAGAGCACACCAAAAGCTGTTCTGGATAGTTGGATGGTTTAAGAGAGGATTGATGAGGGGGGAAAACCACTGACAAACCAGTTCTCAGCCAACACTTAATGACTGGAAAAGATGTACAAACCATAAATAGCACCCTTTATCCTGTACAGTTGATAAGCTCCAGCAAAAGACAGCACACTAAACTGTGCTTGCTTTATTTTTCTGTTGTTAGTTCAAAGATAGTTTGTTGTCAAATTAAGCTCTGGTCAGTCTTACTTTGGTCAGACCATATTTTTCATAATGCATAAATGCAGCCAGTAGCACATCACAAAAACAAAATCCAAGTTCTTTATTCAGCCTGTTTTGGTTTTTTTTAAATTATGCCTTCCTGTGTAACACTTCTCACTTGCCACACTAGGAAAACACAGCTTTTTTTACCCATCTCTGTTCAAATTTCCAATATTCCAAGTGCAGACCCATAAAATGGTTCTAATTTACTGCAGTATGCTGGTGAACATTAAATTTTTTGCTAGTGTCATTTTTCTAGCCCCAGCAAAAACTTTTAACTGTGATTTTCTGTTAACTAGTTATTGTACCCAGAATTATATTCATGGTCATTCGTTGAAACAATTCACAGCCTTTTTCAAGTTCTCTATCAATGGCTACTACTAGGGGGAGTTTTAATTTCTGTGAAACAGTTGACCTGAGTATTCCTGGACTCTATGAAAAGATCCTTTCTCCTGCACCACACTTTCTGATACTGTAGCTGAAAGTAAACTGAGTCCCCACCATTTTCTCTTAAGACTCTAACAGTGGGAAACAAAATCTGAAATTTCTGGGTCCATTTAGCAAAAAGCTTTTATTTCTATGAACTATGGAAAAATTTTTATTTTATATTCTATTAAAGATTCATCCTTCTGCTATAAAAAGGAACTAAGAAGGCATACAGCATAACTACAGCCTTTCTAAAGGCTTTTTGTGCTGGGATGGTATGGGGGTAGGTTGAAATAGGGTGGAGAGAATGAAGATGAGCAGCAAAGACTCCCTTTTGACCAGGTTTTAATTAGTACCAGACTATGAGTTGGGAGAGACAAGTGGCCTCCAAGAGGTTTGGAGGAGCATAGGCACCATGTTCTGGTAGACCCCTAGTAAAGCTGGGGTGGGGAAATGTCAGTACACACAAGGTGGTAGCTGTAGTTTGGCCTCCATCTTGCACCTCCCCTGCTGCTGCTGGGGAAGGGCTGGGGCTTAGGGCTGGGCAAGGAGCTGAGGGATGGGGAAGTGAGGGAGAGGGACCAATGTTTGAGACCTGTTGGAAGAAGGGTTGCTGGGAGAAATTCAGGGGAAGAGAGTATCAGTAGTGGGAAATTGGGATCAAAAGATTTAGCATAAATCTCTTGTGGATGAGGAAAAGCCAAAAAAATTCTAAATGAATAATTTACAGCCCCATCACCAAGTATTTTCTGGGGTCTGGGCTTGTCCAAGATGGTCCGGGGACAAGTGATGAAATTGATCTGGAGCAAAGCAGTTTGTGGGGTGATACCAAGTATTTGGCTTGTCATGGCTGCTTCCACTTGTAGGGTATTCACTAATTTAGCAGTGAACTTCTCACCTCTCTCACCTCCCTGCATCAAGCTGCTCTGCAGTGGATTCAAAGCATCTGAGGGGAAGGAATTACACACCCTGGCTCTGCTGCCTTTCTCCAGCCAGGGCGAAGGACTTTTATCTGGGCCTTGTTTGCTGGAAAGGAAGGTGACTGTAGATTGGATTGGAAAAGAACACTTTTTCTGTCAGCAGGGAAGACTTTTCCATTTACAGAAGAGGTGGAGATACATTGGAATTAGCACACTTGAGCAGCAATGAAGATGCAACACCAAAAAGGTAAGCCAAGACTCTTTACTTGGTTAAAGGTATGTGGGTGGAATATTACGTTTTTGTTGAACCAAACACAGCAATGGTGGAACACACTGTTGGTTGTTCTGAGCTTTTCTTAATACCCTCAGGAAAAGAGGAAGAGTGGAAGAGCAAATAACTAAGCAAATGTTTATCTGCATGTTTGATAAGTTCCTGAGAAATGGTCTTATCCAGCCAGGCGATGGCTAGCAACTGGGTTAAAGTATAATACGCTTTTGGCAGAGACTTCAGCATTCTCATTTGAGACAGCTTGCTCGCAATTGTTCTAATGAAAATAGAACAATAGAAACAATAGAAATGTATATAAGGACCATCAGAGGTCCTTCTCTCTGTTCCCAGGAAAACGTCTTACTTGCAAGGAATTTCGCCCTCCTTTTCAGGAACACAACATCCAGAAAATACCGAAAATGCCCAGTGCAAGTATGTTGATTATTAACTCTTGATCAGTCAAGCTGGAGACTTTGGAACCTGAATATAGTGCAGGAAACAGATGAGGTATTTGTTTGGATGAAGAGTCTGCCTTTTTTAGCATGATATAACTAAATTGTGACAATACAAGCTCTCGTTTTGAACTGAATACAGGACCATGTCACAAAGTGCTGAACATTGTATGGCATTTGCCTCCAAGAAAGAAGATCATTTGGTAATCTTACTGAAAATTCTTTACTCTCTAATTTTTTGAAGTCTGGCAAATAATACAGAAAATTGCAGGTTTCGTTCAAAATCATTGTTTCTTTTCTAGGTCTGCTACCATAGAAATCTCTGAAAGTGGGTTTTATATTTATGTGAGTTGTTATTCTCATGTGTAGTGACAGAATAGTGTTCTGCTGTGTTGCTTTGAAATGTTCCATAATATGTACTATAGCAGTGTCTTCCCCACTACACTGCTTTAAAAGTCTAAGACGTATAATAGCAATTTCCCATGCTTTCATCCAAAGCCTGAAAATATGCCTCAAGCAAGACATTCAATCAAAAGTAAAACATTGTCAGCTATTTGACTGTCTGTCCAGCTCCTTGGGAGGTAGCTTGCTGCTATGCCAATGTGAAGAAATTCATATTACAAAAGCAAAATGAAAGAAAACAGAAATTAAACAATAAGAGCAGCTTCAGCTCTGAGCAATTGTCTAAGTATCCCACAGCAATCAAGTTTTCCTTTCTAGAAGAACAGCCTTAATTTGATCTTGCTTTCACTGATTTACTTTCTGCTTCAGTTTTGAGCTTTTTAAAGGAAGTGTTTCCTTTTTTCAGTGTCTCTTATCAGAGATTTGAAAGACCTTCCTAACATCTGTAACTCTTATAGCTTTTCTTTCCTCCTTTATTTTTGTTTTTCTTAGGGTTGCCCACAAGCAAAATATCCATTTCTCTCTTATCCAGTCCTGAGGAACCCATTTGTTGAGTGGGTTGGGCTGCTGGATTATTCTTCATGAATGCGTAAATCAAGACTAACCTCTTTAGATGAAACTAGTTAGAAATCGCTTTAAATCTCAATCTGTTGGGTGTTGGCAGCTTAGGAGGCCACAGTGGTTTGTATCTAGTTGTACTGGCAGAAAAAGATTTTTTGTTATTTCTGCTAGCTTTGCAATGAATGTCATTTTGTGCAATGTGTGCTTGATTTCCTGCTGTGGGAGGATGGAGGTCATCTCATAACTACCAATTCAGGCATCCAGTGGGAAATTTATTGGGAAAAAACCCACAACAAAACCACCACAACCAAAACCAACAACTGACTGGAAAAAAGTCTTTTTCTTTAGACCTACTTGCTCCACCAGGGGGAAATGACACATTCACAGCCATTATAGGTCTCCTCTACTATACATCTATGCCAGTCTTTGCTAAAATCTAATTAATTTTCAGCCAATTCTCTTGTATTTGTTCCATAAAACTACCTCATTTATGTAGGGTAGACCTCTACCTTCATATCTCGGTCTTGCTCCCTAGTCTCTGTTCGTTACTTCAATAAAACCAAGGAGGAAACATAATCCTTATGCTGATGTTTGTCTAAAAGGCTTTTTGCCTCCTGCTTGCTTGTTTTCAAAAGTAAGTTGAGTTGTTTAGGACTTGTCCAGTTGGATTTTGCTTAACTCTGAGAATAGAGATACCACATGTTTTCTGGACAATATGTTTCAGTACCTAGATAAACTCATTATGGCTGCTCTGGTTTTTTTGCATATGGCTTTTTGCTTGATTTTTGGATTTGGGTTTTTTGTTTTTTTGTTTTTGTTGTTTGTTGTTTAATGCTGTTGTTATTGCTGCCTCTTTTCCTTTTGCTGTGCAGACCAGAGGGCCGTGTCTTGTCCTGTCTGGCAGAAATTGTTTGATGGGACAAAATGATTTGTGGACTGCTCTTTCTCCCTAGTAGGAAAAAAACCAGGTAATTTTAACTCCTCCATTGTTATGACTCAGTCTTGAGTGGGCTTTAAAATCGTGTCATGCTTTTTTTTCCCTTTCATTATATGAAGAAAGAATTTTTATACTAAAAATGCCATTGTGGTTTCCATCCTTGAGAACTGCTAAAACTCTTCTGTATATAAATCACTCCTTCCCATGCAGCAGCTGAGATGACTTTACCTTAACTTCAAACACAGCACTTGCATGCAGCACTGGCTTTATGGAGAAGGACTTATTCTTGGGTGAACTGCAATAGCACTAGAAAGCTCTTATTGGGCTCAAGTTGTCCTAAAACATCTTTGTATAACTTGGGCAGTCACAGGAACATTGGAATGAACGTGGAATGCTGGAATGAGCTTGCCTAGTGATAATAAAATGTGGATTCAGCAGGATAGTAACTTTTTCATGCCCGTTTTCCTCTGGGCATTCTTGCTGGAGAAGACTTGGGAGTACTCAGCTCTACTGTTGGTGCTGTCAGATATACACCTGTGTCCAGATGCAGTGTGATTGACCAGAGGAGATCCTAAGAGAGCCTAAGATTCTTTTCTGATCTTTATTCAGTTATTTGTAACTTCAGCTATTGTAAATCCATGTGTTATTGTCCAAGTAGACATCATGTACTCTGCTATGGCATCGAGATGCACAGATTATGTTTGCTAGTTGACAAGTGTAAATTAAAGTTCCTGTGATGCAGAAAGACTGTTTTTCCAATGTAGTAAGCATAGAATAAAAACTGTGTGAGGATATAGGTGGTAATGTAAAATGTGGTCTACCAGATAAAACACAGTGCATAATGTGGCTTGTAGACACAGGTGAACAAATTGCTTCAGAATATTCAAGGTTCACTGCAGTGCAAACAGAAATCAGGGGCGACCTGTTTGTTCTGTGTTCTCAAGACATTGTAAATACATTCTTCTTGCTACTGCTTACCTTTTGCTGGGTCAGGTATTTCAATGCACTGTGGGATGCTCTCTTTAAGAAAAACTCTGAGTCTTAACTTCCTGTAATTCAAACAGGATTTCTTTTTGTTACCCATGAAAGTTTAATTTAAGTGTGTTTGAAACTTCAGTCTTTGTGTAAGGAGCTGGTTATAAAATTCTGAGGTTTAGCAGCTGGAAAATTCATCTCCAAGTTCCAGGGCAGAAAATTTAAAAATTTTTAGAGAGGTGAGCCTGACCTGCATACCAGTTGTATACAATTTTGTTTTGCTTTTTGAAGAGCAAGTATATTGTGCTGAATGGAGAACTGGGATACTTCAGTTGCTGCTGAACCCTGTCTTCAAACTCAGCATTTCTTATGTGTTGTCTGTGTACTTTTATTTGTTGGTTTCTGTGCTGTTGTGTGTTAATCCTAATATAACAAGTACAGTCCATCTGTTCCTCCTTTCAGGTGAGTAGGGATAAAATGTGGAACATCTAGCTGTCTTGAGGAGAGTGGAGAAAGTGCCATAAATCCAAAGAAGTTCTTCTGAATTACACATATTGTGCACTCCTAGGAGCTCATGAATAACGTAGATCTTATGGGCAGACAGTAATTTTGTCCTTGTGTATGTGTGTGTGTGTAAAATACTCATTTTAGAAACTAATGTTCTGATACACTGACTTGGGTGTCTGTAGATGCTTCTTGCTGAGTATATGTTATGACATCTTGAAAAGAAAGAGCAATAGTAGTGTCTGTCTTAAGGAAAGGAAACTACTAAGTGAGGCTTTCCTTGTCTGTCATTTGTCATGACGATTACCATTCAATTACACAATTTTGGATCAGGTACTAACAGGCTTTCAAAAGAGCCATGGAGCCTATCACAGATTACTGCTGTGCCAAATATGATGTTGCTAGTCATATACGTGGGACTGGAGGAAGAAAAATACTCAGCAATCTGCCGTAACTTAATCCAGATGGTCAAGTTTATGTTTTCTTTAAAATGCAAACTGTCTCCAGTGAATTCATTAGAACCATATTGTAGCTTTCTTTTCTAGTATAATTTTAGCAGCTAGGTTAAAGAGCCTGGGTTTGCCAAACTAATCTCAAGTGCCTGATTATTTCATTTCTGAAGGATTTTGAACTATTCTTTTTCTGTCTCTCCCTCTCTTTTTCTCCTCTAGTTTTTCCTTCCCCTTTCTATTTTTTTGAAGTACAGTGGTGTACAACACTGAATTACTGGCTTAGGGTATTTAGAGATAGCTAATACATTGTGTTTTGTCTGGGATTAATCTTGGTGTTTGAATAACATGGAACTGTAATTATAATGTATTCAGCCAATGTCTCTGCCTTGTTCCTGTCATCACTAGGTCAGTTATTGAATAAGAAACTTTGGTCCTAAATATGATCAATTTCTTTACCTGTGCTTCCAGACTGTTTCTTCCTATACCTTTTTATTATTTTGATTTTTTTTCCTAAATTATTTCAAAGATTTGCCAAAAGTTCCAAAAATTTAGGACAGAGGTTCTTATATTTCTGTTTAATCAAAGTAGGCTAAAACTGAAGCAATTCTGAGAAACTCAATAAAATATTTAATGCAAATTAATTCTGGTGGAACTAAATCTTTAAAGAAACTCTAATTCCTACTACTAGTGAAGGAAAAAAATTCAATCTGAATAAAAAACCCCAAGAAGATGTCAAACCACTAACTCTGATGCATGAGTATGCTTGGGTTTTTTATCATACGCATTAGGTGATTGTCGCTGTTGAGCGGCTAGCTGAGGAATGACCCAAGGTTTCAGATAAGGAAAGAGAGAAGAGAGCTTTATTGTTTTGAATTCCATATATATAGAGTTTACAGAGGTGCTCCAGATTGGTCAGCCCGAGACCTCCCCCTAGGCCCAATTGGCCAAGCCCGAACTGACCCAATCCGGAGAAGTTGTTTGCAAAACATCCAAACTTTATCTTGTTTATGAAATATAGCAAAATGTTCCCACGGGAAGGACCTGTGCTAGCCACAGGTGATTATTAAGCAAAACCTCTTCTGTTTTCTAAGATGCTCCCATTCCTGCAGTGAACTTGAGCTTTAATATTCAGAGACCAGCATTTGCACATGAGTCAGTGAGATGCAATCAACCGTAGTAATGTTTGGACAGAGTTTGCTGTACCTGGTACAATGGGCTTACTTATTTTCCTGACATGCTGCTTTCTGTATTGAAGTAGTGTCCAGTAGGAATCAGCATTTCATCGTTGGTTTCACTTGCTGAAACAAGCAAACCAAAAAGGCATCCTATTCTATAGATTATGGGATCTGCTTTAGAGTAAATTAAAAAAAACTGGCAGAAAGTTGGAGTCGTAACCGAGGTTAAGCACTATAAGTGTTTTTTTTTATTGGAAAAGAAAAGAAAATAACCTGAAAGTAGCTTTTTTATAACACAAGAGAACAGACACTGATGCTTGCAAGGTGTTCTTATTTGTGAGGCAGCCAAACACTCAAAGGAACATGCCAGTGTTCAAGAGATTATTGCAGGACAAGGAGCTGTGTAATGATATTCATATCCAGCATGAATAATTTTGTCTTGTGTGAGAAATGCAAAAAGAGTTAGAGGTTAGAATCAAGATGTTTAGGCAATTGTCACCTGTCCCTAAGTCTTGACAGGTGCATTTCAGGTATTGTGGGATAGAAGGCTCTGAGATGCTAACAGGAGACCTAGGACCACAAGATAGACACCTGATAGAGCTTGCTGGAATAATTACAGTAAAACACATTCCCAGAAGCATGTTGGATTCAAACCCCAGAAACATAATGGAAAGATGGAGGTCTTTTTGGTAAGGTTTTAAAAACAGACATACATTCAAACTTGCAGAAATGTTGTCATTGACTGCAATGAGTCTGGAATTTTATCACATTTTTCTCTGCCATGTTTCTAAAAGCCATGTCTGCCTGACAAAACAGCTGTATCTATTTTATTTTCAATATTTCTTCAGGGGTCTGTTGAAGGCCTGCCAGAAATACTCAGAGTTGCATCTCAGAGCTGTGTAAAAACATGTGAAAAGCTTTCTTCTTTCATTGAATTTTTTTGTTTGTTTGTCAGAAAAGGTAGTGCTTTGTGATGATGAATTACCTGAGGTGGTTTAAGCCTGTTTGGATCTCTTGTCAGCTCACCCACCTAAACTCGCAGTAGCCCTTTTTGCTGAGGATGCCAGTACTTCCCAAGTCTCCTGGGAAACCTGAGTCACAAACAAGCTCATTTTCCCCTAGGCACTACTTCTAATCTCAACAAATCATCATTTAACCACAGTTTCTGGACACAAATTCCAAAAATCAGAATGTTTTTTGGTGAAGGATTTTTCTGACAAAACCCAAGAAGTCTTCCTTTAGGAAAGCTGGTGCTTTTAGAGGGACTGTCACCAAAAAGAAGCTGAGTAAATACTGGGTTTAGTGCATGCCAGGGGATGGCCCTAGGCAGCATGAGTGCTTTTCCCCACTTAATGATCTTCAGTTTTCTCTCTGGCTCGATTGCCTGCAACACTGTTGTGAAACAGCAGTATAACAAAGACCATGACAGCACAGCTAGCGCTTTTAACTTACAACTGTACCCCATACAACTTCATCCTTCTGCTTTTTTTCTCTTCTGCCAAAAAAAACCCCTGAATAGGCAGAATTAGTGCTCCTTGAGTACCAGTTCACTTGCCTAGCAATTTTATTCAAAAGACAGATGATTCAGTATGTGAAAGAGGGCTAGTAGGGACCTCTGTGTGAGGTCCTTCCTTGGAAGGGTAATCTCATTCCAAAAATCTAGGTGGCTGGAATTCCCTCCCCCTCCCCTTTAATACAAATCCTTAAGTGTTAAGTCAGGCAGAAAATGAGTCTAGTCTACATTTATTTTACTGAATGGCAGTCAACTCCTGCCTAATCTTTCAACATATATTTGTTCAATGGATCAACAGATTGTGTAAGCAGCATGACGGATGGGTTTAGAAATGTGTCGGCTTATGTTTGGTTTGTACTGAACCACTGACCATTTTGTATGTGAATCCATCATAAATTACGTCTCCAGGTTACTCAGTATGAGTGAGGAGGGGAAATCCTTATTCTCACTGTGTTGAAAGGCATCTTACACAGCTGTCAGCCTCCAGAATGGAAGCTGAATCACATCAGTACAACTTTAGCTCTGTTTTTCCAAAGCTGAATGGGTATGGCTCTGCTTTCATAAGTTTTTGCTAATTGCAACTCTACTGCTCTTTGAAGATAACATAAAGCAAAAGGCAAGAATGGTTATTGTCAATTAAATATATAATAATTGGGGAACAAGGATATGACAGGGATTGTGTATGTTATTTAAGGTGCATTTTACAAAACCAAGTAATGACAGAAATATATAAGATTTTTTAAATAATGAAAATACATATTAAAATTTCATTGTTACAACCAATGCAGAAATGACCTGATGAGCTGTATTTATTAACATCTCAAAGAAAGCTTGGAGGGTGCTACTCCAGGCATCAACAGGAGTGTAGGCTGTGTAAATACTTTGCTTAACTCTTCCTAGTCTGAAAATTGATTCTAACATGCTTGTTTGTGACTACTGCCACACTGGGAGATGAAGGAACAGGAGAAAATTCCAGGATCTAGAAACTGCTCTTCTGCAAATAGGCAGAGCTTGTCTGAAGATGACCAAGGAGCAGGGGACATGGAAATGACCAGAGTCCTTCTGAACACCACTTCCCAGAGGCCAGGATGCAAAAATACAATGTCTTCCCCTTCTGGTGATTACGTTGGCTGTGAGTCACTGCATACCCAGAGAGCATAGGCATGTGCTATAAAGCTTCTTTCCCCATATGCATCCCTCCACATCGTCAGGTTAGTGCTTATAAAGGGGGGAAATATGAATAAAAGACCACCCTTATTGTTGCCACCCATCCTTATTTTCAGCTAAAAGTTACGACTTTGAAAATAATTTTGAACAAGAAAGATGCTCGCCTTATCCCAGCTACATTTCTGGAGACAGTGAGCCTCAGACGTGACTCCCTGCAGCCATCCCCAAGCTTGTTTAAAGACGTTTGATGGAGAACTGTGGCTCTGGGAAAAAAGGACAGTGGGAAGAGAGACAGAGAAGACACTCGGCAGAGGACTAGGTTTCTTTATGCAGGCAGTGGGGAGAAATTGAAGGAGTGTGATATTAGCTGCTTTGCTCTTTTAAATGGTTGTGTTCTCATGAAGGCAAGTTTTTGATGTGGGTTTTTGTGGGATTTGTGTTATCCTCTTTTTTTTAGTCTCTTGTGCATTGAGACTTTTTAGGATTGGTAGGAAATGATTGAACTTTTTGTTGTTTGAAAGGCTACACTTCAATGGAAAGCATGCACTGAATGTTTTTTTTTAAAGAAAACACAGAAAAAAAGCTATTTTTGGCAAACAAAGTGCACATAATTATGTTTCAATTAATCCTTTTTTTTCTTGTGTGGTGGAAAGTAAATTTGTCATTTCTCTATGGAATAATGTTTCCAACTTTTAGTTCAACAGAAAAATAATTTCTTTCTAATCACCTCTAAAAATATTTGAATAAACTGATAAATAAAGAAATGAAAAGGAGGAAAGCAGCCTTGAGATTATGAAGACAAAACTAGGAATGAAAATCTGAGCATATCTATAGAACAGGATTTAGGGCACAGAACTGAAAATGAAGCTTGTAGCTGAGAGAGTTGTATGCATGTTATCCTGTGAGCCTGAAACCACTTTTTCTTAACCCTCATCCTCTAAGAAAAAAATGCAACATCTATTCAGTACAGTAATCTCTGGAGTATCATTTTAGTAATTTTACTTACTGTATTTCTTTTATATGGGTCATATAAAAGAAATAATTTCAAATAATCAAATTTCATACTGACTGAAATTCCTCTATCCTCTTCTGTCTTGGTAAGATCTAGTGGGCTTTAGAAACTGCTTCTAGAATACAGTGTTTTCCCAATATTGGCTCAGGGAATAAGATGGTTGTGAATGCCCATGTTTGCTGAAATAAATAATCCCACACTGTCCTTGTGAATACTTTTGTTGTTTTTCCATTCCCTTTTTTAAAAAATGAAGTTGAGTGGAATGGTTTGAGTACCCCCTTATGTACAATTAGAGGTTTCAAATATCACATTCTTGCTTTTATCTTTTGTTTATTTTCAGACCTTCCTCTAGACAATACAGAGTTCCTTTCTTAGCCAAAAACTATGGTATTATTGCCAATTTCTTACTTTTGAAAAAAATAAATTACATTATTAAATCAAAACAAAAAGTCTTCACCCAGAAACAAATGCATAAACTTAAACCAATGCATAAATAGAAATATCAATAGGTATCTTTACTTCTTTTTTTACAGCTCCTGCTTAATATAACATACTGAATACTCTGTCTGTGAATATAAGTGTGATTTAGCAAAAAAATCCACTTCTTCCATGCCCTTGTGTGTATATACACTAAATATCAATGTTGTGACAGAATTACTTGGACATTAAAATTCATAATTTTGTCTCAGGGTGTATCATTTGTCAGGCCAGCAAATTGAAAATTGTAGTACAAGAAATATATTAATCTGCTCATTTGCAAAGTAATACCTTTTGAAGTGTGTATTACTTCTATATCACTATCTTACTAGATAATTTATTATTTGCTGTTGTAATGATTAATTACAGAAATTCAGCTAGAGTATCTGCTGGCCCTCTACCAATACCAAGGGTGTTGCTGTTTGCAACTAAGTCTAATTGAAAATCTGGGGGTTTTTTCAAATATCATGTTATTTTTTCTTTTATTTTTGTTGTTGAAAATATAATTCCTTCTGTTCTCGCATGCTTCAGTCTTCTGTGTCCTCAGGTTCCTCTTCCTAGTGCTCAGAATTCCTGACTGGGTTTGATTGTGGGGATGCTGGAGGGAATACCACTCTGAATACAAGTAGAGCATCACAAGAGAATATGAGCAAACTGGGCAGATTCATCTACAAGAAGAATACGAACATGAAATCTTCAAACTAGAAACTCCATGTAATACAGTTATGAAATGTATTTTTAGAACTTTATTTTTTGTCCTTTGAAAACTTATCTCCATCTTGCTCCTTTCTTCATAATATTTTGAGTAATTTCAAGTGGGAAACAGGAAACTTGCCATGCAAGTCCAACAATTCAAAAGTAGACCTCAAAGGGTTTTTCATTCTGAGCGCTGTACTTGAGGTATGCAAATTACAATTTATTCTCATTCCAGTTACTTTTAAACCATATTATATGGCTGAAGCAGCATGAATCCACTCTTCAAAGTGCTGAAAAAGACTAAGAGAGGATAAACAACAGAAAACCTATGGTGTGTCACACTAATCCGGTCTCCAACCTTGGCAAACGCTTAGTTGTCATTGAGACAGAAGATGAGGAGCTGAGACACACACAGATGTAAACATGTTAGACAATGCTGTGGTGCTCTCTGAGATGCCTTTTGAGTAGTCTTCAAACAAGTCAGACATATAGAGATTCTGACATGCTTAAGCATGGTCCTCCATGCATGTTATGCATTTGCTTCCTGCTGCAAGTAACCAAGAAATTCAGGTTTGGATATCCAGCTCTTCCTCACAGATTTCTTTCTTGAAAAATGTAGTTGGATGTGTTTATTCAAGCCAAAGTCTTCTCCCATGGCTGTTGGCACGTAAGTATTTTTTTTAATACTGTTGGCTTTTAAAAACTAGAAGTTTGGTATTTCTGCCACCCGATTTCTAAATTGTCTTAAACTACCTTTGTTTTATTCTATCAAAAGGATATTTGAACATCTTCTTATCTTTTTTTCTGTCAGCCGCTTAACCGGATTTTTGTCAATACTAGAGACTGTGTGATTAGTAAGAAAAGCTTCAGTGTTCTTTAGTGAAGGAAGATACAGCAGAGCAGTGTAGAGGGACTGGCTAAGAGCCAGTTTGTTTTTAATCATCTGCTAAAGAAATACGTTGCAGTTTTAGATGGTTACTAACATTTCCATATGGAATCATGTTTTGATTAGAGTCTTTCTTTGCTTTTCAAGTATAAATTGGGAAGGTTTCAAGTGGTTTTAGCAGTAGGATCTGGTTTGAATAGAGCCTCAAAATATGGGAGTGGAGTGTGCTAAAACAGAAAAAGCACTACTGGTGAAAAAACAACTGCAAAAACATTTTAGGGAAGAAGGCCACCCTGTGGAAATGAAGTCTTGCAAGGAGCCTTGTGCCTTGCCCTTACTCATGTGCAGCAACAAGATCTCGAGATGCATTACATAGCATGGAAACCCTCCTCTTTGGCCACATGTCTCCAAGTTGTTTCTGAAGTTTTGTTGGCAGGCAGGGAGAGACTGCTCTGGTTCAGGATGTTACTGACCCCTGTTTAAGTGGCCAGGAACTGCTTTCCTGAACAACCTCTTGCAGGCTTTTTAACCGCACTGTCTCTCACTCTTATTTGTCTGCTTAATGACATGTTGCTTACCATCTTTGGTATTGTGCTTGAGATTCACATCTCAAATGCCATGTAAAAGCTAGGTAGCACTAATCTCTGCTGGCAGCTTGTTAAAACGTCGTGGTTTCAGTGATGCATTTGTAACCACTCTAACATAAGATAAATGTGACAGGTGCTAATTCCAAACACCCACGGTACTGAAACTGAGAACAGCTTAGCTAAAGCACTTTGAATTTCTTGAGGACATCTGAGGTCTATGGTTGCAACATCTCAGTCTGCTTTTACCTGTACATCTCAGGCTGCTTTTACCTGCAAAAATAAAATGTTACATTAGAGATTCAAGATTAAATAATACATGTTTATTTTAAAAGAGATTAGGGGAGAAATGTTATGCATATCTTTGGGATCTGAAATGTTTCTTATTCTCTGGACAAAGTGAAGGAAATTGTAGGGTAAGAATAGGTTGATCTCCCCATGGGAAAAGAAATAAAATAATACCCAAGCACCAAGATCCATGCATTATCACATCTTCATTAGTGAGTATCCCTTGCCATGAGATTTTCCTGATGAATCTGTGTCATAGACTCAAGAGGTCCTCATATGAGGAGGAAGCCATTCTGAGGGAGGAAGAGAAAACTGTTCTTCAGCTGACATGTTGACAGAATGAAGTGATGTCCTTTTTTGGTTTGAGTGAGAAGTTCTGTACATAACAGTGCTGAAAGATGTCCCCATCAGTACCCAATGAAAGAAATTACATTTGCAGGGATTTTGCAATTTTGTTTTAAAAATGAGAGAGACAGAGTTGTCAAATTAGAAGAAAGTGCAAGATGTCAACCATGTCCTGAGGAACCACTGAACAAACAAGTATCTTGCTAGTGCTAGTGGCTCCAAGAAGGTGAAAGACAGTATGACAGACAGTAAAAGGTACTTGGGGTGGTGGTAAAACTGTGCAGCTGCAGAACAAGCACGGGACAGTAAGAGAAAAGTGAAGGCCAATAGGTGTGTGGGCAGTCTGCAAACCGCAAGGGGGGGGGTCTCAAGTATACTATGATGGGTTTGGAGGTTAAAACATGATTTGTGCATAACTGCACAAAGAAAAGAGTACAGAGAAACCTCTTTCACACAGGAAAAGAAGGAATCTTGTACTGGGGATGCATAAGTTATACTATGTGAGGCACGTGGGGCTCCTTCAAGATAATGGAACTGTGCAGAATGAGGGATTCCTTTCCCATCATAAAGCTCATACATTGATATTTATAATCCCCCAGCAAGAACAAAATAAGAAGCCTCATCAAAAAGACAGTGATTATGGTATCTTTTCCATTGTTCTTTTAAGCTATTCTATTTTGAAGCGTTTTTCCAGAAACTTGTTCTCTGTGGATATTTAGACATAGAAAAAGCTTTCTGGGTTCCAGATCCTAAACAGTTAAAAGTTTTCTACATAGAGTATAACTACAAAGAAGCAGAGAGAGAGGTAATGACCTTTTATCCTATTTGCCAAAGTTCCACTTAGCCTTGAAATACAGACTATTATCTCTCTCTTTCTGTCTATCTTTTTCTTTTTTTTTTCTCTAGCTCCTAACCCCTTATAATATCCCTAAAGTGGTAGTTTTTTTAATAGGGGTGAGTATTTTCCCTTTGCTGTTTTTTGTTCCAATGAAGTATGTAATTCACATTCACACGTTGTATACTTAGAGCAATTTTCCCTGATGCGCCAGCTGCGTCTTCCTTTGGTTTTTGTTCCTTTGTGTGATATATGGTTTCCGTATTGAAGTTTTAACCAATTTATCTCCGTGAGTCACTAGAAATCAGACCAGCTAAACTCTCAGCATTAAAGTTCACCCAACAGTGACACTGTTTACTGTAACGAAACGTTTAAATGAAATATTTCATTATACAAACCAAGTACAATAATGAGTATGCAAAAATGACAGATCTATCAGTATAGTTTACTTACTTTTATCACAGAATCATATATTATCTTAGGCTGGAAGAGACCTTAAAGTTCATCTAGTTCCAACCCCCCTGCCACACCTTCCACCAGACCAGGTTGCTCAAAGCTCTGTCCAACCTGGCCTTGAACACTTCCAGGGATGAGACATCCACAGCTTCTTTGGGTAACCTCTTCCTATGCCTCTCCACCCTCACAGTAAACAATTTGTTCCTAATATGTGATCTAAACCTACTCACTTTCAGTTGGAAGCCATTCCTCCTTATTCTGTTCACTACATGTTCTTGCAAAAAGCCCCTCTCCTGCTTACTTGGCACTGGAAGGTCACATTTATAGCACCCTGAAGTCTTCTTCAGGCTGAACAACCCCAAATAGGTTATTTTCTCATAGGAGAGGTGGTCCATTCCTCTATTCAGCTTGGTGGCTGCCTCTGGACTCATTCCAATACATCTCTCTCCTTGATGTGCTGGGACCCCAGAGCTGGATGCAGCACTCCAGGTGTGGTCTCACCAGAGCAGAGAGAGGGGGCAGAAAGAATTAATAAATGGTCAAAAAATTACATTTTTCTCTCATATAGCTATTCAAGAATTTAAAATATTGCAAACATTTAACAGTATTCCAAAGTACTTGTTACATTGAGACTAAGCAAAAATTTAGTCCCCTAAAAGGAAAATTATTTGGATTAAAAAAATCTGAGACATAACTTGATACAGTACAAGGCAGTGAAAGAGCATTGAAACTCTTCTGCTTATGTTACGCTCACTTTGAAATTGTGTGGTTCATGCGTAACTCCTCATTTCACATGGTTTCTAATTATAAAGTTAATGGGAGGAAGAGAAATGTTTTTCCTCAAATGTGGTATCACAGCGGAAGTCCTCAAGGTAGATCCTGTATATCTGGAAAATCAGCCTTCTGGCTGACTTTTTATGCCTTTCTCTTTAGGAAATACCTTCTTCAGGGTTAAGATTCTGTTTGGAAACTGTATGTCTGAGTGCTTAAACCAACTCTTTTGAGAGGGAAGCCGTACAGTGAGAGGCTATGTCCAGGGTGACAAAAATCTTCCCAATAGATAATTGTAAATAATTTTTTTTGTAGTTCTTTGACCATAGCTGTACGTTTGAAGTATTTTTCCTTTGTACTAAGCTATTTTCCTTTCTGCTTTAATATATATGATTTGGTACTTGTTTGTATAATTCCCCGAAGTTTTATGGTGCAATTAATCTACATGTTGTTCTTGAGCTTAAAGATGCAATTGTTCTGTAATCTCTCCTTTCTCTTATTCTATTATTTGCAAGTCTGGGAAATGGTCATTGAGTTTTGAAATAAGCAATGGAACATGACCATCCATGGAAACTCTCTCGTGTAGCATCAGAGTTATCAAGGAGACAGATGATGTATGACTGTACTTTTCAAGTTGTGGGATTTTAAGTTTTATGACTTTGGCTGTGGACTCTGCTGCTGACTCTGTGCAAACAGCTTAATCACTCTGTGCCTCTATAAAATGGTTGTAACAATTCCTTTTTGCATCAGTGTTATGATGAAAATGAAGCAGTGCTCCTAAGTGATGGGTGCTGTGGCTGTAAGGTCAGGCAGTGAAAGCTAATCCGATTGCATCCTGATTTGCTGACAAATAGTTATTTAACAGTAGTCCTTGAATTTCTATGCATTTTATGCCCATTTGGGTACAGGGAAAGTAATATAGCTGTAAATCCATGGCTAACATGGTTTGTAAGTGAGGGAGAGGGAGGGAAACACAGGGGCAGCTCCTCAGGCTGCATGGAGAGGAGAGTACTGATGAGTCATGTCTAGGCAAGGATGAAATGTGTGCATCTCCCTCCCCAAACTTGGATTTATTTTTATTGTTTGGGGCCTTGCAATAATTTTGATCTCTTTCCTTTTGGCAGTGCTTGTACTTCTGAGTAATGCCCATCACAGACATACGATACTAAACACCAAAATTATGTTGTGACTGATTTTAGCTAGCCCTGAATATTCTCATCTCCCACTGATGTCCACCACTGGATGTAAATCAGCTTAGTGCCAGCTGGCAGCTTTCTCATCCCCTCTTGGATGCACAATGGACAGCAACAGTGGAGCTGAAAGCATAAAGACTTTCAATTGCAGAAAATAAACTGGGACCAGAGTATGTAACTGGGTGTCTCTGCCTCACAGCGAAGTGACCCCAACCATGAGGTGACTGCTACTAAAAACACCCCTTCTCATGGATAGCATACTGATTGCACCAACTTGTGAGCAGCTGTGAGAAGCCTCGAGGAGGGGTACCCTCTACTCCCCAAGGGAGCCAGGGGGGAATCAGTAGTCCAGCCAGATGAGCTAGATATTTCCTTCTGAGAGCTGAGCTGTGCAAATCAGCTGCAGATCCCCCTGGTTGTGGTAGTGCTGCTGGCAGACCCAGTGCTGGCTGCCTGAGCTGCAGCTGGTGCTGCTGCTGGCCTTCCTTGAACCAACTTGCCTGGCTAAAATCTGCCTCTGCATTCACACTCAGACAGGGTGACCCATCAAAAGGTCCAAGTTTCCCCTTGTATCAGGTGCCTACTCATCTCTTAGCTGCCTTCACCATTCAGACACCCTTTAGGCAGAAATAAAGAACGTAGCAAGGCTGTGTTCTGACCACTGTGTTAAAATTCTAATGTTGAGAAGAACAAATGGACCCATGAGAGAATTCAGGAACGTGAATTGCACAGAAAATACCATGGTTTTCATGTGATAATAGTTTGTCTACTGCAGACATAAGATGGTAAAGTTGGTCCAAAAGTCAAAATTCTAGCTTTCTGAAATGAGTAGAAGTTCCAAAATTTCCTACAGAAAGAAAAAGTAAATATCTTATAAAACAGCTGGTGCCTTTACTTCAGAAAAGTCTAGATGAAATGGGGTGAGAGGTCAAGAGGACAATTTAGAAGTTAGGTCTACAGTTTTGGTCTGCCTTCAGTTCCTGTGGTGTCATAAAGTGTTTGTGGTCCTGGCTGGAGAGTTTACACGGACCTCTTGATCTGTGGCAAGTGGTAAGGGACATCCTTGGCCACTGTGGGCTGTGCAGATCAGCCATGCAATCTGCAAAATGGCTCACTGGTTGTTTTGGTCAGTAGATTCAGTGAGAATTCAGGGGGTCTTAAGGCTGGGAGCTCCATGCTCCAGTACTGTGTGTAGATATTGAGAAGTGTTCAGAAATAGCCATCAGTTTTAATAAATGGCAAGAAAACTTTTAGCTCTTTTGGTGGTTTATGTAGCAGAAAATTCATCAGGAAATTTCTGAACTAGACCTACCATGCAGTTTTCATACAGAAATGACCTCAAACAGTGCAGATACTCCTGACAAATAATGTACATGAATGTGATGAATACTAGACATAAAGTGACCAACAAATATATGACATGTTACATTTTTCTGGAGAAGATTTAGACCTGTCTCTGATATGCAAATTCTGAGCAGGATTAGAATTAGAATTAATTACACTTATTTTAAATGGTGATAATGCACCCTTGGGGACTAATGTCAGAGAATTAAACCTCACATCTTATCTGAGCTTCATTTGCTATCCTTATTTATGCTTCTTCCCTTCAGCTACAGTGTCAGAAAATAACTCATGCTGCGAGGTGTAGCCTTTGTGTTTGGTTGTAGCACAGGGTGCTTAGATTTTACAGGATGCCGTGTAGAAATACCATGCCAATGTAGTGACTACAGATGGGGAAAAGGCTAAGGCTTTCTTTGCCTCAGTGTGTGATAGTTAGGGGACCCAGCCCCCTGAGCAGGAAGACAGGGATGGGGAGTATAATGAAGGCCCCATAATTCGGGAGGAAATGGACAGTGACCTGCTTGCCCACATGCACGCTCCCAAATCTACGGGGCTGGAATAGATCCACCTGAGTGTACTGAAGGTGCTGGTGAAAATGCTCACTGAGACATGCTCCATCATTTATCTGCAGTCCCAGCTATAAAGGGAGCTCCCAGTTTGACTGGAGGTTGGCCAATCTTATTCCATCTGCAAGAAGGGCCAGAAGGAGGATCTGGGGAACTACAAGCCTGTCAGTCTGTCAGTTCCAGGAACAGTGGTGGAGCAGATCACCCTGCTCATCATCACCTATGTCACCATACATAGGACAACCAGGGAATCAGGCCCCACCAGCAGGGCTTTGTGAAAGGCATGTCCTTTTTGACCAGCCTGGTCTGTTGTGACCACATAACTTGCTCAGTAGAGGAGGGAAAGGCTGTGGATGTGTCTACAGGCACTTCAGTAAAGCCCTTGATACAGTTTTCTGCGGAATTCTCCTGGAGAAACTAGGTGCTCCTGGCTTAGACCAGTGCACTCTTCACTGAATTAAAAACTGTCTGCATGGCCTGGCCCAGAGAGGGCTGGTGAATGGTGCTGCATCCATTTGGCAGCCTGTTACCAGTGGGGATCCCCAGAGCTCAGTGTTGGGACCAGTTCTGTTTAATATCTTTATCCACAAGCTGGATAAGTGTCCTTTCAGTCAGCTTGAAGATGATACCAAGTTGGTGGAGTGTTGATCTGCTGTAGGGGAGGAAGGCTCTGCAGAGGGATGTGGAGAAACAGGTTGAGAATAACAGTACAAGATTCAACAAGGCAAGTGCCTGATCCTGCACTTGAGTCTCAACAGCCCCAGGCAGTGCTACAGGCCTGGGGAAGAGTGGCTGGAAAGCTGCCTGGGGAAAACTCTGGGGAAAGCTGCCTGGGGGTCCAGCTGAACGTGGTCCAGTACATGCCCAGGTGGCTGAGAAGGCCAATGGCATCCTGGTTTGTATTAAACAGAATGTGGATAGTGGGACTAGGAAAGGGATTGTCTCTCTGTACTTGGCACTGGTGAGGCCACACCTTGAATCCTGTGTCCACTTTAGTGCCCCTCATGACACAAAAGACATTGCGGTGCTCAAGTGTGTTCAGAGCAGAGCAAAGGAGCTGGGGAAGGGTCTGGAGCACGAATCTTACAAGGAATGGCTGAGGGAGATGGGTTTGTTTAGCCTAGAGAAAAGAAGACTGACAGGAGACCTTATCAGTCTCTAAAACTACCTGAAAGGAGGGTGTAATTAGGTGGGAGCTGGTCTCTACTCCCAGTAGGAAGAAACTGGATGAGAGATAATGGCCTCAAGTTGCTCCAGGGTGGGTTTAAATTGGATAGCAGGAAAAATTGCTTCACAGAAAAGCTTGTCAAGCAATGGAACAGGCTGCTCAGGTAGGTGGCTGAGTCATGGTCCCTGTAAGTATTTAAAAGATATATAGACATGGCACTCAGGGACATGGTTTAGTGGTGGACTCGGTAGTGCTGTTGTAATGGCTGAACATGACAACTCCTCTAATCTGCATAGTCCTCTGCTGTATATATGTACTGGTGGATATTTCTGAATTGCACAAGAAGGGTTGTGGCTTGGAGGAGTGCTGAATCATCTGAGGTACAAAGAATAAATTAAAACATTGAAAATATATTTACATGTTGCTGAGGGCATTCTGAGAAAAGACAATTTTTATAAGCAGTTGATCATCCAACCATGAAAGTTAAAGATAGAAAAAGTGATAAGAATAGACATAGTATACATTCTTACTGCTTCAGGATTATCTTTTTCCCTTGGCAGATGTGGCTGACTAGCTCTTCTTTTCCCAAAACCTAATAAGCATTGGATTCAGCTAGTATATGAGGACTAAACCAAGCAATAAAATTATAAGTTTGGGATTAATTTTTAGAACTAAATCAAATACCCATATCTTATCCACCATTCATAAATAAACTTACAGTTTATATTGTGATGCATTGTCTTTAATTACATGATTCTGTAGTTCCAGCATATAGTGATTTATTGTAAATGGTCATTGAATTTATAATCTGGTGGATACTTAGGTAATGGGCTATAGGTATCTGAGATGGCAGCTTTCTTTAGTTAGGGCTATCAGTATTTGGCTTTTTACTGAACTGCATACCAGTTTAATAGGGAGTATTAAGTAGATGGAGGGACAATATCCATTATGGATTAAAAAACCCACACAAAGCGAAGAGTGAATCTGACTGATGCTGATATAATTGTTTTTCTGGATGGAAAAGAAGTCTTAACAATGATGGAGGCAAAAAGAACAGTCAGACATCCAATGCATTCATTCACATTTGCAGATATTTGTTATTATATCTTATAAAGGACATCAGGTGTCATTTTGCTGGAGGCACCAGACCTTCCTGAGCATATTTGAATTCTAAGAATCAGATTTTAGATTTTATTTCATTGACCAAAATGTGAATGATCTTGTACCTGAGGTTATAAGTTTTAGAGAATAAGAGGTACAAGAATTGTACCTGTCGCTGATGTTGCAAGAATAGTTATTTTAAAAATTCACAGCTGTATATATCCCCCATTTACACACACAGTTGTTTAATCTGCCAAAAAATAATGGCAATAGTCAAATACATAATGTTACAGAAAAAAAGCTAAATAGTAACCTTTATCCTCCTACAAACAGTGCAACTGTAATACCCTTTGTGAGTAGACATTTCATACTGCAAAAGGATATTTCTGCAATAATGCCTGGCAGATGTTTTTGATTGCTCACCTCTGTAGTCACCAGCACTGAACTCACTTCTTGGATAGCCTGAAGGTCAAAGATCTCTCACTAAAGGTTAACACCTGAAATCCAGTTTTGACAAGATGTTGCAACATATTATTCTGTCCAATCCCTCTTTCCCGTCTCTCATCCCAGGAGAGCTCTCAGCTGTGCAAGCCATTGTAGTGTACTGGAGCCAGAGAAGTTTCTCCAGTTTACAACAGATTATCTGTTACTCCTGTTTTATGCTATTCTGTCTTGCATTCCATCAGTTTTTGTGCCCTATGCTCACTCTATTGGTATTTCTATTTCCATTCAGGTGAGAAGAACAGTTGGTCTGCTTTTTGCAGTTTTACTTTCAGTAATGGAGTACTCATGCATGAGAACTTAGGACCTATTTAAATTGCAGTGAAAGAAAAAGAATATTTTGTATTAATTAAATATTTAAAAAATTATATGCCTAGTTTTCTATTTTTTGAGGATAAGTAGAAAAGATCCTTTTTGCAGGCAAAATCAAATTTAATTTTTAAGTGGAGACTTAGAATTTTTTTTAAATAACAGGGTTCTTGTACTTACATTCCTAGTGAAGTTCATTATCTTTCCTGCAAAATAACAAAAGGGAGCTATTCGCATTGTATGAGAAGGCATGATAGCTTAAGCCAAAAACCTCTTTGCACTGAGACCTATGACTAACATGGCAGCATTACTTAGAGCTGATCCTGTCATTTCTTATAATCTTTTCCTTCCCACTACCAGGTAGAGTAACCAGGGCTGTTTTTACTGCCTTCTGAATCTAGAGTTGTTGTCTGATGTGTGATATAACATCTTAGAGATGAAAAAAAGTCATGTTTTGGGATTTGATGGCTAATCGACCTAGGAAAACAAATCTATAGTCCTTCAGCATAGAGCTTTTAACAGGCCTTTAGTGCTCATTCAGCATGGAATAATCTTGTTGTTTTTCCACCCACTTGGATTTTTATCACTCCAAACAGTAGACTTTGCAGAAATATTATATATGCTGAATAATGCCATATGATACCACAGTAGCTGTAGAGAAGGAGAAAATGAGGGTGAGATATTGCATTCTTTTTCTCTTCTCTACAAACTTGGCTATTTAACAGATGCTTGGCCTATCTAGCAAACATGAATGAGACCTTCTTGGACTGAGGAATAGTGAGGATGGTTACAAGAAAAGTGTGCTTGTATCTATGTATCTCATTCTTTTAATAGGATTTCCTTAAGCATAAGAAAGCGTCAAACCTTGAGCATGTTGTCCAACTGAGCAGTGAGCTGATTGTGGGAGCATGGTTAGTACCCCCGTGATTTAAGGCAGATGGAAGAATTATCACTTTAGCATTCTTCAGGATGGCTTGTAAATTTCCTCTGGCAATCACTCAAATGGACATGTATGAAAAAACGGGCATTTGTTTCACTTAGGAGACTTTAGGGACGTCTACCAACATGGTGATAATTGGCAGGCATGTGCTGTCATTCAGATCTGCGCCATGCAAACCCACTTCCTCTGGGAAGATCTGTTCTCAAGAGACACATCAGAAACCTGTTGATAAAAGGAGCACTGAACTTTCCTCTGGTACACATGGTTGATGGTTATTTAATTTCAGTTATACTGTGCCAGATCAACTAGCAGAGAATTTGGCCTGAAAGAGAGACTGTGTTTTATGCAAACGGACTTTTTGCTATGATGCATTGCAGGGGCTGCTACAGAAGGGTGAAGAGGACTCTTTTTTCTCACTTTCACTGTGATGAACATCCTACATGTTATAGGACCAGATTTGCGTAGTACAGAGGTGAAATATGTTATCGCTTTTTGGGGGTTATCATTGCCAGAAAGTTAGATGACTCACAAACTGAAACTATTTTTTGCTAGAAGAGTCAGCTGAATATGTGAAACTGCTCCTTCTAATCCCTTTTCAGGGGATTTGATAGATAGATGGACAGTAATGCACTGGAAGGAATCCTTGGTAATTCATATAAAGGAATAAAACCCTCTACTTTATTTAGTAATGTTATGACTTGTAATGCTTTATAATAATGCTTTATGATATTTAGAGCAGCTGCCTATATATAGTATGTACTGTACGGTATAAGTTGCTTCCAACATCAAAACTGAATTTCTTGCCAAAATCTGAAATGTAAAAGATCATATATTTTTAAAAGAAGAAGGAACCTTTAGATCATATATTTTAATATGCACCAAATGGGACACTGGTGTTCTCAACATTTTCTATGCAGTTTATTTTGTACTTAAATATTCTAGAAGTTTGGGAGGACAAAAAGATAAATGATCATATGAGTTGAAGTTTTTCATAAAATCAGCACAGCAATCTTTTGCTTGAAGGGATACTGCTAACATTTAAGCCTGTCTATAGTTGTAAATGGATGTGAATTTATATTGACTGTAAATAAATGTTAGCAGAAAAATGACCTACTGATAGGTCATTTCTGCTACTGACTTACTGAATCATACCTTTATATGATTCAGTAAATTATTGTACATGTAAGTTGTCTGATATAGCAGCTAAAACAGGTTCAACACCAAATCACATCTTTACAAAATTTCTAAAAATATTAATTTTTAAATTACTAAATATCTACTGTTGTTTTTATTCTTTACTATGAAAACATATTTATGTTGGCTACACTTTTCTAATTGTCATGCAAATATAGGAAGATAAGTTTCAAATGGAGGCATGTGGCAGAATGGAATTCAAATATACTGCACAGTGGTGTACGGAGATGACAGTGGAAATTTTGCTTCTCTGTAAAAAACCCACATAATCTATCCCATGTGATGTGATGATACTTGCTGCAGAAAGTATCTTATGTGCTGCAGGAACTAATCAAAATTTCTATTTTTTTCTAACTTAAAAGGAATCTGGTTTTAGTGTCATTATTATGTGCTAAGTTACGAGTTAATACCAGCTCTCAATCCCCTACGCTCCCTCCTGTTTTAAAATCAAAGCTCCTGAAGTGGGATCAGACTGTGCTTTCTGCAAACATATGTCGCTTTTGTTGGTCCTGCTATATTTAGTAGAAAACAACCTTCACTTTAATTCTGGCAGTTGGTTTGATTCTGATCTTACATTAGAGTGTCTGATAATTTTGCTGGTGTTAACATTTTCACCATGTAGTGGGTAGATGAGAATCCATCCATATCTGTTGTTATATGGCTCTTGAGAAGACAAGGTGCCTAATAAATGCCTACAACAAACCTTCATTCTCTGAAGTGTTATAGTGCTCTAAATGGACAACCTGTGCAATGCATAGTTTGGCCTGGTATTTATGAATGGCAATGTAAATCAGGACATAAGAGGCTCTGGTCCTTTTCCAGCCATGTTGATGGTTAGGTAAAATACAGATCTTTTTCCTCCACACTGTAAACTGCAAACACAGCTGCAAAATATACACAGTCAAATGCCAAGGAACTAATAAGATTTTGCTTTCCAGAAATATAAATAATTTAATCAGATTAATGACATTGTTCTACCTGAGGGATTCTATAATTAGTAGATTATTGAAGCAGCACACAAGTTATCTACCATTAGCACCTGGAGGAATTCCTGTTGTCTTAAAAAGTGGAATCAAATTATATGAATATTCCTGTCATGCAATCTGTAAAGATAATAAGCCTCTGGCATTTTGTAAGCTATATAAATCCATGGATTTCACATTAAATATTTAAAACACAGGAGGTGTTATTTTGTTAGAATACTGATAAAAATAGTTCAGCCATTACAGCTGCCTTTTCCATTTGGTAAATCCCTCTTTGTTTGATTTGCTTTCAAGCCTTTTCAATTTGTTGGGGTTTTTTTGGTTTTTTGGGGTATTATTGTTGGTTTGGTTTTGGCTTTTTTCAGTTGGTTTTTGTTGTTGTTGGGGGTTGTTTTTTTTAAATTGTTACATTTTTCCAGTTCTTCTGGAGGTGTCTTTTGGACTTTCTATGATAAGCACTCAAAATATTTTTACAGATGTTTTATCCTTGTGATACAGAGAGCATATTCAAGCCAGGGGTATAAACAGATATGAAGCAGGAATATTTTTTTGCACACCAAAGAAATATTGCTTGAAATATTTCAAAAAGGGTGTCTTTCTTCTGAATATTTACAAAGCAGATGCTTCTTCTCTGATGTGTCCTCCCTTCTAAGAGTTTGTTTGGCATAATACTGAAGATGGAACTCATCAAGGTCAAATATACATTAACATATCATAATAAAAATGTTGAATAATTCTTGAATAATAGCGGCCATGGGGAAGATGACTGGTGTCTGAATAGACTACAGACTTCAACTGAGGATTTTAAAGATGATAAAAATATGATGACTATTTGTCTGAAAGTGACCTCTTAACTGTTTCAGTCATCTGGCAATTTAAAGTGAAAAACTTTGTTGGTAAAAGTCTCTCTGCTTTTAATGGATTGCCATGTCAGGCTGGAGCTGCAACCAGGATAACTGATGACCTTTGAAGTCCTTAGAATAAATTATGATTTGTATGCAAGAGATGATAATGCAGTTAAAAAGATTTATGTAATAGTTCTTCAAAGAGCTCAAGGAATTAACACAGGGTCATAAATTAGTAGGATTTACAAGTAAGAAATTACTTTACTGTGAGAGCCCTTTTCATCCCATATGGTTTTGCCTCCAGGCACTTGCTGATGTTTAAATGAAGAGATACCTGATGAGCCCTCCAGGCAGCTGTGAAATTACAGGGCCACCTGTGTTGTTAACAGCCCATCCAGCTTTAATAGCAGCCAGGTACTTCTCTTGTAGAGAAGTGAGCTTCTACTTGTAGGACATGTGTCATAACCTTGTCACAAAGTATTTTTAGACCTCAGGCTAAATGACAAGCTAAAAGCCACTTTTACTCTTTTTCGCTTTATGGGTGGCCTAAGTAAATCCTTTCTAGCTGTTCTAAAGTGTATTAGCACTCCACAGGACTTGTCCCTATCAATGTGTAGATATTTCTCAAAAAAAATCACATATAAAGTTTTAAGAGTGGTGCTCAGGAGATGCTTGATGCCTATGGAGCAAATGCTTGATCATTTTTGATATTACCATGAGTGATAGTAGATATTTTTCAGTATTTAACTAGGAAGATACAGACTTTCAAGGATGGGAAAGAAAGGGGCTTCAGTAATGGTACCTGAGCAGTATTTCGTCTCGGGAGAGAAGTATTGCATCCATCTCCTCAGCGCAGTCTCACAAAAAAACAATAGAGGAAGGATGTCTCTTTCCCCTCTGCCCCCTACCTCCCTCACATGTTTAGTTGGAAATTTCCCTACAATCACTTCACAGCCTCTTTCACTGAGGGAACCTTTCTTAAAGTATGTGCTGATTTTCTGGTGAGGACAGACACATGAAAGCCTGAAGCTTTAAATGTTCTGAAGTCTGAGAATTGTGTTTTGGGGTTTTTTAGCAAGCTAGAGAAACAGGCACTGTTTGAGAGGTTTGGATTGATATATTCTATCAATAGTATTCTCTTACACACTTTAAAATGTTCATAAAACATGTACCATTCTACATTTTCTTTTCTTTACCTTACCTTTTAAAAAATGATATTGTGGTAATCGTAAAGCTAAATGAAACAGAACTAGTTCTAGACTCATTGAAGTCTATTATTTCTTGCTCTCACTAAAGTAGCAATGAGATTTTCCTAGATCAACCTATACATTTATGTTATTTTGATCTCCCTTTCTCTTAGCCTGAGACTTCAATATCTAATTCACTGGCACGATGAGACTAAGGGACTCATGTCCCACTCTCCCAGTCCAAGGGAAATTAAGATAGGTTTAAATACCAAGGTACAGATTTTGCAGTCCAGTAGAAATGCTGGTGCTTTTGAAAAATAAATTTTTTATTAAAAAAAAATAAAAATCAATCTTTTCAGTTTATCTAGAAGTAGATGTATTTATATAGATTCTGGCAAAGAGAAATAATAAAACAACAAACTTATTACATCTAGAAAGGAAGATCATCTATATTTTGGCAACAAAATTCTTTACAAGCAAAGCTGAACAAAATTTCTTTCCTCTTAATTTTTGCCCTCTTTTTTCTTTACTCCACAAAAATCATTTAGAGCACACACTCACATGTCTACAGACATACTCTTAGAAGTATGTCTGTAGCTAAATTTTAATTTGATGATATCATATGACAAGGTAGGGTCATCATATGTATTGTCAAGGGCAAAGAAATTCATGTCAGATATCCAAAATTACTCACATTTTTGTGGATCCCAGTGCATAACTCTGCTTCTCACCCTCCTGCCTAAGTAGCTATAGAAGATGTTGTAAGCTCTAAACCAAACTTAATTCACCTTTTCATGCATTTACAAACTGTTTGTAAAGAAAATTGAGTGAAAACATCACTTTTTTCTTTCATAAGTAGTAATTTACCTGACCTGGGTCAGCATGTTGTTTAATGCAAATGTGGAAGAGTGTGAAGACCATGATTCCTGATGATTTTGGATGCTGATAATATAAAACCTGTTTCTTGCTGCAAAGCCTGTAATTTTGCATCTGAAGAAATAAAAATTGAAGGCTAATTTAAAGGAAAAATATATGTACCTCATTAAAACTTATTTCAAACGTGATACAGAGAGGATGAAGTTTGGTGAAATGCCAAGTATTTAATCAGGGCAAATTAAACAACGCTGTTTTATCAATGCTTCTAATTCTAGTTGAATGAGCTTTGGATGCATCAGTGAAGTGGGCTCTGACTATCTGTCTTAGTTCATTCCTCCACCACTTGGGCTTATTAGCTTACTGGTTAGATAAGCCCTCTTGTTACATCTACGGCTTGCATGCAATTACTGGCTTTCCTTTCCTCCAGTTAGCCAAAGATTGAGATAAGGTATTTCATGCTCTTCTCCTACTCTGATTTCTGAATCTGCTAATTCTCATTTAAGAATTTTCAGACTTTGTAGGAGAAAGTGAATTAGATATGATTCTGCAGCTATTTGTCTGTGTCTGCGCACAAGGATGTATTTACACACTGTCCTTTCTCCTAAATTTTGTCTCAGTAGCCTGCTTATTGATAAAAGGGCCAGATTGCCATCTGGCTTTATTGGAATATCTGCTTCATAGCTTTGTTGATAGAACTATCCTCAAAAGTAATTTTATACCTGTAACTTTTTTTTCTGTGCTCCAATGTCCAGTAACCCAGCCATCCCATTTCCTGTTGCATGCTGGCAGTAGTGGATGCTCTAGCTCACCCTGCCAAAGATACAAGGATACAGCACTTCATGCATGTGATATGTGTAATGAACCATGGTATCAAGCTGAGTCAGACCTCTGGGAGCAAGGAAACTGTGATGCCACTTTCAGGCTTTAGCTCATACTCGATCACTTAGCTGTGATACAATAGTTTGCAATTTATTTGAGTCTTAACTGCTGTCTTTGGCCTAAGCTCCGTGCTAGCTGGAGCCTGTTACAAATTGTTGGGTGAGGGAGGGCTGATGCTTTTCAGCAGCACAGTCACATGTGTGGCCATCCCATGTAGTTAGTTGCTGGGTGTTAAAGTGGTGTCTGTATTTTCTCTTCAGCTGTCGAAGGGTTGAAGCATGTTTTTGATCCAAGTCCCTGGCATCTGTTCCTGACCTTTGACTTGTATCTTGGCTCTGGCTTACAACCCTTGGATCATACCCTGGCTCTGGTTTCTGCCTCTTGGCAGCTTGTTTGGTTCCTGTCTTTGGCTTCAGCCTTGGCTTGTGTTCTGGCCCTGGCTCCAGACCCTTGGCTGTTAGGTGGGTTCCAGAATTTCAGTGTTTTTCCCTGTTCCAGGCTTCGGTCTGAATTGGCTGTGCCCTTGTCTCCTGCAGTGAATGGTCTGCAAACATTTAATAATAACACTGGGATTGTGTACAACGGAAGAAAATGTAATTGTTGAGGAAACTTATCTCTGGATGCTCATGCTCCATCATCTGTCCGTGAGATTCACCAGAAGGAAGTCTTGCAAAGAATGAGGCGCTCTTCTTAGTAAAGTCTAAAACTGACAAATGTTTTCACCTTGCTTTTTGAAGCAGGTCTGCACACCCAGTCTAAATGCTGGTTTACATATATAGTAAAGATTTATGTAGATAGGGAAGGTGAAAATGAGTAATTTTGGTGTCCTGGAATATAAGCATGGACTGTAAACATTTTCTACAAAGCAGAGATATTGTAAAAAAGAACAACCAAACAAAAAAACCCCAAAATAATAATAAAAATGATAATAATAAAACAAACAAACAAAAACCCCCCAACCAACCAAATTAAAAAAAAAAACCAAACCCAAAACAAAACGAACCAAACCAAACCACCAAACAAAAAAACTCCACAAAAACAAAACAAAACAAAATCCAAAAAGCCTCAGGAGAAAAACAAAACCAGAAAAAAAAACAAATCAGAGAGGAAAAGGGAGTGTTTACTTCTAAAATATTTTCTTGAATTGTCCAAGTTTCTTAGCTTTTTGATATAGAATACAGTAAGAGAAATAATGAAGGGAACAAGATTTTTGATTGAGAGGGCAATTTCTTCTGTATATCATCAGTTTTTTGAAATTATTTTTTATTAGTGTGATGTGAAGTTTGACCTTAGAAGACCTTAGATCACGTGGACCTAGAACTTAATCTGACCTGATTTCTGAGGAAATCTGATCTTCAGGGAATTGGCTTGCCCTCTAGTACATTGCCAGCCAGGAGCCCAGGGTATGCAAGAGAAGAAAATAAATGCTTGAGGAAAACTAAAGATACTGACAAAAAAATCAACCTACTGGAGATTTTTCAATGTCTGTCTGCAGAGTAAGGTCTGATTTTGATTTCTAATTTTGTAAAATTTACAATTTTACAAAAAATTGTAAATTGTAAACCAGTATGACTTCACCTTCTTCTGAGATCACCTAAATCAGGAATAGCCTCATTAGTCAAACTGTCTGGTTCCAGACCATTCTAGCTCTCATTTTCATGTGTACAATATGAAGAATGTCTGAAAATTATGTTGGAGATTTTTCTCAGAAGAACAAAACAATCAAAATTAAAACACCACAACCCCAACCAAAATACACAGGCTTTTGACAAGGTTGTAGATGGAACAGTAGAAAGAAGGAAAGGAAAGAAAGAATTTAGTGAGTGGGAGATGAGAGGGGCCCTAACTTCCTGAGAGTGTACTAAGCTTGGCAAATCTTCCAGGAGTGCAGCAGACAAAGGACAGGGGAGATGGTGGATAGCACAGGAATGATCTAGAGGGCTTAGAACAACAGGAGACACAAGGCTTGCATCTAAATATTAGAAAGAACACAGTTTTCTCACAGGAAGAATTTAGTGCATGGATTTAATTACACTTCAGGAAAGCACTGAGTGTTTCAATTGTGCTGGAAAGAAAAACTAGTGAAAAAGTGGCTGATTTGTAGGATACATATTACTTCCTCCCATGCCAAAAATTAGTTCCATTGAACTCAAACCCCTCTAGAATATGGATACTTTATTTTCTTTTCTTTGTGTCCAGTTGATGCCAAGAAGGGACCTGTTTTTTAACAGGAGATACTATTAAACACTTACATTTAGACTGATTGTGTTTGTTTTCTCTGTCATTCCTATCATATTTATTGACCGCCTCAACAGGCAAGCTGTTTTCAAGTCTGAGTCTTGTGACAACACTCCCTCCTGATTTAAGCATTTTTCAACCTAAATATTACTGTACATATTCTGTTTGCTCGTTTCCAGCATCTTGTCTCTGTAGATACCCCTGTAATTCTTCAAGCTTTTAGTAATAGGAGTTGTTTTCTTATGATGCATGTCTTGTTGGTTTAACCTTTGTTACTGGATTTTTTTAGGAGTAGTAGCTTTGTATCAGTCTACTAAGTAGAACTCTGGTAGATGCCTGAATATATGTTATGGCAAAAGCAGACAAGGCAAGTGCAGTGCTGTATGCCTTTTTGGATAGAGGTAGTCAAACATCTCTCTCTGTGAGGAGGTCTCAGACTTTCAACTCAGGGTTTGAACTCAGATGATGAGCTGTACGCAATTCTTACTTGTCTAATAATTCCTGCTTAATTCAAAGTAGATTCCTGCTTAATTCAAAGTCATATTCCAGATTACACAACAATAGTGCCCTTATGTAATCTCTTTTAAATGTCCAGCACAGCAAGTCATCTTGCACTCATTGTGTGGCAGTAATGTACTGTCTTCTTCATAGCTGCAGACTCAGCCTGTCTGTCTAAGCTTCAGCACTCTCTCAGTGGTTGCAGCCAACTCTCTTTTACAGGAAGACACAGGGGAAAAACTAGCAATCATGGTGGGCCTTCTTTCAGTCTTGTTGCTCTTGTTGGGAATTATGTAATTGCCTAGACATAGGGCCTGGACTAGAAATCTAGCTGCACCAACCAACTAGGACTACATACAGCAGCCTTCTGGCTGGCTTTATGCTGTTCTGCTTTGTTTATTATTTGGGAACTTTGCTTATGTTGATGGTTTAGGATATAGCAGCTGAAGAATTAAAAGACTTAACCCCTTTGAATCATTGGTTGCTTTTGGAGGAACCAATTCAGTGACTTTATTACTGGATCTGACTTTTAGCTTCTTTCAGGCCATCAGATTCAAGCTGTCTTTGTCAGCTGTTAGGTCCGAATAATGTTTTTTGGGATGCTGGTAAATCTTGCACAAATCACTTCTTCAGTCTTGTTTTGCTTTCCCCTCTCTGTCCTGTCCCATGGATGCAATGTATTTTGTCAAATCTATATCAAATCTATCAGTCTCTGCTCCTTAGTCATTGCTGCCTATTGTTTTCCCTCTTGCTTTTAGACACCTGGTTGTTTTCTCATCCAAATCAAAGCACTTCCCTGTGATTTAACAGCCGCAGGACATTGTGTTCTTGTAAGTAGGTCAGTGCTTCAAGGGCCAGTGTCACAGAATGATCTCTGAAGTTCATCTATTTCAAACCCCCTACTCAAAGCAGTAACCCAGCTGGGACTAATCCTGCAGATCAGTCTGTTATCTGTGCCTGACAGGTATTGGGTTTGCCCACCCACCGGCCATTAATTTTACCATATATCCTCTACAGGTTTCTGTTTTTAAGACTACAACCTTACAGTATTTGGCTTGTATTTGGCTTAGTAGCATTATTATACCAAATTGTGCTGACTGTTATCAATCCTACTTATCCTCAAAAATCACCTTGGCAAAATTGTTATGCTTAACAATATCTGTTAGTTTAGCAGAGTTTTTGTGTTCCTGTTATGTCTCATAACATTATGTTTTCTGCTCTTTCCATTTTTGTTTACTTGTTTTAGCAAGGAACCACAAAAAGCTAATTGTTTTACAAGAAAACCATGTGCTTAAAAATAGTTATTGCTTCAGTGTTGCTGCAAATTACAGTGTCATACCAAAATTTGCAGTACACACAGCAATAAAGGTCGTGCTTGGGAAGAGTCTGGGGTCAACCATTGGAATGTTATTTTTTCATAAAATAGTTCTCCCTGAGAGTTTGATATCCTGTGAGTCTTTGGTTTTAAACAATTTATTGGAAAAAAAATGCAACCAAGATATCATCTAGTTATGTGTATATTAGCACCAGCTGCCTTTGCAATTTGAACTGCCTGGATTAATCAAGCAGCTACCTGATTAAAAATTGGACTACAAATGAGTTAGTAAATACTTAGCTGTTTTGAACAAGTCAGAGTTTGGGGGGTTTGTGTCAGCACTCTTGCTGGTTTTTTGGCAGCTATATTAACGAGCAGCTTTTCTTTCGTTGCTCAAATAAAAGCAAAACAGCCTTCGAATTTTGTACTCAGAAATTCCACTCATCTGCCTAATGTTCTTTTTTTAATTAGAAGGATACACATATGACTTAATTAATCAAGCCTGTCTTAGGGAATTATGCATTTATTAATGGCTTCTGCACTCAAACACATTATTAAGGGATTTGTGCTAAGTACCTGACATAAAACAGACTAATTTTGCTTGCTTTGCCTAATGTATTGAGAAACGGCTTGTTGATCAGATTTCAAAACATTCATGCTAAGAACTAATGTCCTATTTAGAATGTTTAAAAATGCAGCAATTTGGCAACTGAGTACTCTACTGGGGTGTATTTAAAATAAAGTCAGTGCCAGACAAGAAATGAGAAGAATGGAACTTTTTTTGACCATAATGATGAAGGAAGAAAGAAAAATCGGAAAGATTGCATTGTTTAAGGCTTCCTCCCCCGATTTTTTAAAATAGAAATTAAGTGTAATAAACATATACTTTTATCTATTCATTAATAAATGGAATCTGTGATTGGTTTTTGGTTATTGGCCTGAACCTTTGAGTTTAAGAAACATTTCTTTAGTCCTGCTTTACATGACATTCCACGTTACCTGGAGGATGAGAACACTTATCCTGCAAGTGCGTCACTTCAGTAGTATTCCTGTGTCTCATCCTATGCAGGGACTTGCTATCCTCATTTTGTGTCTATGTACTATTGCAATGCCTTATTTAAAGAGAAATAACAGACATTTGTCTTTAACAAAACTTATGCTGTTTTGAAGTTATTAAGATTTGCTTATGAGAGTGATGCAGATGCATACACACTTTCACACTAACATACATGAAAGTAAACAGAAAACCTTCCCAGAAAGAAGAACTTAAGCTGATGTGGTTAGAAATAAGATATCACTATATGGAGAATATTTCAATCTTTGCAGACTGTCTCTCAGCAAGATGAACTGGCTTCTATCTGTTAGGGTCTGGGTCTGAGTACGTTCAGTTCTTTGGGGCACTGTATTTTACCATCTTTAATGACCTGCCTGAGACAAAGACACCGTGTTATTTCATTTTGATTTTGCTGATCTAGGACAGCCAAATTTGCTTAAACTGATCCTTCTCCCAGCTGCAGTTTTCTGGACACTGCAACCTGCAGTTCACCTGCCTGGGGAAATGTGAAGGACGCCAGTAGAAATAACAATTATTGTGTTACATAGCCCCAAAGAACTATACTAAAAATAGTCACTTTCTAAAGCTTTAGTCTTCTCACTGTTTTAAAATATTTTTAAGTCTTCTTTACTTAAGATTTGGGATTCTCTCACACTCCTTCTCCACTCCCCCACTTTGCTTTCTTCCATCAGAGCACCAATCCTTTAGTCCTCTGTCTGAAATAATTGGTGAGTGCCCTTCATTGTAACTTTCATCCTATTTGTCTGGTTTTGGGTGATTTGTTATTGAAAAGTTCACCTGGAACTCCCAGGGAGTGACTGCTAACATTTGTCCACTGGTATTTTGGGTGAATAGAAGCTAATCCTGACTCAATCCTCTTTGTTAGTTCAGTTAAGTCTACAGGAATGAGGCACAAAGAGTTTGAAAGGACTTTAAGTCCCACATGTGTACTTTAGGTCTCATAAAGTGTGCATGGACAGTTTCTCCAAATTTAAATGAAAGCTTGAAAAAGACATAGTTAATTTTGAAGAAACAGAAAAGTGCCTTTGTGGTGTATGAAAAGAAGAACAGGAAAGGGAAAGAAAGAGAAAATTGAATTATTTTCTAAAGGTTAAACCAGGCATTTTGAATTAATGTTGAAGTCTCATTTCCTCCTCTCTGATGGTTTGCCTGTCACTGAGGAGGATTAAAGCTATGTGGGATCTGAATTCATGTAAATGTTAATGTGTTGACCTTATCCTGCTTACTTCATTCTTCTACTTCCAATGGTAGAAAGACTAACTCTCACAGACTAACTCTTTCAAAATGGACTCCTCTTCCATGTTGTCCGAGTTCTCAAAGAAAAAATCAGAATGAACCATGCAAGCAAGTGGCAAGGTGTACAGATGTTTGATGAGCTGGTCTCGACTGAGTTCCCATCTTTGAAAATGCTGTTTATTTGTCATTATTTTTTTTCTTGCTTTTAACTACTAGTCTATAACTATTTCATTTTCCTTTTTAAAATAGTGAAATTTCTTATACAAAGTCAGTGAGGAACTTAGTACTGGTTGAGTACCTTAAGAGCCATTCTGGTCTAGAAAAAAGTGCTGCTTTGTTAGTTTCCTTGTCAAAGGAATGCCGTCTTCTGAAAATACTGGCATGATGCATCTGTAATTTACATTCTGATCAATGATTGGTGACTACTTTTACAATAAAGTCATAGAAATGTTGGACTTCACTTTTTACGTTTCTTGAAAATGATAGTTCTAATCTGGAAACAATTTCAAGAGCTGACAGAGGCTGCAAAATGTTTCAAAAACAGTAGATAGGGAATTTAAACTTTCATAGATACAAAAAATTATGTTGGGACTGACTAAAAAATGGGACTGTAATTACTTTAGTTTCAATCGTCAGAAACTATTTTGAAGATATCTACTTAGAAGACTAGAAAAATTGTGATTGTAATACACACTCGTTAAAAATTACAGTTGTTTTTCTTATTATGAAAATGCATTATACTACTAGAATAGTTGATTCAATATGCTTCTAGACTATCATTTTAGTCATGGCAAACAAGGTATATTAGCATGTTGCCTGGACTTTAAATGTCTAATTAAACTGAAAGTGACATCTGAGTGACTCAGGAATTTTTGGAAGCAGCCATAGGGGAAGGGAATTCCAATCAGTGAGAGAACTCACAGAAGTTAAACATTGATGAAATTGTCAAAATTTAATGACTCCATAAAATAATCACAGATTGGTGATGTTTACTTAAGAGGAGAAAAGCAGTATTTTATTATCCCAATCAATAGAGATATAAGGTAAAGGTGAGAGAACAGTAGGTAGAGCAGAAGTAGTTAATGGCGTAGGCAGAAAAAAGTGGATTTGTTGTATTGGAAGCAAATGATCAGTCAATTATAAGGAAATTATAATAATTCTGGTCTCAAATGGATTTTCAGATGGCTTGCAGTACTTTTTACACAGGTCAAAGCTATTTGCTCTTACCCTAAATATACTTAAAACTGTGACTTATATCCTTTGAATCTTGACACTTAGAATTACTTGTCCTTTTTTCCCTCATAAGCTGCTGGTTGTCCTTGCAGAAATAAATTATTGGCTGGCTATCTCCAGACTCCTCCCTGCATAATGACAAGCTGATATATTTGCTGCTGCTCAACCAAGCTAGACATCTCCTCAGGGTGTAGCATAGCTGCTTCTCAGTCTGTGCCCCTGTTTGGGTTTCTTTCTTCCACAGAGGATTTGGTAATGTGTGTGTTATGTACTTGTACTGCATCTTGGCATTCTTCCTGATACCACACTGCCTTAGGTATTAGAAAGTGCTCACAAGTCCTGCATGCACTCTGAGTGCAACTTAGGCCTTGGCAATAGTTTCTGCTACTTAATTTCAGATGATTTAGGTAATAGCGCTCTGCATGCAAGATTTTACTAGGTAACAGCAAAAATGGGTCTGTGCACTGTGTGGCAGATCAGAGGTCTTGCTCTTGTTATGGTACAGGCTGAGTCTTCACACTACTCATGTTGAGTAGTCAGCTGCTTGTGCCTTTCCATCAGATTTTTTAACTCCAAGCATTGTATTTGGATATACCTTTAGAGTAGCTTGGTTTGCCCATACTAGAAGCACAAATATTAGAGCACTTTTTTACTATACTGCTGTGGGTTTTGTTTTTTTCAGAGACCTGCTAAACCCTCCCATAGTTGTAAGTTCACAATATGCTGTAAGACATGATGCATGTTCCTAAATAAACTTGTGGATTGTCTCTTGGCTAAAATTGAAACTTCAGCAGGGCATTTGTCCCACCAGGAGTGCTAATTTCTGATGCAAATTTTAGCCAAGGGTGTTTCATTTTTCCCCAAGAAAAGAGCACATTTGTGTAGTGTGTATTGGGCCTCCCTAGCTCTGATTACAGAGAATATTCAGACATGGTCTTGTGGCATCTATTGCAGTTTTCTAAGGGAGGAAGAAAAATTAGGAAAGTGTTTAATAATTTTAACTCTTTCACTAGTGAAGGCAGCCTCTGAAGACACCTCCTGTTCTTTCCTCTTGTTTCCTTTTTCAGATTAGCTGTGTCCTGCACTGGAGCCAATTAGTCTGGCTCTTACTTCCCACTTCCAGCTGTTCCTGCAGGCATCCAAACCCATCTCTGTAATAAAGTCTGGACATCTGTGGCAGCAGCTGGGAGCAGGGAATGAAAGCCAGGGCTTTGAGGCCTGCCAGCTCTCTATCTAGTGGTCAGAAGCCTTGCTGTGCAGTACACTCCCAGGTTTGGAGGATGGCTGCTTCTGGCTTCACACTCCTCCTCGGGCCAGCACTGGTCCTGGCTTGCTCAGGGCTAGTGTGGTAGGGAGCACAGTCTGCTCACACACTCAGAGTCAGGGGGTTCGTCAGTCTTGGAGTGAAGAGGCAGTGATTTCATCAGTGCATGATTCTGTTTGGCCTCAGGGAAAGGTATTTTCTCTGCTGGATGCAGAAGTGCAAACGGAGGGATTAATAAGACACGTGGCTTGCTAGATGTGCTGGCAGTTCCACAGGGCTGCGTGCAGACAGAGCCTGCAGACCAGGAGCTCACCTAGACCACAGCTACCCACACCTCCTCTCGTCTTCTAAGCACACAGGATAGATGGGGTAAACACAAACACTGTTTCCTTTTTGTGAAGGTGCATGCTGGTCATGGTGTGTGAAATTTGTGTGTGCTGAATATTGCTTTATGGGCAGAGGTTCAAGCACTGCTGTTTTTTCCCAGAGTCTAGCTGCTGAATGAACTGTCAAGTCACCCGCTTAAAATCTTTCTAAGCATACCCACAGGTATATCTTTCAACAAATACAGATAGGCCAATTTAAATAAATAAACATGTAGAGTATTTTTTTTTCTTTTTTTCCTTTTTTCTAGGCAACAGTTAATTTTTCACTTGTATATGTACAAATACAATCATGCTTGTGGCTACCATTGGGAAAAACCCCTTCCTCTTCTGCTGTAAAGGGTTTGGTTTGCCCAAGGGAAACTAACAGAGTTTCCTAAATTGCTGGGGCTGTAAATTTGTATGATTGGTTTTTTTCTGCCTCCATCTTCATCATCAGGGAAGACTGAAATATTTTAAAGCCTTCTACAGATCTTGTACATTTCAAGGCACTCGGACACAAGTTCTTGCTATTGCTATCCCAAACACTTTACCTATATTAAGTGGATTAGGGAAGTACATTTTTGGTTAAAAGGACTTTTAAACAGCGCCATCATTTTAGTAGGTAATATTAATAGCCTAGATTTGCCCATATAGAGAAGATAGACTAAGGAAAACCTTGAGACAAGTGAGCTTCTGAGATATGAAGGATGGGTGTCCTGTCTCTGTACTTTTAGATGAGGTTCCTTTGCTGTAAAAGGTTGTCAGATTTGCATAGATGAATATTATTGAATTGTTAATGAGACCTGAATTATGAAAATATCACTGAACTCATATAATCAGTGCTAGTTCTGAAGCCCTGGATTATTACATTCTTTTCTCCCAGTGACTTCTGTTTGGTAACCTGTGTCTTACATTACTTTTTCTGCTTCCTTGCCAGTGACACTTTTAAATGAAAGAATAGTAAAAATCTTTGTAGAAGGTAGTGCTTTCTTAGTGCACAATTGTCATTGCTCATATTGAGAAAATGGGTGTTCTGACTGCAGGTGTTTGTGGAAATAAAAACAATGACTAAAAAGTAAATATGGCTGAATTGAGTGGTCCTTCATTCCAAAGCTGATAGTTGCAAAAAAGACTGAATGATATTCAGCTGAAGTTATTGTAGAGACTACAGCACAAGATGTTGTTAATTGTTATGAAGAACTAAATTGTTCACCTTTTGCATAAAAGAAAAAGAAATTCTGTTTTGTTTTAAATGCACTTAAGTTCAGATTTCACAGCATGGCATTACATTAAAGCAGTTTTCATATGAAAGGCCAAAGTTCAAACTGTTTCAGTGACATTTTAGATTACTTTTTGCTAGTGTTGGAAAAGTTTTGCATGGGAATCCTTTAGAAATCTTAGGGCAGCTGCTAAGGATATTTTGTCCTTTCACATACTAGAATGGTCTTGAAGTGAAATGTGTAATTAAATTTATATGTCCTCTCATGCCCTTCATGAGGAAAAATACCAAGTGCACGTGCATCTTCTGGAAAGCTTTTGCAAAAGCTAATTTTGTTCTATACTGTAATGAAACAAAGTTATTGTTTACCTTACTTGTTGATGTTGTTGTTGTTGAAAGAAACATTTGGTTCAATTGTCAAGACTTGAGGGGGAAAAACAGCTGCTTTTCTGTGCACTGTGAAATTTCTCTCTTGACTTCCTGATATACTTGGCAAGGCTTTAAATCAGTGTTTAAATAGGAAAACATCCTGATCAGCTGAAAAACCTTGTGTTTCTGAAAGACATTTATAAAATAACTCCTGACTATTTCACAAATAACAGCATACTGCACTTGCTGGAAATGTGTACCACATGTTTCCTTAGGGATTATGCTTTTACCTCTAGATACTGAGAAGCAAATAGAATTGCTTTGAATAAAAAAAAAAAAAGGTACAGAGAAACAGAGAACCTGGATACCAACATAGCTTTCACAAAAAAGCAGGTTATCTGGAAATACAGAATTTTGTACATGGTGAACATGGGCCAAGGGATGGGAATCGCTGCAGGATGACAGTGGTAGTCTGGGATTCAGACTGCAGCAAAATCTGGGGACCTAAATTGCTCCGCTCTGAGATGCTTTCCAACCACACACCTGCCAAGAACATTGCCATTTTACAGACAAATCAGTTGGCCAGAGTAGGTTAATTTTCTTCTCAGATTAGAGGCCAGGCAAACTTCCTGACTTGTGAAGCACACCATAGCTGCTAGACCCAAGCTTCAGGCTACCTTTTATCCAAGTCTGCTGCAATCGTGCACTAATGCATCAGCCTGGGGCTTTCTTGCCTGTCCCTCCCACTGAAAACCTCTTCTATTTCTCCTCTCAGCTTACTTTTTGCTCTGTCCTTATTAACTTGTAGGAATAGGAGAAAAAGTGGAAGTGATGATTTCAAACTTGGCTGTTATGCTGTAGCAAAATTGTCAGGCTGAGGCTCTAAGACTTAAAATTTCTCCCATGCTGTTGCACACTTTACGTGCACTTGCAAAAGGGATGATGAAAGACTGTGAATAATCCTGGAATGCTATTCTGACCCTCAGCATTTCAGGTTTTCACTCAACTGATATTTCAGGCTTTCTGCCAGTTGAAAATTTGAAATCAAAATCCAGGTTTGCTAATTGAGAGAATGAGAGGATAAGTCAACTGGTTCCTCATCAGTTTCTCTTAGAGGTAAATGGTGTCATGGTGGGACATGTGGTATACAGAGCTCAAACAACCGGGCCATAGAAAGATGAAGTTTGAAATACTAAAAGCAAGGATTTATTTTCTCTCTTTTTTGGTGCAATGTAATTATTATGCAAAATATAGTTATTTCATATATGTATTATGCAATGGAGTTATTTTCGCAATGAAATTAACTGTGCCAAATTGTTAAATTGGCCAACTGCTAAATTGTCACAAAGTTAGGGCATTTGGGCAGCCATCTCTTGGGCAGTCACACTATATATGCAACACTATACGAGTTGCAGAGTTAGGGCATGAAGCACTGACTGGATGTCAAGGTAAATTTAGGTATCGTGAGTCTCTCTATAAAGATTTTGTTTAGGTTTGTGATATTCATCTGTGTAAGGAGAGAGGAAAGGAAAAGCAATCTCTCTTGAGGAGATGTTCTTGCTGCTATTGGTTTTGATATGGTCTTTGCAAAGAGACAAACAAAAAATTCCCTTTCAGTAGGTGGAAGCACTGATCGTGTTACTCATCAGCACACTCTAGAAAAATGAATGTCTGGTGACATTATTGTGGCTATGATACTTTTAAAAGAGAAGAGGATGAAATTCTGCATAGTTATGATGATAAAAGGCTTTGGATAGACAAAATCTGTTGATGTGTAGGATGCATTTTTAAAAAGTGCATAGTCATCTGATTATCTGGAAATTTTCTGTAAGACCTTAAAACAACTGAAATCTGGATACCTCTTATCCTTTTCATCCTGAGGTTTGACTTCAAAATGAATAATTCCTTTGCCAATGAAATCTTTTCTAAGGGGTAAAAAAAAAAAAAAATGAATTCTGCTTTCTCTGTTAGCCTAAAGTTACCTCAAGCATTGAGTGTTTCATTACCTCAACCTGACATTTGAGCACTTCAAGAAGAGAAATATTCTGGCAGAGTCACAAGCACAGTTGGTTCTCAGTAATGTGTTATATTTGTGATAACTGGTTCTCAAGCATGCCAGCGTACAATCTCAATCACTTATAAACTAGTAAAGAAGATGAAAGGTGGTTCATAGCACTTGTTTGGCAGCACAATTTTTGTGAAGTCAAAAGATGGGTGCATTCTCCAATCATTAGTAATTAAAATAGAATTGTTTTATTCTTTGTTTTATTGACAATACAGATCTTCCAGAAGAAGATGTGATATTTGTGCTTCTTTTTGCTCAATTAGAGCCATACCATTACTTTGAAAGCTGTTTTAGGAAAAATAAGTTTTTCCATGTACTGCACTGACCCTTGACTGCTCAAGGGGTAAACAGTATTATCTTAGATTGAGAGTAAAATTCCCATAGGGTATATTTTCTGGCCTATTTTTGTGGAAATTATTGAATAGCTAGAGAAGTGTGTTAATAAACATATAAGATTGCTGTGCAAAAAGTAAATAATATATTCATAAAGAGCTTGTCTCTTATGCTGAAACTCACACAAATTTAATACAGCCATTACCATTTTCCAAAAATATTTTAGAAAAAATGAACACATCTTAAATAATACTTTTGAGCTTCAACTATTTTATAAATAATGACAATTCTTAAGGTTCTTAAATAGATTTCTAAGTTCATTCTGAAGATGGGGGAGCTAAGGTTGAGTCATTTCATGTTTTTCAAAGAAAACAAAAATGGTGAAAAAAGGGGATTTGAATCTGAGCTCTTGACATCAGATTGAATATGTTTCTTCCTTAAATGTGTGCATTAAACTCAACATTCCAGAAGGTGCCCCCATTTCCATGCTATAACTTAATGCAGGACTAAAATAGAAGTCTATCTTTGGCCCTCTAAAATCAGAAATTTTGAGCCAGTGGTTAACATCTGGTCGGCACACTTGGATTCAAGTCCTCTCTTGGTTTGATTTCTCAGAAAGGTCTTTAGAACCTGTGAAAGGATGTAAGTAGGGCAAGGCATCTAGTATGTGATTCACAATTCCGTGCATAAATGTTTAGTCACCTTTTTTTTTTTTGGCTGTAAAGATTTTAGTTCCTAGAGATCTGCCAAAAAAGGTTTTTGTCTTGTTAGTGCAGAGGCGAACAGTGCCTGGTCTTGCCCAATATTCAAAGGAAAAAACCTCCAGTTTCCACCACCTTTCTCCCTAGGCACCATCTCCTGCAGAATCTGGTCAAGCATGCATGATTTTCACCCATCTGAAGCAAACCTGTGCAACTGAACTTCACACACAGTACATGAATGACCATCTCTCCATCTCCCTCTCTCCCTGCTCTTTGCCTTTCTGCACTGGACCAAATATAGTGTGTAGTATATGGAGTGAAAGACTTGAGTTTTAGCTTCTGCTCACAGACAGAATTATTTGCGTATTTTGAATTAAAATTATTGTAGAAATATTAATATTTATAACTTGACTATGACATATAGAACTTCTGTTTCATGAATATGGTCTTGCTGTTTTGGAAAACTTAATCGCATGAGACTGTTCATGAATTTGTGACATTTACTATTAAAATCAGAATAATGCTGAATGCCTCACTGCTTTTTAGTCATTCACATTTCTCTATGATAACTCTTCTTGGAGGGGATTTATTCATTAAGCTGGGCAGCTTACTGATTTTAAACTGTTTTTTGTTTTGTGTTCTGGACATTAATTGCTGGTGGCCTCACTTCAGTGAACTCTCATCTGTATTTTAGGTTTTTTGCCTGCTTTGTGTGGGATTGGTCTTATTGTAAGCATAAATTTTCTTTCAAGCAATTCTTTTTGTTGGCAGTTATCGACAAATAACACAGAAACCATGTCAAACTCATTTCACTGAATGAAGAAAAAGCAATTGTAGTTCGTCTCTCCTTGTTTGTTAGTTAATTCACAGAATGTATTAAGAGAACTACTTTTGGCTTAGCTTGGAGTATTTTTTTGAATCAAAAATAAATAACACCACAAACTTTTTAATGGAACATTTTCCTAACATCTGGGAAGTGTCTTCTATTCCACTATCATTATCAATGATTTTATATATTTCTGTTTCACTAGACCACACAAAGGTTGACTGTAACTATTTTCAACTATTGATGATAAAAAAAAATAGCTGTGAGAATTACAGCAAATCAATATGCTTCATGTGCAATGTTCATGCAACTCAGAGTGGGATTTCAAAAGAGATCAAAGGTAGCATTCCGTTCTTCTTGAAGTCCTTTTTTACTCCTTTTATCATCAGAAGAAACAGCTCCAATTACCAGTATCTGAAAGAATACAGAAGAGATCCTACTAATCCAGGAATCATAAATTATCTTTTGGGGAAAAAAGTGACGGGTAAGTGATTGCAAGACATTTTTGAACACCTTCATCTCATTTCACTGCTTATTAAACTGAATTCCTCCTGATGATGTAATGGTGATACCAAATGTTAGGGAGCTGAGGTTGTGGAGTCCCTGAGGAGGAAAAGGACAGAGTCTTTCAGGAAGCCGGAGGTGACTGAAGAAATAATATTGGATGAACAAACATTGATCAAACATGAGGTTTCCAAAGATCATGAGGCAGGTTGAGGTACCATGTTAGCACAGGTCAGTGAGCTCTGTGTGTGCACTGGGTGACACAATGGGGGAATCACTCTTGCACATTAGTGCAAAAAACAGATTTCCTCTCTTCTCCCTATACTGATGTGCATACACTTGTCAATATGAATTGTGCAGATTTCAGATTTTACTCTAGGAATTTTGTCAGTCTTACTAGATTTGTAGTCATGGAATGAAGTCAATATAATGGTACTGGGTGTCAACACTGGAGAAATATTTCCCTTTTGCATAATTTGCAGAGATATTTAGTTATAGTCCCTAACAGACGGCTCCTAATTAACTCCTAAGGGTGATTAAATTGGAATCACCGTCTGTGTTTTAGAGGTGCTAAGTTTTTGTGCAGTTGGGGTCCAATCCTAAAACCTAAACATTCTTCTTTTTGCTAATGTGGTGTGGATTCTCCAGGAAACCAGTTTCCCACTCCTGGCAAAGTTTTAATATTCAGATATGGATGATCCTTAGAATCAATTGTGTTCACTGCCCATCATTGTCTTTCTGATCCTTGTAGCTCAAGAGTGCTCAGCTTATTTTATTTAAATAAGACTCCACGCCCTTTTCCAGGGCTCAGGGAGATGATAAATCTCTTTCTTTTTTCAGAGTAAATCTGTGTCCACAGTAATATGTTATTACAGATAGTAGTCCTGATCCTGAAGGACGAAGCACTATATCTTAAGGGAAAAAAAAAAAAATTAGATCCTATATATGCAAGCTTCAAATGTGATATTTGTAGAGTTTCCGTTCAAACTATGGCTGTGTGTCATTGCTTGTGGCAAATTAAATTTAAGTAAGTTTTACTGAAAATAACTGGGCTGTGAATGTTACCCATTATGCAAAGAACTGTAAATGAAGAAAAATGAAACCAAGTCATGTAAAATCCAAATACCGTTTATGGGGTAACTCTTATGGAGTTGGTGACTAGGTTCAAATTGAAATGATTTAGGGAGGAACCCTGGGAAAAAATTTCACACTTTGCTCATGGGGTTAGCCTGCAGAGTGTGAACATTAGCACTTTCCTGATCACCCTCACACACCACTCCACAAGCCAACATAAAAGTTCTCCATGACCTTTCAACTTTTTATCAAAAACAGAAGAAATATTCTTGCCAGTGTCTGAAAAAGTTCTAAATAATTGCTTCTACTTTTTAACATGTATCTCTGAGTCTGTATCAAAATATAACTTTGTATATTAAGAAAAAGAAATAAAGAAACCAAGCTGGCATAGTCCTTGAACACCTTCTTAGCCTTCTTAGATTTATTTAACAAAACAATCATTATCTTACAATGCCCTTTTCATGAACATTTAAATTTTTTTTAAACCACTGTTTTAGAGATAGAAAAATGTCTGCCCCAGGTATTCTTGATTTCCTGCACTTTGCAAGCATTGTATATAGCTCTTGGCGATATACCACACTTATAAGCAATGTCAGCATATCAAGACCCTGTGAATAAATTGCAGAATGACTGATTTGGGACCTCTCTTTAAATTAAAGATGGATTAAACAAGGTTTTGGGTTACAAAAGTATTAATGAAATTCAATTGCTTCTCCTCCAATTTTTATTGTTTTAAAAGTATGCCCCCAAGAAATTTTTTTTTAATAATATAAAAATGCTTATACAATGGCAGAACCTTTGGTTTCACTTGCTTCAGTGAAGGGATTTCAAAACCTTAGAGGTCTTACACTTTTGTAAGAAAAATTATTGAGAATTTTTAGACTTTCAAACCATATTTTTGGGTAGAATAAAGATGATACAATTATCATCTTTATTTTTTATCTTTATTATCAATTATTTTTTCCCCCATCTTTGACATTGAAACACCAATAATTGCAAGTTTGTGGGTCCAGTGTTAAAGACCTGCTTAGCATCTATGTGTAAAAAATATTTGTTTTTTAATTTCACAGGATACAGGATTCACTGTCTGAGTAAACAGATCTCTGTATGCCAACTGCAATCACATTCTTGCTGGTCTGTACATGTCTCCTTTTGTAGCCTCCTGCCCATATCTGTTTCAGCAGTATCCAGTGAATAAAGATATAATCTATTTCTGCAGGTCAAATAATCCTGAATTTCTGAATCAAATTCAGACAAGTCTAAGGGAACAGTGCACTGCTTATCTGGCTGATTGGATCAAATAGAAATCAAAACTGTAAGTTACATTCTAAAATCAGGTGCACAGAGGCTGGATTTTGTAGGCAGCGTGATCAGTTATTTGCATGTTTCCTTCCTTTTGCCTTGCAGGAAGGTGTTTTGTCTTGGAGATGAAATAAGCAAGGGCTAAACTAATTAACTAACCAGCAGTGATCTACAGTCTCAGCACCTCACATTCCTGAAGATTTATCCCATTTTGAATACGCTGCCATTTCCCTCCAGGGAAATAAAGATTGCTGCCTATTAAAGATGGGGACAGAAAAAGGCACCTTCACTGGAGACAGCCTGTACAAGAAAATAATACTGTAATCATTCCCTCCAATCAGCTGAAAAGGATTAAATCTTCTGCTTCTAAAGTAATGTTCCAATTGAGCCTTGGGGAAGAATAATTCATGATTAGGGAGAAGGCTGGTCTAGCAAATGTGAACATTATGTCCATTACTTAAACACACTTCCTGGGCTGACTGCTAATGTACCCAGGGGACCTTGCAGCAGCAGCAACTGATAGGAGCTATGAAATAGGCCGACAAGGACAAGAAGTATTATCATCTGCATTCAACAGCACTACATAGACTTTACCACTGTTAAATCACTGCCTTTGGTAAATAGCCCAGATAACTCATTTTAATAGAAGAATTCTTCTCTTCTTTATGTGTATTAAACAACAGACTCTCATGAGCTGTGGCAGTGTATTGATTCCTGGGAAAGGCAGCGTGAATACCAATTCTGTAATTTATGCTGTTTTGTGGCTCTGGCTGTATTTGTTATGCATAGTGTATTAAACATTCAATAGCTCAATTTAATCTTTGCAGCCAAATTGCGCAGCATATCATGCCAGATAGTGGTTGTTTCATATACACAGCCCATCTGCTTCGTGTTCTATAATTCATTCAGCAGGCAAAGTTTCTGGCAGCCTCAGGCTACCATACATATATATATGTGTGTGTATGTGTGTGTATGTGTGTGTGTGTGTTTGTGTGTATATAATATATAAATATATATACACACACACATACATACAGACATAGACATACATGCAAACTTACCTAAGGGTATCAGAAATATTTGATGTTCCCTCATTTTTTAGTGTTACTCTATGACTGAAAAAACCCACTAAAATTGTCATAAAAAGTGGTGACTTAGGCATGTGTCTTCCTAATTTTAAAGGAACTGTGAAGGTAGTATTCCCAACTTCAGCTCTGTGAGTGTTTTCAGAGGCTAGTGATAATTCAAAGTGGGAAAAGCTAAACCAAAACAAAGCACTCTTTTCTGTCCAGGAAAAAATAACTCTTTCCAAATAGCTCCAAGGGCACACTAGTGCTAAGGATATGGCTGTTCTGTAGCCCTAACCTATACTCCGGCTGTTACGTTTCAGATATCCTATTAGCTTTATGTATGTCCCTTGTGTACACATATGCAATGCACACTTCTCAAAAATGCTTTGAAGTTGTCCAAGCAAACCATTGGAGCTGGGGCATTAGACTCCAGCCCGAGCTGGGGAAGCTTTGCTGCCTCGCATGAAACTATAGCTGATGGCTGAGCAGGATGTGTCTCCTGACACCTCTGTGGGGCAATTGGTGCGGGGGTTTCTCACTCAGCTTTCAACTGTTGTGTGTTGGAAGCCTTGGTGAGCTGGAGGCTGCTATTATCCAGTGGGCTTAGTGGGTAGGAGGTATTCTGAAGTGGTTTTACTTAACGGAATGTCTCCTCTTCCTTATCCGTGAGGTATTCTGACATAAAAGACACCTTCCAAATCTTCTTTGCATTTCTTTCCTTCTCCCAGTTGGATCTTTAAATTACTTTCCCTTAGTAGTTTATTTGCAATTTTGACATCTATTTGGAAGTAAGTAGGGTATTCTGACATGGAGAAATAACATAGTCTCTACTATAGGTGTTCCTGACTTAATCTGCAACTACTGTTAATTGCACCCCCATTAATTGCCTTGGAGTTTGGGCCTGCAATGTTAAGGGATGAACACATCTTTAATGACATTGTCCTTGCTGAATGGAGCTGTAGGTGAAGACTGCCAACACTGGTAGAGGATGGTAGTGTTTCTCGTCTGAGGTACTAAAGCAGAATTAGGAATTGTAGTGGTGTCTCCTGAGTCCCACAGGGGGAATTTTATATTGATTTTTGGTTTCCTGCCCTCCTTCCACACACTGTGATAAAAAGGCATATCTGCATAAGTTGTGACAAATGTCACAGTTTCTGACATCTCTGAGTAAGGAGTTCTTGTGGGGTTATGGTTCAAAACTGGCATACTTTGTGTATGTTACAAGCTTAGATCATGACATGTATACTTAAACTTGTGATCAGCTACAAGAAGGGTCAGGCACATTTTATAAATGGTTTTGTGCTTGTGCCTCTTGGAGCACAAGCTGACATAAGTCTCGCTTTCATACTTTTCATTTGGATAAGAATGTACTTTATGGTAATAAGTAAATAAGTGCTAAAGTAATTTTCTTTTTTTTAGGCAAAATTCAAGTAAAGCAGCAGGATGTAAACAAATAAAAGACACCCACTTAATTAAAATAAATAGAACTTGGGACAGCATTTCCCCAGCCACTGCAATTTAGAACTTCAGAAATTACAAACTAAGACAAAAGCAGTGTGATGTAAAACTTATCTGGTTTGTTGAACAAATTTTCTTAAAGTAAAAGCAAATAGATTGAAGACATCCTCCGCATGGTATGGAAAACTTTTACAATATGTGTATGAAATGTTAAAAAACAGTGGAAAATGACCCTACTAAAATTAGACAGTGAGAAAGGTTAAAGAGTTAAGAGGTAGGAATGCAAACTAAGTCTTTTGTCCCCTGCACTTGTTCTTGCAACTTCCTCCTTGTATTGTGTTCCATCCTGATATGCCAAATGCCCAGTTCCTCATGTCAAAAGCAAAAATGCTGATTTTCTTTTTCACTACTATCAGTGAAGTGCAATATTAATAACCAATTTCTGTCTTCCTTTAAATATATTACTGTTCTATATAATATATATCAATTCTGTACAGTAGCATGAATGTACACAATACTGAAAAGATTGAATGTTTTCCTATGAAATCTACTGAAGTTTTAACTCCGTCAGAGCTGGGTCCAGGTAGGTTGTTTGTGATTGGGCTTGAATACCTCAGACCCAGCTGTACTAAATTAGCTCCTATGCCTTTGAAAATAGCATTTGAAAGACAAATTCCTGTGTTAAAATTTTCCTTTTAAGCACTTTCCCAGCCAAGCACAAAGGTGAGAATATGATCTGGCAAATTTAAAGAAGTATATGTAAAAACCAAATTTAAAAACTTAAATATAACTATTTACATGTTTATCATGCAATATGTGATAAAAAGAGACTTAATGATTCTTTTTACCGTATCACATGAGATCACAGAGACTTTGAGCTGCAGATTTCAGTTTTAAACTGAGGTGCATGCTCTAAAAGGTGAAGTAGTACATGACACAAACAGCACTCCCAAATACTTTGGAAAGACAGTTTTCAGAGAATCTAAAATGAAGATAAAATTGTTCAGAACATATTCCTTATGCTGGCTTTGAGACACTGATTGGATTATGTCAGAGGAAACATTATGCAAGATGAGCAAAGCTTTTCATTTAGATGAATGTTTAGTAACTGCGTTGCCTGACAGATGTCACCTACCTTATACTATTCTGAACTTACATATTGGTATGGCTGAGGGTTTTTCATAGTAAGGAGCTTTCCATTTTTACCTGCTCTGGAGGAAGGAGGTCCCAGCTGGCCTCAAAAAAACCTACGAGTGCAAAAACTGACTGTCCACATATTCCACTACACAAGCTGTAGTTAGACATTCTTTGAGCTAAGCAGGGTTTGAAGCAGTGAACTAAAAGGCAAAAGAAGGCATTTTTGCTATCTGGTTTTGTTTAGATGAGGCAGATGGTGCACACTGGCAGCATCAAATGTCTATGTGTGTGACAGCACTAGAGCTTTGTGCTGTGCAGCATTCACTGCGCTTGTGGCTGTCCCCAAGGTGTGAAAACTCCAGCTGACTTACTGGAGTATGCACTTGAGTTTGGAGAGCAGCACTTGGTCCTGCACCTGTGGATGTCAATGTTGTTATTAACTTCCCTGAGACTGATGACTGACCTTGTTGCTAAAAAGTCTGCTTTAATTGCTTCTTTGCAAATTTGAGACTTTTAGAAAAGCAGAGCCAACACTTTCCCTCTCTTGTAGCCAACTCAGTTGTTTAATTGAGCTCAGATAAAGTCCAAATCTTTGGCCATTAGCAGGCATGAATGCAGATCTTAAATTTTTCTTTTGGCATTTTCAATGGATTCTGTGCTTTGGCACTCTTCTGCAGAAAGCATCCAGCAATGTGACCTGAGCACACAGCTGAGAGTCCTCTTCATAATGAATCAGACTTGATTTCAGTAGCTGTATTTTATATATTATGATATCCTGCTGAGATGGTTGGTTGTGGAAATATGGAGTGCAGCTGTTCAAGAATCATTACAAGGCAAATATTTTTTCCTGTCTATACTATGAGATAGAAATCCTTTTACTCACTCTAGCCATCTTCTTAAGTCATTCCTGCTTCTGCCAGGATCTTGTGACCAAAATCACCAATCCTATTGATGCATACCTTTTTAGCAAACTTTAAAAAAAGTTTTTATCGTTTTTTTATTAAAGCATCCAACATAAACAGTTAGATGGTGCCATGCACTATAATTTTGTTCAATTAAAAAATCACTAAAAAGTTATGTAGTAATGGCTCCTTTCCTCTTTCCTTTCTGTGGCTTTGAATACAACCACAAAACTTGCAGTCTTGAATTACCTCCAGGGTCAAATGCATAATGTAACAACTTACCTCCTGTTTGATTTCCAAACCCTGGCACTCTGGGGATATATCTTTATTGTTGTGGTGTTGACTACAGGCTAACAAATCTATTCATCCTTCAAACCATCCTGTCACCTGTCAATATGAAATTCTAGCAATTGCTAAAGTGGGATGGCTGCAAAGCATCTGAAAAACATTCCCTATTGATTAGTTCATTGCTCCAGCGTATGATGAACTTGTTTAAGAAAAATTGATCTGGCAAATTGATTTTTTTTTATCAAGGAATCATATGAATGTAATTTAAGTAACAATATTTTTGCCCTCGAGAATATGTAATATATACTTGGCGTATGTGCACATAAATCACAAAAATAAAAAAATGAGAAAAAAGGAAGGATTCTATACGAAAAAACTTTGAATTTGGAATTTTTCTCTAAGGTTTATGGGTTGTTTTGCAAGCTCTTCCAAGCATCTTTTTTTTATTATTCAATGCATCTTCCCCCCTTTCTTTAAGCAAAAGTGTATTAAACAGTGAAGCTCCAATATTTAATGAATAAATTCATTTCCTTGGGATGCCTCAGGTTGTTTAGGATATGTGTTTTCTTATCTTATGTCCAAGTCAAGATGCAATTTTTCACAACCAGTTCCTTATAATAGAGATGATGAGGGGAACAATTAATTGCATAACTTGGAAAGCATAATGTAATATCAGCTCTGCTAATATGTTCATACTCTAGCTGCTTTGTTTTCATTCTACAGGAGCTAAAAGCACCCAGCCCAGCCCATATCAACTGCAGTCTTCTGCATGACAGTATTTTGAAAGGTATTGATCCCACTTAGGGCATGAAAATAATCAAAGACTCAATAATACAGCTAAAAATAAATTTTTCCCCACCTTGCCTTTTCCTCTCTGCACCATTCAGTCTTTAAAGCTGTATAAAAATGAATGTAGAACAAACCCAGAAATTCTGGTCCTATTCAGAACAAATACTAAGAATTTGCCACAGAACTACTGTATTATAAAAACTCATCCTACAAATCTTGTGCCCAGGGTTACTTTACCACAATGTGTGCAACCCAGCCCTAGGAAAATGCAGCATAGAATCGGTTGAAGTCTGCTAAGAATCTGTGAGGACTTCTTGTTCAATTTAAAATCCTATTATGTCCTCTTATGTCTTCAGGGTATGATCATTTAGTAATTTTGCACTTTTAATGTCTACATAGGTTCTTCTAAAATATGCTGAGAAATCACTGGGTGTTTTTTGGGTTTTAGTGTTACTTTGTAAATCTACATGTCAAGTATAAATTTCTTTCTCTTCAAAAAAATTACATTCAATACATTGATTATCCATGAATGTACTGAATTTGAATGACAAAGACAGCAATAGCAGAACTCATGAAGAACTTCAAGTTGTCAGATTTGTTGTTAAAACATGGGCGTTGGTTTTTGAATGTTTTCCACATAGAATGTAACACAATTTTTCTGTTTTCAGAAAAATTATTCCTTATAGGTCATGATAAGTTATTGTGAGTGAAACTCACTCATAATTTGAAACTTAAATAACAATATATATTTAGAATCATAGAATCATTTACACTGGAAAAGATCTCTAAGATTGTCAAGTCTGACAACTATTCCAACACCGCAAAGTCCTGCACAAGACTGTATTACAATGTGCCATATCCTCACAGCTTTTAAATACCTCAAAGGACTTCTGACTCAACCACCTGCCTGGACTTTTTCAGTTAAGAGGTTTTTCCTAATGTCTATCCTAAAGCTCCCTTGAGGCAACATGATGCCATTTCATCTCCTCCTGTCACTTGTTACCTGGGAGCAGAGACCCCACCTGGCTACACCCTCCTTTCAGGGAGTTGCAGAGAGCAATAAGGTCCCCCCTGAGCCTTCTTTTCTCCAGGCTAAACAACCCCATCTCCCTAAGCTGCTTCTAAGCTGCTGACTTGTGCTCTAGACCTTTCACCAGCTCATTGCTTTTCTTTGAGGGCAATAAAGCAATGGCTCGTTTGAGAGGTGATTAGTAGCAGCATAACAAGCAAACTGATACTTGAACCTGCAAGAAAGTATACCCATTGGAAATCATTAAACTGTGTGATTATTTGTATATTGCAACCTGATGCAAAGGTAAACATGTAATAACATGAGTTTTGTCTATCATTTGCTTAGTAGTTCAGTGGTTGTACATCTTGTTTGAACCACCATTGTGTTAAAAGAAAAGCCTCTTAAAAGGAGAAAAAGCCAAGTGCCTCAATTTCACAGAGGAAAGCAACTGAGGTATAAATTGTTCTGTGCCATGGTAGACTGTTAGCTTTTAAAAGGCACAGCAATCAGTGAATGAACAAAACAGCTTGCCTTGGGAAATTATGCCTTTCAGTTTCTTTCACTTTAAAGTTTATAGCCTCAGATGTTACATGGCATGCTTGTTTGCCATGTCAGAGTGTTAATCGCAGTGCGAAACACAGTGATTTTCTGCAAGGATAAATGAGCCCAGAAATGTTCTCAGTTCAGATCAAGTTGAATGCCATGATGGTGATCCAATCTAATTTTACATTTAAATCAATGTTTAACTGGGTGTTTAATCTGGCTCTCATGGGACAGCAATTTCATTTGAAATTCAAAACTTTGCTCAAACACTACTATGATAGTTGTTTTATAAAGTCATGTGATTGGTGGATATTAAGAACATATTTATGAAGTCACAAATCAGAGCTACATGAATGGTTTAGCAAAGTGTAAAATGGCCTACATTGCTGCACTTTGAGGTTTCTTCTCATGAAAAAGCAAGTACATTCACTTTTAGAATTTTTGAATGCAGTGTGATTGTAAGAAGCTTTTGTGCTCAAATCTCTGTGAAGCTTTAAAATAGAAACATAGAGATGTAGCAGAAAATAACCTTTATGTGACCTCAGTTGTTCCCTAACAGGTGGTTTACTCTTTGTGATGAAAGTGTATTCCTTCCCTGCCTCTTTTTCAGCTTCTTTACAGGCGTGTGTGTTCTGGGGACTGCTCTTACCCCAAACCTTTGAAAATAAGTCAAAGTACTATTTGTGCAGTCATCTTTTTCTTATTGGTTGCATGACATAAGTTTTGAAAGAAAGTTGCTGTTATTTAGCACTCTTTCTATACATACTTTACAAAATATAAAAATGATAGTCACCTGAATGTCTTAGACTAAAAAAGCTACAACTTTGCTGCTTTAGAGAGGCCAGCTTTGTAAGCATGTTGTGTCTTGTTATGTCTGCATCCATGATCCTGGGGTGTTAGTAGCTTGGCAACATTCCTCCTTATTTTGTAAGAACAGGGTGAGCTCAAGCTGTTCTTAAATCCTTTCTGAGAAACGCGTCTTTAGGTTTCACCTGGAAAGCCTCCTGTGAATTGTTTCTCTTTCCCCAATGTTGTTCTAAAAGGAAAAAAAATGTAATGTATTATGGTTAACTACAATAGCCAGACAGAAAAGCAACAAAAGTTGGCATCAACTGATTAGTGTAAATTGTACGTGAAATTATTTTGATCGGTCTTGATCAGGATTAAATTTTTGACTGAGTACTGACAGAACAGCTAAGAAGGAAAAGCAGACAAATTGAGATTCAATGTGTCATGAAAATGTGGTAATGTAGCGTCCAAAATATTTTCCATTTAATGAATAATCAGGGCTCAGTTGTAGAATGCTAATTGATAAAGATGATGGAGGATGTTAATAAGTCACTAAGAAAGTTACAACAGCACAAAATGGAAGCTGAAATGTACACTACAAATGTGAATGTGTGAATGTGTTTATTTTTACTTTTGAATTCACAGAATGTCATTCAATCACTGAACTGATTTTTTCCTTTATAGGACTCAGATACGGAATTTTTGCAAATACTGAATTTTTGTTATGAAAGGACTTACCCAGCTCTAACAAAGAAAGGCTTTACTTCAGTATCTAGTTATATAGGTTGTATTGGATGTTGATATTAAAAAATATTTACAACACTGCAATATTGTGAATTAATATAAGCAGATATGCCTGTTGAAGCTAAACCCCAATGATACAGGAGTATTTTAGAAACTTGCCTGCATACTGGCATCTTGTCACATCAATATTTGTCACATTTTAAAGGTGTCTGGTGATTGAAGAGTGAAAACTGATATTACGCTAGGAACATAATGGTAATTTTCTAGTAATTATTCATGGCATTTTTTGGCATATTGCAAACTCATTGTAGCAGTCTCTCAGGACGTGAATACTCATTTGATTTTCTCTTTGATGTAAAAATTCTGTAATTAAGAGAGTCTTAAAATTGTTCATATAACTAGTTTTTGTTTTAATTCTAAGACTCCTCATTTTGGCTCCAATTTGGCAAAAAAAAAAAAAAGAAACACCCTACACAGTGAGAGATTCCATTCTTTATGCATATATTGTTTAATAAAAAGTTTGGTGTACCAACAGCCTTGTGTTGGTCTTCAGAAAAGTTCCATCTGAATTTAGATAATTTAAAAGATTTTAATTAATTTTGTAGTTCTGGATGTTGTGTTGCTGCCCTATCCTTACTGCAAACTGTGGGCATGCTTTGCAGTAGTTTTAAATGTGGTATATATTAAGAATTGCATGCTAGGAACTAAAACTATTTTATATACTTACTCAGTTTAATGTACTCTGATATTTTCTTTTTATCTAGTGTGTCTGCTTCCATTTGTCCCTAGCTCTTAACCTGTTGCTCAATATTCAACCTTCAGAGACTTCAAAGATTCAGCTGAGACAACAAAACCACTGTAACCAACCCACCAAAGTATCCTGTGGTTTCTGGTCATTTACCTTCTGACCCTGTATGTCTGATAAACAAGTGCAGGTCTCTCCAAATTCCCCATTTCTGTGACTATCTCCCTCTCCCCTCATAGTTACATTGAGACATAACAACTAATCTTCATTTGAGCTCTTACTCATAATGCAGTCAATTGTATCAGGAAGTGAAACACAGTCCTTCAGCAGGCCCACGTCTAAAATATGTCCCAACATGTGCTGAAGTCTGCTGTAAAAGTTTCACTGAAGAAGGCAGGTAAGGAGGGATCTGGTGTTTTATGCACCTGATGGTTTTGGGGAGACTGGAATTTTGTTAGCAAAGAAAGTATTGAAGCTAAATCATATTATTTTGTTCTTGCTATTATTATTAAATAATTAACAATAACATGGTACTTTTATTTTTTCCCTGTGGTTGTCCTCCGTCTCATCCTTTCTGGGCAATCAGAACTGAAGATGTGTATTTTTAGTTCAATACGCAATTTAATTCAATGGTGAAATTATCTTTGTGACATCCATGACTGGATTTCTTGTTTTCAACATGAAACACAAGTCAGAAATATAACCCTCCTACATAGCATAGTTTGGCTTATTATATGTATTTGCAGCTGAAGTTAAATGTTCCGAGAATTTTTCTTAAATTGAACTACAGACCACTCCTGGCTCTTTATGCAGAGATAGCTCCTCCTGTAATTTGGGATATTTTCTGCATAACACATAAATAATCATTTAAAAAAGCAATAATAGAATTTCAAGAAACATTTCTATAAGAGGATATTGAAAGGATGGTTAATCCTAGAATAAATTAGAGGAACTAGAAGTGGTACTGTATGTTAAACAAAATACATTGAAAGGAATTTCCATTTTTTCAAATTGTTATAATTCTCTAGAATTTTGTATATTACTAATTTTCCTTCTTTTATATTAATGTCAAATGTTTATTTCACAAATAGAAATGAATATTTGCTTGTATTCTGAATGTAAAATTCTGTTGTGCTTGGGATGAATTTCAAGTGAATTTCTTCCCTACTTTTACTGCCTTTATAATTATTTATTTTTTGTCCTTATTTGACAAAGTGAGCTTCAATATGCATAGAAAATATTTGATCAACATATGGTTAACTGCAAGTGTGTTGCAGGTGGACAGATACACTTCCCAAACAGATTATGGAAAGGATCTGAAGAGTAGAATATAGGAATTAGAGGCTCAAAATTGTATTGATATTCAACCGAGGTTGGATACTTAATTCCCATGGGAATTCCATCTAAGTGCAGTTCAATTTTATGTTGTGGGTAGTGGGTGAAGAAACACAAAATACCCCTAAAATATTGCCCAACCTGCTGCCCAAAACCATGTCAATATTATTGCCTGCTGTGTCCTCTTTTCTCCAATCTGTCTGGTTTGTTATTATAAGTGGTTTGCTATTCACCACAATAATGTGAGTGTAGGAACCCCTGGGAACTGAATTATATAAATCTTTCTCCAGATTGAGGGAAACATGAGGGAAGGCAGCCAACTTAAATACAAACTGTTGTGGCAGACAAGGATTCATTACCACTGTGCACTCTGAGTGACCAAAGGAAGATTCTGGCTTTGCTTGGAAAAAACGTTAGAGATGTTGAGTTTTCATGAAAGGAAGGAGGGTTGGCTGTTTGAACTTGTTTTCATTGCAGAGGAAAAAAAATGGAGTCACCTGTACACTGCTAGGCAAATCAGCTGAGATGGCTTCAGCATAAAAATCAAAGATGGATTGGTTTGTAATGGAAGTAGAAGAAATATATGAGAGCTGGTCTTTGGTCTCAAGAAAATGAAAATATTAGCCAAACTGGTGGTATCTCTATTTAACTCTTACCTGTGATAAAATATTCCTGTTTCCTAGTTTATGCCACAGGTCTACCAGCACTACTGGAAAAGGTACTTCTTGGTTTAAGAATGTTCTAAAGTTTTACTTCTAAGTGATGAAGAATTTTAAGTTATCATAGTCTTCTGGGAAAACTTGCAAAGCAAGAATTTTTCATTTTTGGAAATAGGTAAAAGGTTTGAGCCAAAGATGAGTTGCATTCTCTACTGTGGACCTGCTATATAAAGGATGTCTGCTCTAAAGATCCATGAACTTTAGGCTTTGAAATCTAGGCTTGGTGAGACACACTGTGTGGCCTTGCTGCTCTTCTATTTAGAGCAAGGACCTGTGAACACACAAGTAATTGTGTCTCACAAATAAAAAGCTGAGCAGCAGAGCTTGTCCACCTGTACACTTGAAGACTGAAAAGTCCTAAGGATCTGCAAAGTCCTAAGAATCTGCAAAGTCCTGTTTGATTTGTTTTGAGTAAAACTGTAAGCCTTTCATTCATGAGGAACACTTTCTAGTAACAATTTTGGAGAATTGCCAGTCCTTGCTGTTTTGTCACAAAGTGATGATAGTTCAATGTTTGCCTCAGGCTCTGGTTTCTGAGAACAGGTATTATATAAAAAACAAATCTTTCACTAAGGGTATGAGGAAACAAGAAGAAAAGTTTACTTACTTCTGACTACAGAGAAAAATTTGGCCTTGGACTGTCCTAAAGAGTCAAAACAAAGATGGTCAGTGAAAAGGTATGACATTGCCTTATCTTCTCCTCACCCCTACATTAAAGTTCATGATATTTAAGTCAGCTTTAAGACATTTAGCCTCCTAATTTATGACAATCTGGGAAATTACCAAGACTAACTACGGAAGTCTACTGCCAGCACAGACATGTCTATTTTGCTGAGCTTTGTCTTTTAGTATTTCTCCAGAGGTGGACTTTTACTTGAACTTTATTTGTTCTTACAGACACATAATTGTCTGGCTGGTGTTCCTTGAAAGACTAAAACCTTTGCCTACTGTCAAGGAGTTGAAAAGAATTAGGATCAATCACAGACATATATATTCCCTTTGCTTTGTCTCTCTAAACAAGCAGACTGTTAAAGTTGTTGAGCTTTGCAAAGAGAATGCAAAGGTGTTCTCCTTCCTTGTCTAAATCCACACCATAGCAAGGTGACAGTAATGAGGGCTGTCTTGAAGATATTTGGTGCAACTGGATAGCATATTGTAAAGTGTTTTAGGTAAAATTTGGAAAGATGTTGAAATGAGCTAGTCTCATTTGATAAAGAGACTTGTGAGTGCATGAAGACCTGACATTTATTCTTTTCAGTAAGCCTCAAAATGTTTTTTTTTCCACATGAAAATAAAAAAAAAAACCCACTTATCTTTCTAAAGCAGAATAACAGAAGACATTTGCAAATTTACACACATATATAAAAAGTGAGATAATTTTAAACTAACATTTTGATTTTTAAATACAAATTTAGGATCAAACATATTCTTGTCATTAACTAGATCTGTTAACTTACATGTGAATATCACTTACTGTGAATTAAAAACTGTATGATTATACAATTGGACTTTATTTGGGGTGCATTTTTTCCTTTTTAACATATGTGGAGGGTAAGAGATTCAAATAAATGGTTCAAATATAAGAGGTTCAATATAAATAAGAGGTTCAAATAAATGTAGGAACTGAATAGAAGCGTAAAGATTAATTATTATTATTATTATTATTATTATTTAATGTATAAACCAGAGTTGACATTCTGATAATCCCTTACTATAGATATCTTAAAATATCCTGCAACCTAGATTTCTAGTAAAAATTACTTTTACTTAGAGGCAAAATTTGAGTCTGAGTCTGATTTGGACTTCAAGATGATGAAATGGCATGGCAAACATGAAAGTTAAAGGTGGTTTCAAGCCAAATAGGGCTCAAATCTCTTTGTTGCTTCTTACTGCTGATGACTTTAAAGTCTGCCATTGACACTAAGCCAAGAGCTTGCTCTTGTTCCTTGTCAAAAGAAGGACTCTGGAACAAGGTCAGATAAATGCATGTTGGTTTCTAAATGGACAGACCGTTTTGGCAGTGAAAATAGTGATAAAAATAGATGGAAATGTGGAGAGAACAAAGACAAAGAGAAGAACAAAAAGTAAAAAGGACACCGGAGTTTGAAATGCATATAATCACACCCTGGATGTATCCTGTTTCTGAATTTCTATGAAACACTTTTTTTTCTATTGGCATTTTTCTGCAGTGTTTTGGTTTCTTAGTCAGGAGAGGCCATGAGGGGAGTTCTGGTGAAAAATAGTTGCAAGAGCATGCACAAATACAAAGAATAAAAGAAACAATGATTATATAGTTATATGTGTGAATTAAATAAATTTCCAAGTAATTTTAAATAAAATTAAATATGAGCACAATGATAAATGTGTTGGGATCAACAAGGTCAGGACATTTGCATGGAAGTTAAGCACAGAGTCTCAGGTGCACTTTTAAAAGCAGTTTAAGGAATTGTCAAACATAGATACTCCGTGCAGCAAAACTGGCATGACAGTCCTGTTCCTGGTTACTCAGTCTAGCTCTGTGTCACAGCTTGCTATTCCCCAAGTTAAAATGATGCAAAGGCATGAAAGTTCTGGCTGTAAATCAAACTGCTGCTGTTCAAGAACTCAGCAAGAATCTGTTAAGCACATTCTTTAGAGATTTAATTTGCAAGAGCAAATACTCAGGTGCTTAACTGCTGTTGTACTTTCCTCCTATACAAACACGATGGCATCTGCCGCAATAGTGTAGGTAATTACTCTTCCAGAGGACTGAAATACGAACAAAATTTTTTCTGCTTTTGAAGAACTAGAACATCTTTCATGAATATTTGATTTTTGAGCCATCAACTAGGACTAGAGCAACAGAAAGCTTCCCATACTGCAATCTAGTTCACATAAGAAAAGTATAATATGTTAGCATTATTTAAAAAAATACCTGTCAAATAACAAGCTAAATTAAACAGAGAAAAAGTTGAGAAGTCAGGTGTTCTGTTGGTTTGCTACTGGTGCTTTAGTCAGTTGCACACATTTCTACTGCAAAGAAAAACAGTCATTTGAATGTTTTTATATAAAATCCATTGTAGAGAGGGCTGAGGATTTTTTTTACCATCCTGAATCAAATATTATTGAAATGTTTTGGCATCTATACCATGGTTTGAAAACCAAATGTATGAAAGCTACTCTTGAGAAGTACAGAAAAGATGCATTGGTATGATGCATTTTATGTCTCGAGATCTGGGATGCAGCTCCTTAGTTTTCCTCTTCTACTTCCTTTCAAGTATAGATTTTTTTTTTTAAGGAAAAATCATCTTTTTCTTTCTGACCTTTTTTTCTTTTCACTTACAAGCAAATGAAAAGTGGTCTGCCTTGTGGTTGTTTTTTTCTTCCACGTCTTTGGTAATCTGTTTTTGGGCATATGAGTTATGCTTCTGCAGTTTCAGTATGTCTTTAGCTGGTCTTGTAACCTCACTGATCATATTTTTAGTACTGGATTGAAGTTTTACGCATATTAGTTTTCAGCAGGAGCCAGCATAGAATCATAGAATGGTTTGGGTTGGAAGAGACTTTAAAGATCATCTAGTTCCAATCCCTCTGCCACAGGCAGAGAAAATTTTCTCTAGATCAGGTTGCTCAGAACTCCATCCAGCCTGACCTTGAACTCTTACAGGGATGGGACAACCACAGCTTCTCTGGACAACCTGTTTCAGTGTCTCACCACTCTCAGAGTAAAGAATTTCTTCCTTGTGTACAATCTAAACCTACTTTCTTTCAGTTTAAAGCCATTGGCCATTGTCCCATCACTACATGCCTTTTCAAAAGCTCATCTCAAGCTCTCCTGTGTGCCTACTTTAGGTACCAAAAGGTTTCTACATGATTTCCCTGGAGCCTTGTTTTTGCCAGGTTGAACAGCCTCAACTCTCTCAGCCTGTCTTCATAGGAGTCTGTCACTTTCTTTGTTTTCTTCTCCCTTTAATTCAACCCAGCCCAATTTCCTCCTCTCTTACCTTACCTTTTTCTTCCACCTCAAGTTTAGACTGTCGCAGAGAGACAGAATAGGTAGGATTGGAAGAGACTATTGAAGGTCATCTAGAACAACCTCCTTGCTTAAACGAAGTTCCCTAGAACGCAGTATTCAGGTTTGTGTCCAAATGGTTCTTAAATATCTCCAGAGAAGGAGACTCCACAAACTCTCTGGGCAACCCGTTCCAGTGCTCCAGGCTCCAAACTCTGCTCCTGGCTTCATTTTTTAACAAGTTGCACATTAAGTGAATTACTCCATAGAATAAACAGTAACAACTGCCATTTCTGTCACAGAAATTTTTGTTATCCTTTGGATTCCTAGATGCTCTCAACTGTACAAGAGACATCCCACTCTTCTCTGCTTACTGTTTTCTTCTTCCCTGTCATGAAAACAGACACTGTCCTTCAGCTGCTGTTTCGTGTCAGGAAGAAGGTAAAAGCTGCTTATTTTTCCTCTCACCCTGAGCTTTTCTGCCACTGTATTTTACTTTCTCTCCTCCTCATAAATTGCGTTTCTTCAGACCATCTGGAAGAACTGATTCATTCTGTGCCCTTCTCTTGCTGTAACAAGATTTCTGCCAGAGAATTTATTCCATGTTAGTCTCGTCTTCTGTTCCATCTGTAACCTCTTCCAAACAGGCAACAGTACATGTAAGAAGTCCTTTGTCAGCTCAGGGCGGATGTGTTGCCTGCCTGGATGTTTTTTATATATATGTACTTAAATACATATAATTATACATTATACATATACATATACACATATACATATACATATAATACATATAATTATACATTATACATATACATATACATATACATATACATATACACACACAAGCACATATATCTATTTATGGGTATAAATTATAAAGATGGCTCTTGAAGTCAGTCAGAAAAAATGGGTTGTGTGTAGACAAAATTCCCAAGGTCAGGCTGTTTCCTGGGGTTGCATGGTGCTGAGGTGCCTCCACACCTGTCATCTGCCAGGCACCAGAGAACTCCTGCATTGTACAGTTCAGCTCTTTGTAGGAACTTGTGACTAAGTCTTAGTGAGGAAGCTTGGTACCAGAAATGAGATGTCTGCACTGGCAGAGTGGTCATGTCAGACTCACAAGAGTGGCAGGGTACAGTAGCAAGAGTGCAGCTTCCTATAGCACCACTGCTTCTGGTGCTAGAACTGGTGGTTGAATCATCAAAATGAAACAGAAAACATGCCTATGTTCCTGCAGCAAAAGACAGGCAAGAACACAGCTTTTGGGGTTTTGCCAGCTTGTATATCACACCTGGCCTTTAAAACAATCAAAATATTTGGATTTCAGAATTCCTGGAATTTCTCAAGTTGAGTGTAATTATTTCCTCTTTTCAGAACCAAGAAAACATGTGAAAGATACTTGATTAAAAAAGACTTCATAATCTTATTTTTCTGGCTACTTGGTTTCTCTTTAGACCTTAAAATGAGAGTCATTGAGAAGCATAGCTTGATTATTTTAAAGTAATTCTTCTTGCCGAAACCCTATGAGCTGGTTGAGTCCCTTGTAGAAGATCATAACAGAGACTGATCCTCATGCAGATTAGCTTGCTAAACATTTTATTCTATATGTGTATCTTGTTCTACTGCTTTTGGTACTTAAGGGATAATATCTAAAAGTCACTTCTGGCTCAAATATTTGTATTGTATGTTCATTATGAAAAGTTGCTTAGGCATGTATTTCTAGCAAATGATATTACAATGGTTGGCTTGTGAGATATCTTTGGCAAGCAAAAATCCACCTTTACTGCAATTCTGGAGGGAACAGAATCAGTTTCATTCCAAATCACAACTAAATTTGGTGTTTGAGATAGTAAACTTTCCTGGAGCATCTGTATGTATCTACTTTTTATGGCTCAGCTTGTGCCTATGTACCCTAGAATGTCTGAGATGCCAACCTTTTTTTCCTTCTTTAAAGTCTGGATCTTTATGTGCTTTTATTTTTATAAATCCCTTCAGGTTTAGGAATCTTGTAAATTAGTTTTGAGTTTTTCTGATTTTTGCCTAAAAAATTTCTTTCCAAATACTTTTTTTCACCCGAGCTCCCACAAGATAAAACAAAATTTTAAGTTCTTTGTCATGTCATATTAGTATAATGATTTTTTCTGGAATGAAATATAAAAATCTGTTGAAGAGTACTGACATCACTTTGCCATTTAAAGAGACAAATAAAATGTATTCATTTATTTCATATCAAATAAAACCTGAATGATGGAAATTTCTATATCTTAACGGCATTCAAGAGTTGACAGGCATTACAAAACCACTTGTTCTAAGAAACATAAGGTTATACATGACTGTATGTACATTCCTATAATGACTCTACATTACACTGGTGCACATTGTTTCTTGATAAATTTTTTGCTTTGTTCTTGCTGTTCCCCAAGGCTTGCTGTAGGTGTCTAGCTGTAGAAATTAACTGCATGGCTATGTGATGGAATGTATTATCACGTGTTTCAGAGGTGCAACATGTCATCAATTTTGGGCAGTAAGTACTCTATACAAACAGAGCAGGAAAATCTGGGTAAGCCAGGTGGGTGATTTTCTAGAGCATTCAGGGAAATGGTAGCTGTTACGGTTTACTGACTATTCAATGCTTTGGCACATACATAATTTTAAGGTACTCAGAACATAGTAAACAAAACCCAGTGAAGTGGCCCGATCCTGTCAGTTCCTCTTAATTTATTCCAGTCAGCTTTTTCACACAAATTTTAGGTACATCTCTCCTGTGAATAGGATTGCCTTGCTGAAAAAATTGGAGGAATGAAGCAAATACTGATAAGAAGTAAATGTTTTAAGCTCTGGTAACAAAAAGATAATGATTTATGTCATTATCAATGAATACCTAGCATTTTTATAGAACAACAGAAGAGCCAAAAATGTTTCTTAGTTATATTCAGTAAAAATTTCTGTTTGTACAGACAAAAATAAACAAATACAACATTTCTAACCTTTGTCTCTCTAACCATTTTCAAACATTAATTTTTGAAATCCTAGTTAGAAATTAAAGCTTACACATACAGTAATGCACATACAAATAATTATTGTGGCTGTATCTTGATCTTATCAACCTAATATGGAGTTGTTTTCAAATCCTTCTAAACCATTAATCTTTATACTTGGAGTGAAATGGATATGTTTTTTTTTGAAATGCTAATTATGAATAGCAGTACAGATATACTTACTTTCATTATTATATTCTACTTTTGCCCATATGCAAACTGTTGTCAAATATTTTGTGCATTTGTATGCTACTATGCCTAACCAACAATGTTGACCCTTGTCAATAAAGTAACAAAAAATAAAAAAGATCATGAGACGTATAATATTTCTTCAGCTAAAATGTTATTATATTGTTTATTAACAGACGATCCCTAAAATCAAATATCTGGTTTCTTTAACAAAACCTTTTTCAATACAGTGATTAAAAAACTCGTACTGTGTGGTAATGAAAAGTGAAACCTCATAATGAGGTTTTCTTTTACTTGACTGAATTGGCGTTTAGCACACAACACTAAAAAAAAAAAAAAGAAAAAAGGAAAAAGAAAAAAAAGGAAAAAAAGGGAAAAAAAATCCTTCATTTGTACCACAAGGAACACACTTTCTATATTGTACCAGCTACAGGCAAAAATAAAATATGCTGCAATTATATTTTCTTACTGGGGGTGACCTCTAGTGTGAAACAATGGCATTTAGCATTCTTTTGGGTTTGAAATGACAGGTTTTTGCCAGTTATGCTGGATTTCTCAAGTTCTCAAGTGAATGTGTAGAGTATCAAAGTACATCATCATTAAAGACACAACGTGTGGCTCCCACACTGGAGTAATTCTGTCTTCTCAGTCTAGTGTTTCCTTGAAATGTTTGTTTGGTCATATTATCTTTAAAAAGCCCAATAACTTTTCTTGCCCAAACACTGTAATTCAGATTCTATCCTGTTATTTATGGCACCAGTGAAGCTGTCAGTTACACATGCAATTAGCTCTTCATGCATTCATTTCCTCTTTACCACTCAGCTGCATGAATATATCTATGCAAGTCAAAACCCATGAAAACAAGATTTTTTAAAATAATTCACAGAGAAAACTGTATTTATGAAAGTTAAATTTAAGAAATGAAAATGTGGAAGCCCTGAGTGCTTCCTTCTACAACAGTTAATTATGCAGGAATATTGTGGGCTTTTCCATTCCAATTTATCTGTAGATGTCTTCCATCTCTTAGAACTGGATAATTTCGGTGTATTCATCTTTCTAAAAAGCATATATTTGTAGGCTTTTTTTTGTTTGTTTGTTTAAGTTACAGGCTATATTTATCCCCAGCAAAGCTGAGTTTGTAAGTAATTGCATTATCTGTTGGACTGTGTTCAACAGAGGCATTAGTTTATGAGTTACAATATGACATGCTTTACTCTTACTCGTCCCATTAGCTGTAAAATCATTGCTGAATTAATTTTCTTCTTTGCTGAGAGACATGTGGAATTACTGTAATTCCAAATGGTGCTATCAATATCAGTAGGAGACGCAAATTACTGAGATTATCTTCTGTTCATTAACATGGTGGATGTTAGTATAAAGGCTATCAAATAATAGCCACATAGAAAATAATTTACTGCACACTTTTATTATCTAATTGTAAATTTAACCCATGTGAACTTGTGAGGAAAGGGATATTATTGAATGAGAAAGTAGAGACATTTGTTTGAAGTAAATGTATATCAACGTTAAGTGAAATATTTTAAACTTCTGAAATTAATTTAGAAAACTGTTTATTCTCCTTGAGATCCTAGTATTTGGTTATTTTGTAGCCATGGCATCCTTGGGATTTTTCCAATCCAATCTTGTAAGCTAAACAGATCCTAGGCTAAGTTTGAGCTAGGGAGTCTCTTGAGTACTAAGTGTGCGGACATGTAATGCACTAATCTGTTACACTGACATACATAACAAAACTAATTATACTCTGTAAGAGGTGGACTGGCATTTGATCAAGTTGGTGTGATGACCAGTAGAGACCATTGCTTTAAATTATTTTAGAAGTTTGCAGTGGAATTGGACTGGTGCAAGTTGTGTGCTCATTACCTTAAAAGGATTAAAAAAAAAAAATCACCAGATCCTTCAAATTTCATTTTTGAAGGGTGTTTTGAGATCTGCTGGCATAACAAAACAATGATAATGTTTCAATGCTCTTAGATTAGCTCAATATTTCAAAGGTTTTCAAAACAGAAGCAGGTAGTTTGAACTGTTGTGCAGTTTCCCTGGAAGTGGGTTTTGGCATGTCTATTATAATTACTCCCTCTGACCCTTCCATACTGAGTCATGGAACTTTTTTCTGGTGTCAAATATTTCTGAATGTTTTGTCCATTCATTGATGAATGTCATCTTCTTCAGTCCTTCTACTGTTGTTATACATCTTGAAGAAAATTTTCAGCATGTCCTATTTCCTGCCTTTTCTTCTTACAAAGGTAAATACACAGCCTCCTCATGGAAATAGCCTGTGTCCAACTGCTTTGTCTTAAAGACTTCTTGTACTTCCAGTTCAGCAGTTAGATTCCTATCTACAGCTAAGCAAAGGGACAGAGTTCACCTCCATCTGAAGTGAAACGATATTAGAAGATTAGGGAAATAAGATCTGTGTTTATCTAAATCATATTGGTATTGAAGTTGACCTAATTTTGGAGTGCTGGTCTTTCAAAGAATATAAATCCTGAGGTCCGGGTGGATGGAAAATATTTTGAGTAGGGGCTCCAAATAGTTGTTCAGTTGTTAGTGTTACATGCTTGAACTTACCTAATAACTTGCAACAGAAAACTGATTATTGGAGTTTTCCTCAGATGAATTCCACTCATAGTCAGATAGACATATACTAGAGTGTGCACTATGCTTCAACTTAGTCATTACTACTGTCAAGAGTTGACTCTGTCATGACAAATTGAATTGAAACTTTTCTGCAACTAAATCATAACTATTTTATTAACACTAATTAGAAATTTCAGAAATACCATTCCCTTTGTCATGAACTTGCATCAATTCCAAACCTTATCTTCACAGAATTGTGCAGAGGACTATACTAAAAGGGCAAATATGGTTTTCTCAGTCCACTTCTAACTAGGTTTTCAAGGAGGACTTTTCTTAATTGTGGAATATTTATTGTTGCATAGTTAGAATAAGTCAAGTCCAGGGCTTGAAATATTAGTGATGGAGAGTTGTTTAATAGTGGTTTCATCATTGATCAGGAGGGTGCCAATGTGTTAAACCTGACAGTGTGAAAATAGAGGTAAGAAAAGTGTTATTCTGAGAGTATTTTAGAAAAATTCCACAAGACAATCTCAGAATTTGCAATTATTTTCAGGAACTATGCTTTGTAAATAAAAGCTTGTAAACTAAGTAATATTTGACATACTTTTCCTTTGCACTCTTGTATTGATACTGAGGGTATCTTGAATGGCTTCAGTCACACTGTGTTTTTGATATCTGCAAGAATTAAAGCCAAGTGCAGGCAAATGTTTTAAGGTACTTCAATATTTCCCAATCATTTAAACATAGTGGCTTTGGAGACTTCCCTTCCCCGTAAGCCCCACCAAAATTTTATCTTCAAATGTGCTACAGAGATCCTTCATCTAGTTTATAACTTTGTTTAGTCAGATACCAGTAAGGTAAAATCCTGTGTAATTCCTGGACAAAAAATATTTTCTATTTACTAGAAGCATTCAAAACAGTTTTCCTGTCCCCATTTCTTTTTGTGATGCAAAGCACACCAAGCATAATTTGTGTGAATGCTATCTAATCTGCATAATGTAAAAATTCTCATGCTGTCATTGCAGAAATTGCTTCTTTATGTAGAATTTTCCTTTCTTCTCTATATTCCTCTTTGATCCTTGCACTCTTCAGAATGAGTGAGGTCCAGAAGAATTATTGAATTTGTATGCAGATTCAGATAAAAGCTTCACATATCTTTCAATGCAAAGCAATGTGAGATACCTCAACTAGAAATAAGAAACACAATGGGATAGATTTTGGCACAGGCAATGTTGTGTTACATAAATTTCAAATGTTTTGTTTGTTGGGGTTTTTTTAAGTAGACATCCAGACTGATTCCATATTTCCTAATTTCTGAAGTCACTTGAGCATTTGAATGAACATTACTTCATATTAATGACGAATAATTGGAACATTATCACAAGGTGGTTGATATGATTTCTAAAAAGGTTAACTTTATGACCCTGCAATGCTCCATTCTGCTCCTAGCCAACTGATTTATCAAATAGGACTGATTTTTCTGTGAACTGTATCTTAAAATATCCTATAATTAAAATAATTGTATGTATTTTAGAAAGAAATTTTAAGAAGACTCTTAGTTTTATTTACAGCATATATACGACATTAAGAAACACACAAGTTTTCATTCATGCAGTCTTACAGCAAAAACAATGTAATTCATTACACACCAGATAAAGAAAGCACTCTGTCTTGTCAGATTCCATGTTGGATTTAAACCACCTAAACTGCTTCACTCACATTTCTAGAGATGCTTTATCAATTAGAGAACCCACTCAGATTTGCAAAATATTGTGGGGATGGTCTTCACAGATCTTCTTATAGCTTTCAGGGATCCACTGAGGCTGTTGAAACTGATAACTGCCACTGTGCTGGTTAGATCAGATATTATGTGCTTATAATAAACATTTCATTTCAGACATAGCATTTTCCATGATATTCTGGAATTTAACCTCTCTTATTTAAGCTCTCCTTAACAGTCTACAAAATTAATTTTCAACTGTTGCTTGGGATTAAATTTTATCCCTATTACTCCAAGGAAGTGCAAGTTAGTGAAACATGCCTAACTTCCAGAAAATTGTACTATTATGTGCTGGCACTACAAGCACTAAGCTTGAATAAAGGATAGGATGTTAGAAGAATTATTGCGTTAGTAAAAACGGTGCATTCTAGCACAGTCATTATCATTGTATAACAGTCTGTATTGTTCTTTTTGTTCTGACAGCCCTACCTTCTACAGCACATCACCATGCACTTTGAACTTAGTCACCTGGCTTTTCTTCTTGCCATTTTATACTGCTGCTTTCCCAGGCTCTGTGCAAGTGCTGACACACATTACCTTGACATATTGGGATATAATTATATTGTTTCATTTTTCATGACTAATTTTGGCTGTAATAAGTAAGTCAGTTCACATAACTTTTGTCTTCTTTCTGTTTATTTAACTGGTCTTAATCTGCAGTGTTTTATTGCTTGTTATGGCATCTTGTGCGACCCAGTTTTCCCACAACCATTCAACCTGTGTAGTCTTGACAATGCTTATTTAAATATCAGTGTACCAAATTCAGTGCAGAATTTTTAGTATGCTACCTATAAATTAGTAGATCTGTTTGTATGCATAGCTCCTGTATAGCCTAGTCTATTTTTTATCTTTGATTAGGCCTATGTCACTTTGCTGACTAGTCAACTAGTTATAAATTACTGGGTTTCTATTGAAAATAAAATTAGGAGAATAAGACAGATGACATTAATTATAATTGGACTTATGCAAGTCCATAGGTGTGTATGGGAGCATGAGGCTAAACTAATACAGAAATGCCATTGTCCATGAGAAGAAAGGTCAGATTCTTGCAGAAGTAGCTTTGGGCTAGCATGGTAAGGCAGTTTGCACAAGGAGAACAGCCTTGGTTTTCAGAAGATATTTAAAGAAAAACCAAAAAAACGTATGTTGAAGCTGAGGCATTTCAGTCTCTGTGTTGATCTTCACTGGAGGGAGCCATTAACTTTTGTTCACTGAAATCCACTTGGTCATTTGTGAGTGTTTTGTTTCTTACAAAGTGAATTTGTACATACACAAAGATTACTTATATGCTATTCTGAGCCTGTTTTTCTCGATTCAATTGAAATTACTCCTGTAACTCAAGATCAGTCTTTACCTGTGACTGGTACAGGTCTTGTCCCAGTGTGTCAATTAAATGGAGTATTATCCTGAATTTCCACATAAGAGAATAATCTTACTAGCTCTTATTATTTACGGCTCGAGTTCATGACAATCAGCAGTCAATATTTTAGCTCCAATGCTGAAGTTTTTCTGTAGACTAGAGTAAGTGTGAAGAAAGTAAGTGTAAAGTCAAGAAATGGGCATGAACTGAGGAAAAAATGGACAGTATTTTTCATTTTTCAGCAAGTTGTTTTGTGAGTCTTGGTGCTCTTCAGGAGCATGGAAGCCATTCTCTCATGCTAAGACACTCACATCTTCCCATGCACATACTCTCCTATAATCAGTTCTATTCATGTGGATCTTTGTATAACAGTACATACTTCACCTCGTAATTCAGTGCTGCCAGTAATTAGAATTTCAGTACACTTAATTTCCTTATGTGTGCAGAAATGGGGAATATAATGCATTGAACATAAGTAATGAGCAAAAAGTGAGAGTGCAATTTTATAGGACTCTGCTTATTTTTCTGCTAATGAAATCTTTCTGAAGTTGAGCACGTATTATGATTTTTATATCATATAATGATATATTATTAATATGATTTTCTGTATAACATAGGTTGCATACTCTCAAAGTCAATGCAGTCCTCACAGAAGTAACACACTATTTTAATTCTACATATTCTTGTCAGCTTTATATCATCAAAATAATGAAAGTAAATGACTTCCAGCTATGTGGACAAGAGCATAACATTTCCTTATTCCTTTATCATGTTTTTTATATTGGATCTTTTGTTCAAAGGAATTAATTGGTTAGGCTGAATTATGCCTTAACCTTGTCTCATGTCTAAATATTCTTTTCTATGTGAAATATTATGTAGAGATGGTATTTTTGTTTTGTTTAAGCAGTAACATTTTTCATTCTTTCTGGTAAAAAAACCCCAACATATTCAAACCATAATGATTTAATGCTTTTTTTCCCCCATTTTTTGATATAACCAGGATTCTTGCTTTGCTAACAACAGCTAAAGCCAGAAAGTGGAAATTTACCTTAGAATACTGTTTTTTATTCATTTACAAGATGTTTATGGGACAGTTATAACCTAAGAAGGATCTAATTAACTTTTTTTTTAAACACTCACGTTTTTTCACTGAAAAAACCAGCATAGTTAGAAGCTGTTAATTATTTTTTCCCTAAAATTATGTGTCACTATAAAGAGCTGTTAACTCATTTATAAACAATTATTAATTCATTTCTCTAATGTACCAGCATTGCTTGCTGTATTTCTCCCTTGCTGTATAAACAAAAATTTGTGCCACATTTGTGTTTGAAAACCTTATCCTTCACTTTCACAGTGCAGCAACTTCCAATAACTTTTCCTAGCCTGGCAATCCATAGAGCGGACTACAAACACGAATACCATGTGCAATTTCAAAACTGTAACTTCAGATTCATATTTTGGCCATCAATGGTGAAGATAAACCTAGGAAAGAAATTTCCAGAGAGCTGATGAAATAGTCTGTTGCTCAAAGGATTAGAAAAAGGCCTGCCTAGATGGAGCACAATATGCTATCTTTACTGGCACATGAGCTGAAAGGCCATGATTTCACTTCAAGGTCTTATATAATTCTGCCCACCCATTTACTTCTGCATTTTCACCTGCTTTTTCTATTCTCTCTTTGTTTGACCCAAGGAAAAGAATTGCAAGCTTGTCTCAATGTGCTTCTCCCTCTGCTCTCATAACTTCTTCCATATGGCCCCATTTGTCTTCATCCCACCTCCTGAAGCAGTCTGACAACCCTTCACACTCTTTTTGAATGACTCGTGAAGACACACAACTTGAGAAATGAGAATGATAAATGTTGGCCCACTCCTCCAGTGAGTAGATGCATGTCTATATACATAAGACACTTATGAGTCATGGGGCTCACAAAATGTGTTCTTAGCTTTTACCCTTTCTTTTCAATGATTTCATCAATTCACTCTTTTCCCTCCCACTCCCTTATGTATGTAGTATCTAATTAGACTAACATTTTTGGAGCAGGGTCATTTTTTTTATATGTTTATGGAGATCTCTACACATCACATTTATACACTTGTGAAATTTTTTACACTTTCATGTGGTTTTAATGCATATTTTAAAGGTAAATATGTTTACTTGAAATCCTTCTCTGTTATTAAAGGACTCCTTTGGTTTCAGTGATGTGAATTAGGTGACAAAAGTGAATGATTACATTAATTTCACTTTTTCTCTTTAGAAGAAGACAGTTTTGATATATCTACATTCCAATGTCAAAAATGTGTGTTACATAAAAACTGTATTTTTCACTTCTCTTAATTCACAATGAGGTTTGGTTTTGCATTTGAATATATTACTTAACTTGTGAGACTGGAAAAATTCATACTAATAGCTCTGTTGGATTGCTTGAGATGTTACTGACTGAAATGTGTGGAAATTCTCCCACTGATTTCTGTGGGTGTTCAGTCAAGTTCAGTGTGTTCTTCTATCTTCATGCTTCAGCTTTTAGCAGTTTCGCAAAATTTCAGAGCTGCAAACCTTTTTTCAAGTCTAATGTGTTTTTTATGGACTTGAATTTTAAGTATCCCTGCTTGGCTGGCATGGGGAACTTTAATCTTATGTTTACAAGGGAATAACTGAATAGACAGACATTCCTGTCGCTCTTCTCCAGTTACATTTTTAAAAAAAAAACTCCACTGTATCATGAATTTAGGATTCAAAAAATCCCAAATATATCAGATCTAGAACACTCAGATAATGATCCTTTGCCACATGCACACTTGTATGAAGACTAGAGCTGTGTGCCCAGGACTATGATTACCCCATTTGCTGCATGTGTCCACAGCCATTTAATCATCTCTTCCTGATCTTTTGTGTCTGTGCCTTGTTCAGTGGTCACAGCGCCTTCCTTACAGGACAAAGATCTGATCAAACCATCATTGAATTCAGTAGAGGTTCTGCCATTGATTAAAGTGAAAGGAGTGCTTTCCTAAATGAACATAAAAGCTGAACTAATCTCTCCCCTCATAGGTCATTTGGGCAGGTCAGGCTTGGAGCACTCTAGTGGGAAAGCTTTCACTCTTTCATATTTCACTGTAGCAGTTCTGTGAATAAGTCAATGAGTTCACTCTCTGGGGCATTCAGACTAATACCTTTCAAGATAACTAAATTCACTTTATAAGTGAATTTATAGTTGGAATTTGAATATCTTCAGTCCATCACCAATTGCTTTTTTCAACAAACTGCAGAAGGGAATCTGTCCTTACTGCACAACAGAAGTGGACATATTAAAAAAAAAAAAAAAGAAACAACAATTTGAAACAATTTGTCTTCCCCCCTACTGATTTCTCTAAAATCACTAGATAGAATATTTGAAAAACATGAGTAAAAGGAGAAAAAAATATTAGTGTTGGTGAATACACTGAGAGCTCATCTAGGTCGTGCTTGGGTAACTAAAGTCTAACCTTGGAAAGTAAAGGAACAAAAACATGACAGCAGGGTTAAAACTCAAGACCTAACAGCACAACTGAGACAATGTTTTTATGATTCTCCAGTGACTAATCTACAGAAATAACCTGCAAAATTCAAAGGGCAAAGCTCAGCATCGTTATGTCAATTTGGTCATCTGTTTTTCCCAACTCTGTCACAGTGGATTTTTACCAGACAGATCCTGCAGTGCTTTCAGCACTTATCACACACATGGAGATTAATCCTCATTTTACTCTTGTTCTTCTTCTGTACTACATTGCCATCTGGAAGCTTGAACCAAAGGCTCTGGTAGACCCTTTTTGAGAAACTGAATGTCTCAAGAAATTGCACTTCCTGATCTTTTCTAAAGAAAGCACTAAGAAGCAGGTCACATCTCTAAATATATATGACCTGTCTTTTCAAATCTTTACAATGCTTGCCTTTTCTGGGACTGGTGGCTCTTAATATAGCTATGACACCAGTGAAAAAAGGAAAACAGAAAAGAAACATGCAGATGATACATAGTGATTTATGATACCAAAGATGAGAGATGACTATAACAGATTAATAGGCAACATGATGGCAGGTGAAATTTGATGTCAATAGAGACAAAACAAAGTACAATTAGAAGAATAATTTATTATTCTAGTGAATTTTCTTTACATAAAAATAACTGAGGAAAATAAAGATCAATTATTGCTGTGGATTTGGGGTTGCAATATTCAGCAATCTAAAGTAACAACAAGTATGATTTAATTCCTATTTACTTGCATAACAGTATTGTCCTCAAAGTAATAGGAGCACTTTTTAGCAGTGGGGTGGAAGGAAAGAGAAGCTGGTCAGATAAGTATAAATGCATGTACAAAAATTTATTTTACTAGGAAAAGATAAGATTCTTTATATCTGAGAAAGAAACAAGTAGTAGAGCATTTTGGTGCCTCAGACATGGTGTCATGAGAATGTCAGAAGAAAAACAGCATCCCTGTTAGTTGATTGTCTGTAAAGGTTCATGGGTTTTTGCTGTAAAAGGTGCAGTAGACTTGACAGACACAAAAAGAGTCTCAAAGCAATTTGATTCATTTCTAGCTTTTAAACAGAGTAATTAGACTTTGTTGCAAATTGAAAAGTCAAAATATGAATAAAATAAAATAATCTGCATTAGCACTTAGTGATAATGCATATGTTTAACTGACACACAACAGATCCAAGACCAAAAGAACACTTCCCTATTTTACTTATATCCCCCTCACAGGAAAAGTGAGCATCTATCAAAAGTGTTGTTGAATAGATATTGGTAAAGAAAGAGATTATTTGTAGAAGTCTGGAGGGGTCTGAATAAAGAGACAACTATCTCATATGCAACAAATTATTAAAAATAAATACTTTCTCAGCCAGTTTTTTGCTTGGTAAAGAGAGGAATGGGGTCAGGGTTATGAATGCCAAAGCCTATCAGTTGTAGAAGGGAAGATTTCCTTCCAGGTGACAAAAGCTGAGTCTTCCTTTGGATGTGCTCCTTTATTGACATAATAGATGTATGGATGTTTACAGAAGCACAGAAAAAGGTCTGTTGAGGGTAAAGGAATTTAAAATTGTTTCTTTGAATCAAGTTTCATTAATGTTCTTTCTTCCATATGGTTCTGATCCAATACCTCCTTGTCCCCTTGACAAATACTTTTCAACTATGTGTAACTCCATTGGGTTTTTTAATATGTAATCATCCAAAGGCATTAGTAGTTCAGTAGTCATGGCTACTGGCAACTTCTCCTGTGGTTCTCCACCAGTCATATTGTGTTGCTCCCGTTTTCTTTTAGCCTGGGCTGGGCACTAGCCACCTGCCCTCCTGTTTTGAAGTGCATGATCTTCCCATTAGATTGTGCATTTATTCAGAGCCCAAGAGTATTCCCTGAAGTTTGGAAGACAGAGGTGTAATCTTTGTGAAGTTTTCTGAGCCAGTGAAATTGAGTAATTCATAATGTGCTTGACTCAGGAAGAGTGTAACCAGGATGAAAGCTTTCCAGTCAATGTAATTCATTTCAGTGGGAACATTTGTGGCAAAATAAGTTACTTCACTATGGTTGTCACAATGTTTTAAGCTATTTTTCAACAGACATGTTTAAAATTAAACATTGATTGCTTGGAATCTGTAAGTTCAGTAATTAGAATTCTTCATGTCTGACAAACTTGTTTGTCATTTCTGGGAATTATTTGTGACTTTATTTGCCCTTTGTTTGCTAGCTTTCTTGATTAAAAATCATCAAGCCTCTAACATTAGTGTGAGAAATCTCCTGTTAAAGAAAAAACAATAGATAATAATTATAGATTTTGGTATCTAACAGCCATTGAAAGCAAATAGATTGTTCACCATGTCAGTAGCAGTTCTTCAAATGTTCATTATTACACTAAGCATGGGTGAGGTATTTGCCAGCGAAATGCAGCTAATTCTACACCACTCTGTGGATTTCACCACTGCTTTTGTTACGAGTGTTGATGTGCTCCCAGTGCTTCCATTTCCATTGTATTTTTGATAGTTGGAGATGGATGGAGCAGAATCCCATTAGTTAGCAGAGGGAACAGACATGCCTATCAATTTTAGAAGTGAGAAGTCGTTTAAAGGTGTTTGCTTTTCAACACCACAAAAGTAAGCCAATCTTCAGAATTTTTCATGACACACTTAGTACTCATGTTTAAGCAGAGACAGCATACTGCAAATTGTTAGTGAATGCATAAGATGTACTCTAGCCTATAATAGCTTCATGTTCTGGGAGCTTTACACTTCTTTCAGTGAGTAAAGCTATTTTAAACAATGTAATAAAAATACTAACCTTAGAAATCTCAGCTCCCAATGAAATGCATGTTAAATTTATTTATGGAGTGCATGGAAACCATATGTTCTTCTTTTTCTCATAAAAAATGGCAAGAAAGGAATGTAACTTTTTTTTTGTTTTTATGTTAAAAATTCATGGCTCATGGCTTTTCATATTGTCTCCCAACAAGCCTTCAGAAATCCATTTTTGTCCCTGCACCTCGAAGACCAATTGGCTGATAGACAGAGACACTTGTGAAAGCTGCAGATAAATTAATAGCAGAGAATGTGCCTGAGGACCATGCCTGGCTGCTCTTGAAATCCTTCTGAAGCCTGAATTATTTGTATTAAGATAGGCCAACACTCAGGCCTCTATGAGTCAATTCTTTGTAACAGTTGCCAATATTTTTATACCTGAGAGAGCAGCTTCATTCTTTATTATTGCTCAGGAATCAATACTCCCATTGCCCTCACAAAATGCTATACAAGCATTATTGGCATTTCACTTGGCAGTGAAGGGTATCAACATCAATCTCACCAACTGCACACTTCGCTAACCTTGTTCCACTTCTCCAGCACAAATTTGTATTCAGTCTGCACTGTCCTCTCCTGCTCAATTTAAGTGGGAATCCTTAGTGAAGCCCTGACACCTTCGGAGATGAGGAAATAGAAAGGCATCATACAGCCAGAGCAAAGAACAGTTCCCTTTTTGTGTGAGATAAGAAGTACATGGAAGCTCTGACTGTGACTAAAACATGATTTTGAAAACAAACAAAGAAAACCCCAGAAACAACTCAGCCCCAAAAGACATTGCTAATGATAGACCTTCTAAAAAGAGTCAAATCTGGATTCTAACAGCAGCTTCTGACCCAAAAACCTGGGATGGGATATAGGATAGTTTTTCAATGTTTTGAAGTAACAGCTCCTAATTCACAAATAGTCCTATGTGTTGGAGATAAGTGATGTATTTCCAAACAAATGAACAACACTATATACTAGAACAAATGAAAGGCTCTTTGTAACAGCAGCCACATTTTGCTCTAATTGTGTACAGCTGCACCAGTTTGATATGCCAGTTCACTCTCAAAGATCTGCATTCAACATGTAAATTCAGCTTTAAACATGCAATTTCTAGACGTAATCTAAAATGGGAATTGTTCAAAGCATCCTGTCTCCTGCAGAGCTTTGTGTCACTACAGATTACAATAGAAGGCAGTTTGTTCAAATAACACCAGAATAATGTCAGTGAGAGCACCATTAATAAAATAATAACCCCTTCAGTTCATCTCCTTTAAAAGAACAACAACTTGCTCTAATTCTGCTTTTTTCTTACTCTTTGGAGTTGAATCTGTCTTTCCTCTCTTTTGTGATTATCACTCAGCTTATCCTCAGGCAAGGAACTACTCAAAAAAAAAACCAACAAAAAAAATTTTGTGCAGGAAGATTATTTGGACAGCATAGATTTGTAGGTGGGTGGGTGTGGGGCCATGACATATTGAGGTTATATAGATTCATGTTAATAACAGTCAGGAATTTTCAGATTGCATTTGATTTGGTAAGAGGCACAGCTATGAATTTCTCACCAGGAGAGAAATGTTTGACTTCTCTTGTGTTGCTTCCTCTAGCTTCCTGATATTGGAAACTACCAAGGAAAATATAGCTTTCCAGTCCTGTTTTTCACCATCAAGTGTCATCTGCTTATATATTTATCCTTAAAATGTATCACACAAGTATTTTTATTCTGCATTTTATTTGAATCTAAAGTTGCTTATTTACTGAGTTTCCTTTTAGTTTTGCTTTAGCCTACATTCAGACACTGGAACAGGGTCCCCAGGGAAGTGGTCACAGCTCCAGCCTGACAGCATTCCAGAAGTGTTTGAACAATGCTGTCAGGCACCTAGTGTGATTCTTGAGGTTGTCCTGTGCAGGGCCAGGAGCTGGACTTGATGATCCTTGTAGGTCCCTTCCATCTCATATTCTGTGATTCTGTGCTCTTTTGTGGCAAGCTAAACTACATGAAACATACCTGTGTTCCAATAGTCAATTTCTCTTTGTTTACATGCAGGAACTGGATAAACTGAGGTCTGTGGTGCACCAACCCTAAAAAGGGAGCCAGGGATGAGTGTTATCTCTGACAGGAATAATTTAGGAACATGTAGAAAGTGGATAAATAACGGTCAGAGGTAGGAAAGTCTCTCTCTGATTACAACAGTGCTCATTTAAACAGCTAGAAAGTACTACCACTGTCCAAGTAAACAACAGGAGGATGGGAAAGGGAGAAGAGCTGTTAACTCTTCTCAGTATAACTCAAGCACAAAAAAACCAAACAAGGGACAAGGAAAATATCAGAATAAAATCTCTTGTGTACATCTGGCAGGCTAATGATCTTTCATCAGTCTGAATTGCATTATTATTATAATTATTATTGTTATTTAAAAAATGCTTGATATGAAAATAATATTTTTCATATCATATTTATTAGGCAAATAAATATCAGAGGTAACAGCATGGTAACTGTAATTGTTAACTTCTCCTATTTCTCTTAAGAGTACTTATTGGAGCAGTATTTTCCATGTTTTAGAGGTGGACTATATCATTCCTTTTAAGCTGCTCATTTAATCCATAGACCTAATAAAAGAAATGTGTTTTGGCTGGTTGGTTGGGGTTTTTTTTAATTTGTTTGTTGGGTTTGTTTGGTTTTTTGTCTGTATTTTTTGTTTGTTTGTTTTTGTTTGTTTGTTTGTTTATTTGTTTCAGAGAAACTTGCTGTAGTCTTTAATCTCTCTCTGAGGTCTTTTTTCTCTCTCCTTCTCTGTAGCTCAGGTATTGAGCTCATTCATATCAATTGTGGATGTGGACAGACAAACTATTCATCACCTCAGAGGAAGCCACGGGTGCCCCATACATTGTGGTGTTATTTTCTAGGACTCAAGGTGCTGCTGTGCTTTCAACATATTGTACACTGGCTGTAAAATCACAGTCTTGATATAAAACCATAAATACCTCTCATATCTATTTCTCAGCAGCATGAAGAACCATGACATTTCTTATCAGGCCTCATTGCATGAGACTTTTGGTACCAGTATTAGTCTTGCTCTTAGACAGAATCCTGTTTTACATAGTTATGAGAACTTCTGTCTCTGAACTACTTTCTGACAAAGTGAGGTGTTTTAGCTCTGCAAGATTCCAGAGTGCAATTTGTAAAGCATAAAGCAACAAACACACTTACCAGTAACAGCAGTGTGAAAACAGCACCACCAATGCAAATCTAAGCCACAGCAGATGGATGTTTATGTACATAGTTAAGATCACACACATGTGGTAAATCCCATAAATGTGGAAAAGCAATGAGATGCTCCTATATAGCCTGTTTGAAGTTGTTATGGGTACAGAACAATGATGAAAACAGATATTTATTGAGATGTGAGATTTTAAAATTCACAGCTTGGGACTCTAAGTAACACATTTGTGAAACAGACCATTTTCATGCAAAATGGAAACCTGGACAAGAATATTATCTTTTTGTGTTATCCTTCATAGGGCCACTGCTGAATTAATTGTTTGAGTTTTTTTCCGGTACATTATGCAGGTACAAATTTGGTACATTTTGTTGTTAATACTCCCACTTCTTTGAAGAGAAAAAGAATTTCTTAATGCCATAGTCATTGTATTGAATAAACTTCACCAACTGGTAGCAGCTGCAGTCTATTCTCCCAAACTGTAGTTTGATTTCAGAAATTTTATTAGGAGTCAGAATAGAGAGCCTCACAAAATGTTGATGTAAGATCTCTTATGTGATAGTATTCCTAAACATACCATCAAAACTGGGAAGAAGAAAAACTCCTTGTTTCTTGAGAAGGAGTCTTCTAATCCCTAGTTTGACAGCCAAGATGCACCTGTATGAGACAGTACACTCACTTTTACATTGTTGCCCTCCCACTTTCTAGGCAGAGGGTAATGCTTGATTTAGATGCTGTGGTGATTTCACTGCTGTGATTCAGACAGTAGTTACAGATGCAGACTGTCCACAGCTCTGCTTGTGGGAACAGACCCCACCAGTCAGAAGGAAGCATGGTGAAATACCCATCACCGTAAGATCTCATTCACTGGGAAAAGTCTCTGTCCATGTATAAGGTAGGATTAAATGTGTATCTGTTTAAATGTGGACCTTGACATCCATCCCTTTGTGGCAACTTAAAACTGGACTGAATTGTGAATTGTAGTACCAATATTTGAGGGCATTTTCTGTCTCTTGTATTCTTTTTCTTATGATGAGGATGTGGGATTGGGTGCAGAAGAACACCCCAGATGGTGGTATGACTGCTGTGAGACCTTTGATAACAAGATGACCTCTTCTCTTATGGCAGTAGGACTTCAATTTCTAATCCAGTTCTCCAGACAAGGGTGGAAATTGCACTAGTAATTTGTAGGGTTTTTTTTTTTTTTTTTTAGACTTGCTACCCTGATGCTTTGAAGTGGCATTTGATGTGGCATTCCTTCTGCTTTATTCTTCTCAGGTCTGCAGCTGTTCACTTCCATCACTGCATGGGCCTTGTATAACCCTGGTCACCTGGGTCCAGACACAGCTCTTACAGTACAGAAAGCTGAGAATGGAAAGTGTGTTGGTAAAACTTACCTTTCTATCTTTCTACACCAGGGTCTGTGATTACAGAATTAAGGTTGTAACCCACAATCTGCTGTTGCTGTCAATACAAACCATGAAAAGATTGCATATGTAGTAACATGGAAAGTAAATAGTATATATACTCACACCTTCACACACAAGTATAGGATGTTAATATATAAAATCTAATATTTAGATTTCTTTCTGAAAAACGGTGTGAGAGATTAATTTTAAGGCTTAATTTGCTTTTTCTTTATATAAACTTGGTTTTCCTCAACCATATACCTTTCTCCTAGTTTACTGTACAGTCTCTGGTTATTGGAGTCATGTGTGTGTGCCTAGTCATGCCCTTTTCTGATTGTGCAACTGCAGTTATTATTTCATTCCTGAGGCCCTGTTTCCATAACTCCTGTTCCAAATCCATGTGCTTATTGTGTCTCTTTTCTACCATTGCCCACGTTACACATCTTTTCAGTCTTTCTCACCGTGTTCTCTGTTAAACTCCAAGCCTCCCAGCTTTCACCTTTATCTCCTTATTGCCCTTGGCATTGTACCTCATCCCTCACTGTCTGTAAATCCTGTCATGCGCGTTGGTGTTCCTCATTTGCAGATTAATGTTTTTGAGGGCACATTTTCCATTGCAATTCCAGGAGCTGCCCCTTGGGATGCTGAGCACTTGTCTCCACTCTCATTAAACCCCCAGCAACTTCTGCTGCAACAGGATCTGAAGTTATCAAAACACCTCTGTGATATACAGAGTTAATTTTTAGTACAAAGACAAAACCATTATGGAGATCTAAATTTTCAAAAGGTCTAATCACTCCGGAAGTTTTCATAGAATTCATATATAAACTTTTATTTATCATTTCATACAATGTTTAATGAGAAGCTGGGACAAAGGGGATTTTGTGGGGACTATTTTTTCCTTCTAGGTTACTTATACTGTGATCTTTTTGAAAGATTTGCCCAAGTCATTGACTGCTAACTCAGAAGCTTTTTCTTATTCTCAGCCTTACCCAAACTCTTCTTTTACATTAATGCAGCAGAACTACTCTTAAACTTTCAACTCTGAGGAAGGTGGATCATCCACTTTTTAATACGCGAATTTACAAAAATCAGATAGAAAGTTGTGTGACGTCCAGATGGGATGGGATATCATTTCATAGGTAAAAGTACTTAAGAAGGGGAGGAATGTAGAAGCAGATGCTTGTGTTGAACTAATGCAACCACTTTCATAAGGCAAATATAAAACTGTAACCCATATGTCAACTAGGCAACTCTCATTCCTTGCACAAATGGATTTCTTTTTCTACAGCTTGGGACAGAAACACAACAAAATGTGAACCCCTTTATAATTCTATGTAAGTGGCAGTCATGCAGATACTGTAGTGGTGTGGGTAATGAAGATACAGAACTGCAAAAATAAAACAACTCCCTTCAGATTCTTGCTTACAGTTTCTAGTCCCACAGATGTAAAACAAATTAATAAATACATTATTTTATTGGTGAAAACAAATCAAATTCATTATCTCCCAAAGAATGTGTTTATTACAGGATTCAAAAAAGAAAACTGGTCCAAAAATATCATAAGCTATAGTTAGAAGATATTTACTAACATACTGGAAAATTTTCACCTAAAAGCAAAAATAAGAATAAAAATAAGTGATTAAAAATTGTCTTTTTAGACAGTGAATAAAAATAAGTGATTAAAAAGTGTCTGGGTTGTGAATAAATCATGTATTGCTTCAGTATAGTTAGTTATTAATAATGTAGCTCTGCTTTGGTTTCTTAAAGAAAGGTAAAAACATTTTTTCTCTGTAATTGAGTTGTCTTTATCTACTAGTTTCTTAGGAAATGGATGTTTTATGGAAAGATTGAGTGTGAAGGGGGGACAGAAGATGTGACCACGTTTTGAGCAATATTTTTATTGGCAGAGCATGTTTATAGAAAGTAGTGCATTTAGAGGGGATTCCTTCTGCTTGCAGGTGATATTTTAAGTTGTATATGACTATTTAGGCTGATTATGATGCTGTCACATCTGAAGAGGAAGGGGAGAGAAACAGATATGACTTTTAATGTTGTTTGCAGCTAGTTCAGTGCTCATCTTGAAATGATTTTGTGTTCAAGCCATTCAACAGGCATGACAAGGATGATAATGAGACTTTGTTTTTAGAGTCCTTTTAGTTTTATTGTAGAATAATTTAATCAAAATACATTTTTATTGTCATTTTACTGTCTCTGCCTGCTCTTGTTACTGCTTTAATTTCCTGAAAGGGAGATGTATGACATCCTGTGGGCATCAATGGTAGCTTTCAATTGTCAGTTCATGTTCTTTGAAATCATTTTCATTTCATGGAAAGAACTTACTGTGAGGAAATAGAAACGATTATCTGACTGAGAGCTGGAGGGAAGACTCCTTTCTCTTACCACACACCTCTTTTGTGCTGATACAGCTAGAGGGACTCAAATTGAAAAATTACGAGTGTGCTTTACTGTATGGTTTCATTAGCAAGGAAGGTTGGTCCTGGTTGAAGGCTGGGATGTGCACCTGGGGAGATCTTACTCAATCCCAACTCTGTCATATATGATTTACCAAGGCAGTTGTGCCAAGGTACTTCCATACATTTCTCCCTAGCATTTTGTGTTCTGTTTTTTCAAACTCTTGAGTTCTTCCAAGTATTTCTCTAATCTACCAACCTCGCACTTTGTTGTAATTTGCTGGTCTGTCACTTTGGACAGGGATTTATCAGCTTTTAGACACCTGCACCTGTGGTAAATGCCTGTGATGCAGATACCAAATGCAGAGTACATCAGCAGGACATACACTAGGTCTTCATGCCTTAGATTTAGCAATGCTGGTGGGCCTGTCTCATGCTATTTTCAAGTATAGTATCTGGATTTCTTTATGGTCCAATCTCTCTTAAAGGTTCTATATATTTCAGTCATAAAACAATTATACTTTTTTCCCACCAAATTTGTCATGTGTGTGCTGCTCTTTCCACCAAATTTGCCCTGAGAATGGTGGTCACTTTCATTTTTTGATGAGCTAAGATACCTCTAAACACAAAGGAATCACAAGGAACATAGATTTACACAGGCTGAAGTTTGTTTATCACAGTAGCCAAAACCTAGTTATAATTGAGTCAGGTTCTTTTTCAAAACTGGTGGGGAAGCCAATATGCTGTGGCTCCACTGTTGTGGGAGCAGCTTCCTGATTAGTGTTTATTCAGTGTTGTGTCTCCTGATTCCTTGCAGGGGGTGCAGTTTCACACACCATTCAGTCAGTAGGGCAGCTCTGGCACATGGCAACTAGAGGAACTAAAAGTGTGCCTAACTCACATCAGACGAGTCTGGGTTTATTAATGAGAGTTGGAATTGATATAATCCTGAATAGGCTTTTCCTTCAATAGAAATTAATATGTTTATTTATTAATAAAGTTTCAGTTAGAGGTGTTTTAGTTAGATTAGTTTAGTTGCATTGCTCAGACAGCAATGCAAGTTAATGTGCAGCAGTTTTCACTTTTCATTGTTGATTTTAATGGTGTAAAAAAAGAATAAAAGTAGGTGTAAAAATGATAAATGCCTGGCTGTTTGACACATAGCTGTTCAAAAAAGGTTTCTGGATCATATCTGCATGCTTACAAGTAGAGTTTCTTAAACACATAAATAAGACTGTCAGAGGACTTAGTCACACTCTTACTGTCAGCTGGTAATAGACAACTACTTTAGTATGCAGGTTTTTCAAGATATTCTAACTATTTTCAAAAGTACCTGGAGATGAGTATGTCAAGAAGACACTCTGTCTCAGGGTTTCCAACATTTTGGGATGTTGGAAAGGGATTAGATTCAGGTTTTGGTTTTGCATCAAGATGTGGACATCAGCAGGTATCACAGATGAACTGTTTTGCTCATATCATGGAAATTTAGCTCAGGTCTGTAGTTTTGAAAATTTCATTTATGTTTTAAAACTCAATTGATTTCATACTTGTTTGAAATATATATGTCCTCTCAGAGATTCTGAACATCTGAAGGTCCATCCTGTGACATTTATTAAAAGATTTCTATTTGGTATTTTTTGAAAAGTCAGATAATTAATGCTAAAGAAACTGTAACACTGATTTTGAAAACAAAAAGATAAATACTTGGGGTGGATTTTGTTCCTTTACAAGATTAGAAATAGAAAAGTAGAAAGGACTTTTCATAGTGATCTTCAGTGTTATCTGACACCAGATTAGTTCTAGCAGTCAGACTGATAGCACAATTTACATAATTTGTGTTTGTGTTTGACTGAAGGCAAGGTTACCGGATTGCTTCCAAATTTCTGAGGTTACATCTCCCCAATACATTTCCCCTGAAAAACGGTAGGCACAGTCCTGAACAAGTGCCATTGGTCACTGGGTGAATGACAGGCATCAAGCAGGTAATAATCACTGACCTTTCTGACATATTTAACTGTTAAAAGTGTTAAAATATAAGGGTAGTATTCAGCTGTTATAAGTATCATTAAATGAGTATGTGAGCTCCCATGGAATGATTATGGCATTGTAATGATTTAGTCATTACTTTTCTTTCAACAATGGTATGTTGTCACAGAGCAGGATAGGTCCTTCTGTGCCTCTTGGCATAGTAAATTTGTGCCACTGGCAGTAGTGCCATCACAGCAGCATTGCTCACGTCCAGAGACATCCATTACTTTGATAAAACTGGTCCTTTTTAAAATTTAGTTATATATTAAAAAATTGTAGTCTCATATATTAAATAATCTATAGTCTCATTGTAAATTGAAATGAGACTATGTAGATAAATATGGTGCCCTTTAAATTTCTGTGTTTGGGTTAATGTTTGTTTGGGGGGGGTTAACTGAAACTAGGTAAATTATATCAATTTAAGAACCTATATGTATTAGAGGAGATTTGAGGAAAACCAGTTTTTAAGCATCTTAAAAAATCACTTCAGTCATCTGGAAGATAACTGCTGACTTTAAATCAAATTCAAAATAGATTTGACTTGTAAGGAGAAGAGGAGGAGAAAGAATGCACATTGTTTATAAACATATCCTAAGCAAGGCCATTTCTAGTGCATAAGGAAACTCAGACTGAGTTTGAGAGCATTAATAAAGAAGTGATGTGGTGCCTGCTGCTTTTAATAGTTTCTCTTTCTGCATGAAGAAATAGATTTTCGTGTAAAAGCTGCAAAGAAGGTGAAATGAAAGATGGAAACAAGGCATGTTCCAGTTTTCCTTGACCAAACTAGTTTGTGAAGTCACTTTTGTAATCATTAATATTTTTTTAGTGGAATTTTTGCCTTGGGTTTTTGGGCTTTTTGCTGGTATATTTACTATTTGTAAGAATTCTGTCATTCAAATTTGCAGTTCAAATATTTATTCATTACATGTGTTTGTCTTAGTCAAATCTTAGTGATTTCTGAAAACATAACAATAATAAACAAAAAACTTCTTGCTTATTACTTCTGTTGGCAGAGATGATCAGATGAAATATTACTTGTGATCCAGGTCATGGAAACTTCAGAAGTCCTACAACATTTCCTCAAAATGTTACAAATATTTTCATAAGTTTTTATAAGTTACAACTATTCTCATTATTTGAAATAGTTATTTTTTTTTCTGAGCCCCTTTTATTGTCGCATAAAATGCACTGTCTTTTGCATGGTGGTTCATTTAGTGTCTGTAGTATAGATTTTTACTGAACAGGTATTCTCCCCAGGCCTTGACACAGACACTGCTAGTTTGCATGAGTGGTACAGATGTTGGTATAGCCAACTGAGAATGTAAATTGAAGTTTAACAGTGATTGTTGGGTTTTTCTCCTTTGTCACCTTTCAGTTTGATTCAATAACCCAGAGATCGTTTGCAGTTTCTTGCCAAGATATCACAGATTTGCAGATAGGGCAAAAAGCATGACTAGAATGATTAAGTCAGTTGGTTTTTACACTTCTGTGTGTGATTTGTGTAGCTTAAGGATTAAATAATGAAAATGTGAGACATTGACTTAACTCATTTGGGTTCTCTTGAAAGTTATGCCTAGAATGGTTTGTTGCTTCTGGACAGGTTGGGTTTTACTTGTTTTTTTCTCCATTCTCTATTTTGTTTATGCAAGATGTGGTGGGAAGGAAAGACCAAGTATATTTGTCCCTGTGGAGATCACTCTCTCTTCAGTTCAGGTACCACATTTGTTTCCTATTTTCCCCCTTTGTTTTGTTTATGTTTTCTTTAGCTCTGTTTTTGCATAACCCTGTGTTGTTTCTCCTGCTGTGATCACTTGCATCTTCAATGCAGGCCTCAAATGCAGATGACTTAACAGCAACTCTCTTTGTCTCCCTCTTTCCACGTGGTGGCAGAACGGAGCAACCTTTTTTGGAAAGCAAAGGGAGTGTGTGTGGGGGCAAAGGTGTTTTCTTCATTTTGAACTCATGCAATAGTACATAATAGAACATCTCCTTCATTCTCTCTCTCCCTCTCCCTCTCCCTCTCTCTCTCTCTCCCTCTCTCTTCTTTTCCCCTTTTCTGTTTCCTGAGGCTAGTTTTCCCATGACTTTGGCAATTTAATTCCCACACCTTTTATTTGCTAAGTGCTTTCAGGGGATAGTCCTTATGTCCAAAATCTCAGCATGTCAGATACTGTCCTTTAAGAAGTCATGAAAGCAAAAATGAAATCTACATGGTGCAACTTTTTGAGCTTCTAAAGAATTTAGGTTTTTGATGCAGTGGGAACAGGTCATCCTACCTGCATATGCCAATGTGACCCAAGAGCAGAAGCCAATAGGCTCTTGCTCAAGAATTGTGATCAGTGGTATCAAAAAGCTTTTGGAATGAGCTTTTGTGTTTGTTTGTTTGGTTATTTCTTTGTGCCTAAGTCTCTGCACTGTTGACACCATGACCGCAATATTGAGAGGACTAATTTCTGTGTTGGAGAAATTAATCTTAATAGAAAGTAGGCTATTTCTAAATGCTGAGTGCTCCATGAAAGTTGCAAAAGAGTGGTGATGTCATTACTGAGGTTATAACCAGGATGGACATGACACAACAAGTAAGGATTATGATGATTATTTACTACAGAAACAAGAATATGTGCTTGATTTTTTAAAGCAGAGTTCTTATTTGTAAGGAATGTAACAGTAGGAATTCAGTGAGGAAAAGATGTGGAAACCTGATAAAGATGACCGGTGAAAAGCAGGTCAGCAGCTCTGTGACAGATTTTTAAAGTTCTGTTTATATAATTTCTACACCATTTTCTGTCCTCTCTTCAAAACTAGGTGTCAAAATAGAAGTATGAGAGAATTTCTGGAAGTTTGGAGCATGCAAATGACTAAAGTTTGCACAATGATACAGGTAATTAGAGTAGCTAGGTTATTGTGTGAGTGATTTAGAGAATGCGCAGTTGAAAGAGGTGAATTCAGAGAAGAATGCTAATGGCAAACAATTTCATAAGATTTTTATTCTGGCTGAATAGGAAGCATGATCTACACATCTGTCCCACTTTACCTGGGTAAATGGTAGAAAGTTGCAGAGAGTGCATGTGCATGCATGTGTGTGGCCCTACAGTCCAGGGCACTGTAAAAAGAAGAAATGTTTAATGCAGTTTCTGCTGGCCTGTATTAATTGTTCCCAGGAAAACTCCCTTGTTTCATGTTCCTGTCATGCACTTTTCCAGGTAAACTGTAGACACAGGTTCTAAATTTTTTTCTCTTTGCTCTCATTCCAGGGCTTTCCTGTGAAGGAAGTGTACAATTAGTGTAAATTGGGGATTACATTCTCATGTGAACAGATGGACATAAGGCATTGCCCAAGTCAGACTGATACAAAATTTATAATATTTCACTGAAATGATCTGTGATGAATATATAATGCTAAAGCTGCCAAGCAGTTAGCCAGAAAAGCCAGTGCATTGCTTCAAATGTGTGTAGCTCCAAGTCTGGCTCTGCTGACACTAATCATCATCATATCTGAGTAGTATTTGTCTTTTAGGGTCTGCCAGTCATCTTTATGTGGTATATACTGTCACCACAAAGCCTTATGATAGAAAGTTTTACCTGAAAATTAGGCTGTTAGCTGTTGGTTTTAAATTCTGTCAAAGTCTATTTCTTACGTTCCAATGCATAGTTTTTCGTGTAATGACTGATAATTGCCATGAAGTACCAGCAACCTGAATACATATCCAGAAAAAGAGAAAATTAAGTATTAATGGAAAAAAAATGTTGCAAATTCTTTTCTTCACTGTATGATTTTTTGTTTTGTTATGATCCTTTAAAAGTCTTCAGAAAGGGAATGTGTACTGTCAAATGGAAGCTATTGTGCTTCTACATCTCATAAAGGTGGAAATCTTCCCATTTTTACACCACAGACTGTGAGCTTGAAAGAAGAAGATATATCACTGCAGAATTTATTTTCCCTGACTTACACACTTATTTTTTGGTTCTACTGAGTATGCTATACTTCAGATCAGAAATTTGGTAATGAATTACTTCGTTGATGTAGCTGCACACCAGGAACATATTTGGCAGATTTCCAGTGACTCTTACCAAGTATAAAATGAACCTAATTGTTTTTTGATGCATGATAATTTTCACATAGCTAACGTGTCATTGACTATTTTTTATAACTTATGATGGCGAATGACAGAATTCCATCATAATTTTTTCTACCATGATGAGGTTCCATAAAAACATAAGAAACAGGCTAGATCAAAGGAACAAGACTAGATTCTTGATTGGTTATATTTAGTCAAGTAATTTATCAGACTTTTAACTTCACGTTTAATGAGCAGCCCTGCGAAAGTTTGAGTTTTACTACAAAATTCTCAAACATATTAAAGGAATTGATATTTGCAGTATATTATTTTGTTGTTGTTCTTCTTGTTTTTGTCACTGTATGGTAGAAACTGACTTTCTCAGGCTTTTTACTCTCCATAGGGTGACTTCCTTAATCTCTCTTTTTCTCTCCTCCTGCCCTGTTTTTCTATAATCTATGTGGTGGTCTAAATGATTGGAACCTTATTTTTTCTGAATGTGTTTGCATTTAGTGACTGGGATTTTCAAAGTTATTAAGGATAAATGGGTGCATGATTTCCAGGGGAATTATTAAGAACTTGTGACTAAATGTCTAGCTTGTAATTTCTTTTCAGAAAATGTAATTATTATTCAATATTTAATTCCAGGTACATTAACACTTAATAATTTATTGTGAAGGTGTTACATTTGGGTTACCATTGAATCTCAAAAGCTCTAGATTTTTAATTTTGTGATCTTATGCTCTTCTACTCATTGTCTGAAATCTGAAAGCAACCCATGCCTTCTACAAGCACAGCAAAGGCTAATGTGCATGTATCAAACACTGGTAGCTGGATAGTCATGGAGCCAGCCAGTGTCTGTTGGTAAGAACATACCATGAGAAAGAACATGATTTGACAGCAAAAGAGGGACATACAGAGGTTGTGCAACATTTTCCTGGAACAAACATCCTTGTTCCTGTTCCTGGAGATGAGCACAACACAGTACAACACAAATTCAGGAATGAGGTGAACCCAGTAGTGGGGGCATCAAGACCACTAAGGTTCCCTGAAGTCCTTGAACCTATTTCCAGAAAGATTTAGAAGAATGAACTGTGCACGATAACTAATTTGCTTATTAAAGTAAGTGCAAAACTCAGCTCTGGGGTGAGGAAACTTATATAGAAAAAGGTACTTCCCAGAGCCCGGGTGGCCTGAGGACTTTGAACACCCCATCAGCTGGATCAATGCTGGAGCCAGGACTGGTGATCTTTCTTTCCTTTCTTTCTCCCTTTCTCTCTCCCTCTTTTTAATCTCTCTCTCTCTCTCTCTCTCTCTCCTCTTTTACCCTACCCCTTATACAAAATCCTCTGCCATGCTTTTATACTATAAGGGAATGGTCTAATGTACCAATTTCCATGTTGTGTGTACAATTTATTAATAAAACTTTATAAGATTTTGCAGGCTTTTGGTTTGTGTTGCTCTTTTTTGACCACAAGCATCGGCACATCTGCATCCCTTTCCCTTCTGTTCCCTTTCCCCTTCCCCTTCCCTTTCCCTTTCCCTTTCCCTTTCCCTTTCCCTTTCCCTTTCCCTTTCCCTTTCCCTTTCCCCTTCCATTCCCTTTCCCTTCCTTTCCCCTTCCCTTTCCCCTTCCATTCCATTTCCCTTCCATTTCCCTTTAGCCTTCTCCTTCCCTTTCTCCTTTCCTTTCTCCTTCCCTGTTGGGACTCCACAGCCCACACTTAAATTTGTGTGGAATTTAACCATAAGTGAAAATTTTCAGTTCACTATGTGAGTGGAAACCCTCTTTAAATAACATTAGAAACACCCCACACAATCTGCCAAATAAACACTTATGAAGACACTAATTCTGAAAAACTTTTGTAATTCAGTCAATGAAAATTAAGGTCAAAGTGACAACATCAAAGCCGTAGAGAGAGGTTATATTGGATCTCAATTTCATTTAAAACCTTTCAATTATAACACTTTTGTTAGAAAACCAAGCACACATCTTGTTCCAGCGCAAAGATTAACACCACTTTGTCTCCAGAAGATGATGAAAGCCTCTGAAATATACAAGCTACATCTCCAGCTTGGGATTCAGCTGTGGGCTTAGCCAGCCTCTGCACTGATTTCGTATGATGGCAAAAGCCACCAGAGAGCTCCAGTAAAAAGCCAAAGCTATTGCTGACTTTTAGGCAGTGAGAGTTGTCAGGAAAAGAAGATAAACCTCTGAAACCTAGGGAGTATAGGTAACAAAAATGTACAATAAGGCCTCATTTGTGAGCTCAGACCACTGGGTCAGTTGCTATGCTATTGAACATCTCCATCTGAAGTGATAGGTGGTCAGCTTGATTCATCACCTCTGACTTTGTGAGGCTTGCAGCAAAGTGCTGCTACACTTGCTCTTGGCTGGGAAGTGCATATCACCAAATGAGGTTATGGGCATTGTAGAGAGCAGGGGAATTGTATGGCCTGTATTTAAAACCAGAGTGATCAGACTAAGATCCGTATTCTTATAATGGAAATGTGTGAGCTAATATTTTTTTGATACTGCAGTGTAGCAAAGGGAAATACAGTGAAAAATAATTACATTCAACCTAGATAGAAGCTGGAAGGGAAAATGCATAAAATCTCTGGGAGTCTTGGGAGGATAGATTCTGGGAAAATGAAATCCTGTTTTCTTTCATGCCTTTTCTTTCATGATTATTAAAAGGAAGAACTTCTTTGCTGGGCAAGAGACTGAGCATTGGCAGAGATTACCCAGAGAGGTTGTGGAGTCTCCTTCACTGGAGATATTCAAGAACCATCTGGACACAATCCTGTGCTGTGCACTCTAGGATGGCCCTGCTTGAGCAGGGAAGTTGGACCAGATGACCCACTGGACTCCCATCCAACTTGACCAATTCTGTGATTCTATGATTATGACATGCCTAATATAAATCTCTTCTTCATAGCTTTGGTGTTGTCTACACCTAATCTCAAATAATCTAATATTTACTCCAATACAAAAACAATCTTCCATTTTAGAGTTAGGTGAAGACCAGCATTTAACTAAGTTCCTAATGTTTCCTTTTATTACTCTGTGAGTCAAGGCTGAAAGTATTTAACAGCTGTGATCATTACAGATCAGCCTCCAAGGCCATTAAAACACACCAGAATCAATATAAGAACAAGATAAAATAAATCAGGTAGCTGCTTCTTTAATTTGGAAACTTGCAGCTTTTCTGCATCAAATCACCAAGTTGCTCTCAGACAATCCCAGAATCTTGCTGGGAACCTGCATGTCTTCAACTGCATGAGTGTGTGTACAGAAGGGAAAGGCAGAGAGGCAGAGGAGATCCTGAGGTGGAAACCTAATAAATGAAAAGGTCTTACATGATCTAAGATACCAGGCCCATTTGCAAAGCCGGGTGAGCTGACTTCATTATTGGCTGCCTCAGGTTATCTGGGTAGACAGTGACGGATCATTTTGTAGGGCCTGAAGGGAGCCAGATCAGTTTGTTTAGAAAAACAAATAAATCCAGGACTGAGACTGAGTTTAAAAAAGATTTACAAGGTTCATTGGTGCATGTGGCCCTCTCAGAGATTATTTTGGCTGCTGGCCCTGTATATTTACCCTGTTTCACAACTGCTGCAATCTGCAAAGAGAGTGAATTATTTTCTTCTGATTGCAGGAAGTTTGATTTTGTGGGTTTTTTACTAACATCTGCGCAGT